>CALSCE010009779.1:12435017-12527843 GCA_943593645.1 Bovichtus variegatus
ATATATAAATATATATATATATATTTATATGCTTGGTGAAATGGTTGGTTCTGCCAGCTACCATAACAATATACTGTATATTTATAATAAACTCCCAGACTGCTCTGAAAGGAGGACACCATATTTTCAGATATTTCCCTTGTATACTCTGCAGCGCATTGCACCTGGATTAATTAACAAGTCGTCGATTTGTAAATGACCACATTGACGGAAGATAAATCTAATCTAACAATACGTATTGCATGTTTATATGCACATCACTTTTTATGCTACTAGCTGTCAGTGACACTATTAAAGACTCTAACGAGGGGCTTCCTTCCTATATAATATAATAAATCCTTGAAAGCTTTAAGTCTAAATTCATCAAGGGTAGTATCAACTCGATTCACAAAAAATGCTATTTGTATCCCTGAACATTTTTGTTTTCTCATATTAAACACACACATACATACTGTCGGAAGAAATACTTTCGGCACAACTTTTCCATGTTGGATTTTTTTTTGTCTGCCGTGCAAAGAACTCCTAAATATATCTTCAGATAGGAAGAGTGAGGTCAGAGGAAATCTCTAGCGAAGTCTTAAGACTCATTAAGGATAGGATTGATCTCTGCAACACCTACTGTAGCTGCCACAGCTTTGGTTGTGCCAGATGGCAGAGGAGAAACTGGCAGGCTGCAGAATAAAATACCCCCGATGCCCCAACCCAACTCTCCTGTACTGTGAACGATCAGAGGCTGAGCAAAAAGATTATTCCTCAAACAGACCACGTTATACATATTGTTCTGACACATGTAAACAATACAGTTGTATGTCACACACTCAACTGAAAAATGATAAAGGGGTGATAAGGACCGGGTTCAACATTGGACTTGTCCACTACTCGTTTGTGTTTGAAGATAATAGGTTAAATAGAGGATTGTACTTTATTACTTTGCTTCTCCAAACCTGTACTTAGAACTCATTGCTTTTTTGCTTTCAATTAGGTATTTCCTAATATAGACATAAAAAAAAAAATCAGACTGGAATTATTATTATTATTATTATTATACTGTGCAACTTATTCGTTTTGTAATAACTCTTTCTAATTAGACGAAATAGAAAACCATTCTAACATTTATCCCCGCCCCACACACAAAACACTATAATGTAATCAAATTTGCTTTGAACAGCACGTGATCCACTTCTTTGTTTTATTTTATTTCATTAATAAAACCAGCCATTTCAAAAGCAATGCTGCTCATAAAGAGTTAAGTGCCTACTTGAATGAAACTATTTTTTTTAATACAAGTCTTTACAGTGTGTAGCCATTCAAGTTAAAAGTCCATCTCTGTGTCTTTTCTCCCTTACATTGTCTATAATGAAGGGATTAGCGAAAACTCTCAGTACAAGCCATTATCTTTCAGACAATAGATTTTTTGAAAGAAAGTTTTGTTGAGGCTTCATTAGCAATGGCCTCCCTCTGTGGTCTGAATGCAGGACACATTTGGAGCAATTACTTGACCAGAAAACAACTGTCAGTCATTCTTAAAGGGGAAGGATTCCAATTAATAAACCTCTTAAACCCTTTGGTTTTTACTACCATTCCCCCGCAAGCTTTGGTGTCTTGTGTGGTTAAGGGGAGTTTTGTCAGGAGAGAAAGACATTACATGTGCTTGTTGCACAGGACTCCAACGGTAGGTCCTTTGCTCACTTGTGTGCAGGGGATTTCAAGGACTTAACTGGTAGTAACAAGCGCCTACAGTAGATATTGTTAGCGTCATTTGTCTACTTATGGACTACAGAGACACCATTTATGTAGCGTAGCCTGTGGTGGGAACCTGAAAGAAGGTAAGATTACTTTATGTACTTCCTTGCTGTGCATTCTGTCTATTGATGCATGGGTTTCCATTATGCTCATTTGTATTTAGGAAAGACATGAAAATATTGTCTAAGAGCAGGTTGCTTTTTGGTGCCTCACAAAACGTTCTCACAGGTCTTTTGGTTGTTCAAATCAACTGCATATCTTTGTAAAGACTTTTCAAATGCTGAAGTTTCAAATGTATAAGTAAAGCTGATGGGAATCAGACTTGAGAGAGAATTCGGTTACTTTTTCTAGACACTATTTACGTTTCTTTCTATATCTTAAGTTTTTTAACAACAAAATGGCCTGCATGTAATGACTGTTTACAATCGTGATTATCCATGGTAATAGAAATTATACTAACATAATTTCTTGTGGCAGAAAAAGGAACATATTTACACTCACTATTTAAAGTAATTTATTTTAATAATCAAAACAAGGGAACCTGCTTGCTAATGCAGATAACTCATTGAAGTATACAAAGTGTACAATGCTAATTTCCACTACAACTACATATAAAAACAGTCTAAAAAGAATATCAACAAGCCATTAAATTATTTATTAAATGTAGGTGTACAGCTTTACGTTATATTTTATATCTTGTTTCTTTTCTGTCATTCCTTTACAGACAAAGATGTGAGTTTGTTTGCTTTCGTGTAAACAATACATTCAGCCTCACTGAAGTGATCCTTGAAGGATACGGCCCTCACGCTTCACATAAATCTTTTCTAAAGCGTTTTGCTTTTTTCTGACAAAGAAGAGAAAAAGTGTCCCAAAAGGCTTGGATGCATTTGTCAATGGATACCCTGGGTATAGGGGACGATAGTTGCCTGGACAACTATGACATGGGAAAAGGTGCTGGGTCAAGCAATGGAGGCAGGGTCCACAGTATTGATGTCATACTGGGATTCACTAAAGACCAGGACCCTTTACTCCATTCGGTAGGCGATGACGACAGCCAAAAAGCCAATGGAGAAAACCCACAGCACCCTGAGAAGCATGTCCCGTCGGACCCCTATAGGCACCTTCCAGAACTGGGTGACAGCTCCCAACATTCTTCCTACCATGGTGAGTCTTTTCAGGAAACAAACTATCAGGCACAAACTCAATTTCATTTCTTCAGGATAATAATTGTGATTGTTTTCTTCAACTGTACAACAAGCAGAAGTAGAGCAATATTAAGTGTGTCAGAGTTTCGTATGTCCGGTTTCAAAGCAAACTACCACATCGTTATCCTAATGTGTTGGACCAGTGCCCTTCTGTAAAAAAGTCCAATGTTACCTTTAAACAGGCTCTCTCATGATGAGTTGGGGTGTATGTGGTAGTCATGTGAAGTATGTAAATTTAACTTGTACTTTGCAAAATGAGCAATAGGCAGCAGTTTTGGTGAGTGGAAAAGGGGGGGAGCATAGTACTACATTTAAGTGTATTTTTATTTGTGTGCTTCATTAATGAAGATAAAATCAATGTCATTTTATACAATTGGACTCTCACATTTGCGGTGCAACAACAGACACACAAAGGCCAGCCAAAGCAAGATGAAACAATAACAAACGGCTCTTAATGTCCTAAATAATTTTATCCGGTCTCATGTTTGGCCCAGCTACGCTGCTGAATCCTGATTTTCCCCTTAAATGTACTCCAACTTTGCTTTAAAGTTAGAAAAAACCTACTTACAATATCTGACAATATCACAGAAACTTTGTCTACTGGTTCTAAAATTTTACTTAATATATATGAAGCTAAAACTAAAGTAAAATAATTCAAACCAAGCTGCAATTTTTATTATGGCTGCACCTTTACAGTATATCAGACAGAAAAATGTTAAATGTCTTGTGCATCATTTTTACAAACGTTACGTTCCATTCAAGTGTTTTAGTTCCAGGGCCCTGGTATTGTGCCTGGTAGCTTAATGGCTCATCTAAATGGAGAACAGTGCTCTTTTTGCGATGTCTATAGTGAGAAAGGTCCATGCTGCCTGGCCTATTTGTTATAGTTGGTAACTTTGGGATGTTGAGCAAATTTAAAAATAATGTTCTGTGCATTAGAACAATGCTTGTCCACACAGTGGGCTTTTGCCAAGTGAAGACATAATGATGGGTCTGGTTGGAAATAAGAGGTTAAGAAGCTGGTGAAATTAGCCTGTTGCCAGACATTATAACCTACTGCAAATCAGCTAAACTTGAATGTAATAACTGATGTTGTTTGGTACATTCTTCAGTTTGTTTATTACTTTTGTTTTACAACTACTTCTATGCTAACAATTAAATCCTGTGATAGACGTTACCCCTTCAAATGTTTTGAAGCTATTCAACTACTGTATGCTTAAAGTTATCTAATGCGATATTGCTATATTCTTTGAAATATTTTATTGACGTGATGAAGCGGTTTTATTATTTTAATATTGCATTTCATATTTTCTCTCAGTTGCCATGCGTGAATGTGGCCTGCTGTTACTCGGTCATCATAAAAAATGTCATAAGCGTCGTGTGTACACCTAAAAACGACAGATTTTTAATAACCTTGAAACACAGTAATTCACTGTAGATGTAGGATGTAATAAAGCATGCCCGTCTGAATTTAGCCTGCTATGCAACTGCTGTTGCCTAATAGCTAAAAATATGAATGGTAAATTGACATAGCTGCAACCTATGTGAACAATACAATACAGTAGCCAAGACAGACAAAACACAGTGGGTGGGATACGACAGAGCAGGTCTGACCACTGGAGGAGCACGAACAAATGGAGAGTGAAGAAGTACATTACTGTATGTGACAGGAGTGATTCCTGTTTCTTTGGACGTTTTCACTGTTGATAAGAACAGGGATCATTTGCCTTGGCCATCACAGTTTTTCTGCAGTATAAAATCACAGCAAAACAACCACAAAAAGACAACAAATACATTCATCCATCAATTGCACATGCCCATCTACATCAGAAAAAAAGTCCATACAGTATGTAGTACAATGTATAGTGATGAACGACAAGAAGGACAGATACTGCATCTGTAGATGGATCTGAGATGATTTTTTTCGGCCAGTCTGGTTATGGTTTGTTAACAGATAACCTGAAGACTGGGATGACTGGGACTGGGACTCCCATGATCTTCATAGCTGTCTGTATAAATCGGGTGATCTGGCCTTTTGACTCTACTGTGAGGTTACCATGCAGAGATACCATAGCACAGGAGGCCCAATGTAAACAATCCCAGCTGACCACAGTCTCTATTATCCAGACAGACAGTTATTAAAGACTAACTATCAGTTTAAGTGAATTATACACCAAAGCAAGATTTTGCGAGATTCTTATACGAGACTTGGGGGGGAAATTTGATATTTAAGATTTGCACTTTTTCTCTATTCACGTTGTACTCTTTAAAACAATCATGCTTTAGAGATTTCACAAACTACATTGAACACAAAGCTTTTGCTGCCTGGTATCATTATTTCCAACCAATGATCTACTGACCATATGGCCTCACGATTTGGTATGATTAACGAGCTTTGGTGCATCACACACATAGTCTATTTGCTATACAGTCATTTCTTCAAAGACACAATCTGGACGATGACAGTTTACTCGGCTTGTGCAGAAGCCAACTAAAGTCCCTTGTTAGATTAGAGAGGCGGGGACTTGCAGGTTTAACTGGTAGCGTCTGTTACTATGGGATTACTGCAAGGGAAGAATTCAGTGAAAGATGTGATGCCATTTGGACTTGCCAAACCCCTGGTGTTTTCAAGCCTTCAACTGTATAAAGGACATCAGCCATTAATCTGTTTTATCAAGAGGAAAAGAGTTAAGATTTCACTTTTTGATCAGGCTGTATGTTAAAATGTTATGTGTGATTGTGGATAATCTCAAAATAAATCTAAGTGGAAGTGTTTTCTTCTTGGGAAATGTGTTGTTGTCTTAAAACTAGAGCATAGACAACAAATGCATTCATTATTCATTTGATATCAAATAAATAAATAAAGGGGTAGTCTCCGGGATGAATGAAAAAAAGAGACCCAATTTTTGGAAATGTGAAATATGACCCAGGTTCATGATGCAACAACATTCAGATAGTCAGATATTGCCAACACTGGTAACTAAGTTTCTGCCTTGGTTTGTCCATAAAAAACACTTTTACAGGTTTTACTGTGTGAATCGCTGCTCTGAGTTTTGAGGTGTAAACTTAAGGATTCACTAATATGACATGTTATTACTCTTGATTGTGAAGTTATAGTTAGGGTAGTGCACAAAACGGATTGTCCCTAAAATGATGGACTGCTTGGCTGCAAGTTTGCTTTTGTGGTCAAGTACTGTTGACAAATTTAAAGGACTGCTTACTGGCTTGATACCAGTTGCACACCGGTTTTTTTTTTTTTAACATTAATTCTGAATGGATGTACATTTTCTTACACTTCTTACTATATGTATCCTGTCCTTCATTTTTAGAATCGGACCTTTTCTCCGGTGACAAGTGTGATGAAGAAATGAGCAGCCTTCAGAAGGAAGTTGATGTTGCTGGAGGCTCTCCAGAGGCCGTTACAGAGGAAGAGCACACTAAAAAGAAACACAGAAGAAACCGTACCACCTTCACCACCTATCAGCTTCATGAGCTGGAGCGAGCCTTCGAGAAGTCCCACTACCCTGACGTCTATAGCCGCGAAGAGTTGGCAATGAAGGTTAACTTGCCGGAGGTTCGAGTTCAGGTAAGGACGATGTGATATCCTAATGGTATACTCTTGTGTTGGTACTCGTGCTTCACTGAGCAGAGAACTGCAGCTTCAATGTATGGCTGATTAGGCCCCAAATGCCAAATCATTTATAATTCAATACATCACAATGTATTCATCATTTTGTCCTCAATTCTTCCCACACTTCATGTTGCATCCAGTAGCAAATCAGTTGGTGCATTTTTGGGACAAATAAAGTTTAACCTGCTTAACACTTCTCATGAAACCACTTTCCATGAATCCATATCTGTTTAAATGTTAACAGATCTAAATGTTATCGAAATTATTGTAGATGCCAAAATTAATTTTAAAGTTTCCAACTTCTGCACCACCTAGTGGTAGTATCACACGGTACACAGCACAATCTGCAACATTCTGTATTTTTCTGATGCATAACTTTTGCCATCGTGTCTCACTGCACCATCTCATCTTATTTCATTTCTATCTGTCTAGGTGTGGTTCCAGAACCGGAGAGCAAAGTGGAGACGACAAGAAAAAATGGACACTAGCACCATGAAGCTCCATGATTCCCCTATGCTATCCTTCAACCGGCCTCCGATGCCTCCTAGCGTGGGACAAGTGGCCAACCCGATGCCCCTAGATCCCTGGCTGACCTCGCCCATCTCCAGTGCCACGCCCATGCATACTATCCCAGGGTTCATGGGTTCACCGCAGGGCCTGCAGCCTGCCTATCCGAGCCACAGCTTCCTCAACACCCCACCTGGAATGGTCCAAGGTATGCAGTCAATGGGCCCTCCCCCCTACCAGTGCCCACCCAGTTTCAACGACAAATACCCGATGGAGGACGACAGGAGTTCCAGCATCGCAGCACTCAGGATGAAGGCCAAAGAGCACCTTCAGTCAATGGATAAAACCTGGCAGCACATGTGATCTGATGAGGCACTGTGGAAGGATTTTTGAGCTGCTCCCGTGAATGTTTACAAACTGCTTTTTCCGCTGTTTTTTTCCATGCATCCATGACGAGGATACGTGACACCAAAGGAGTCAGACGTTATTTCACTGACGCTAATAAGAAACTTCTTGTGATTTAAAAAAAAAAAAAAGAAAAATCACTTTAAAAACATTTTCTTTATCAATTCTCTGGGGGCCCTGTTTTTTGATTTAGCTCAAAGGTTTTGGGAAGAGACTCTTGTTAAGAGAAAATCGTCAACATGAATGTTTTAATACTTTTGTGTCAACAGTTTCCTGCTCCACTGAAGTGTTATCTTTATGGGGATTATTGAGCACTGTGCTGTGGGCATTTTCTGGTGTCTAGATCCTTTAGAACTAGGAACATTTAGTACACATTTGGTTGGTTCAAAGAGGGGTTTTTACCCGATTGTCTGTTTGGTTGGGTTTTCTCTATGTATTTTCTATTTTCTTTCAACAGTGTATATGCTGTCCAGCATTTTCTAGTATATTTCCAGGTCATTTGAAAGATGGCACAAATGTGTATTGAAACCATTTCTCCACTTAAATTAAGTTTGATTAGGCTTAAAAGCGATATGAGCGTGTTTGATTTAAATCATTAAACTGGCCTTTTTGAAGAGCATTGAGCCCTGATGGGGGAGGTTATCGGAAGTCACAGAGCGTAATCTGGCTTGGAGGCTAATTTAAACAGACAAGCATACCTCTTAACACCTAATTACTGCTTTTAAAGCGATTAACCCCGGATTCTCAGCCATAGACAGAATGCCCTCATATGCCCCTGAAAAACCCTTTTCAAGACCTGATTAACTTCGCCCCTCCCCTCAAACTTCACCATTTATATTACTTCTAATTTACAGATTCGGCACAACATATCAATGTTGTTTTTTGTTATGCCTTGTCTTAATCTTCATCTTATTGCTAAAGGATGCTCCTCATTGCGTTGTTGACAAAATATTCACTAAAGACAGGTGGATTAAGAGCGAGAGAGTTAATAGGTGCTGGCAGCCTCTCTTATCCTTGGAAGTAGCACAGTTTGATCTAACTGTTGGACCACAACTGGAAGGAAATGACGTTACACTGATGACATAAGGCCATGCTAATATTGCTTGTGTGTTTTATGCTGTATGTGTGCATTTGGTGTGTGTGCATTAAAATGATGCAGAAGGGTGCTTGGCTAGCAAAGTAAAACGTTTTCTCTCACTGGCTGTTGAAAGGCAACAAAAAAGATAAAGATTTAATGGAATCAAGGGAAGAAGAACTTTACCACTGCTTCCCACTATCCTTTATTTAACCCTTCAGGATGACAAACATGTTTTTAAACATGCCAAACATTTTGCAAACTATTTTTTATGCAATAATAAAATTAAATACAAATAATACTATGCAATTATTTAAATTGAACGCCTTTAATTAAACCGCAGGCCACGTATTGCAGCGCTATGCTGTCCATCCTAGCAGAGAACAGAGAGATGTCTGGCTGAGACCTTCCCGAGTGGAGACGAGCCAACAGCCAGAGCCCTCACCACTGTTGCGTACTTTCCCCCAGCCGAAGCTTCGAATATTCGCTGCTGATTACTGTCAAAGTTTCAAAGGCATTCGGGACAGCCCTAGTTATCATAACCTACATAAAGGGGATACTGAGCACTGTGGCAACGCTTTGAGGGAAACTTATCTGGCACTAGAAATCCCCTGTGGACACACGTAATGAAGTATAAGTAAGAGTCATCATTTACATCGCTTCAAAACATTATCTGTATGCCATGGCCTTTAGAAACGGCAGCATCCCCACGGTCAGTTCTATAGGTTTTGTTGTTTGTATCGTTATAATCCCTGTTGACAACAGTGGACTGAAAAGCCAAAGAAACAAAAAAGAACATTCTTATAACTAGAAGACACATTTATAAATGTAAGAGGATGTTTATTATTTTTAAATATATTTTTTTTAATCAGTTTTCAATATCATTATAAGTAACTTCTAGTCCTTTCGAGTTTTTAGAATGTGACTTTCATTTCCCATGTGAAAAACACAGAATAAAGAAACAGTAGCACCATTGTAGAATAACTTTGATTGTGGATCTTGTTTTTTCTTCTACACATGCATTAATGAGCCACCAACATGACTTAGTGCCGTTAATGAGCGCTGGTGTACAATAGGCCATGTAAGCTGTGACAGAACGAGCTGGCCTGATGGAGGCCTGTTGTGTTCGTCCAGGCCTGTGGAGCTTTGCCAGGCCGTTAGGCAGATGAAGCTCCACTCCATCAGGCCCAACCAGGGGTGTCAGGAGACCCCGCCTGCTAGGCTGCAGAGGCCACAAGGGCTCAAGTTCTAATTGCCCTCCAGTAGCCTGTGTGGTTTAGCTGCTCCAATTTATTTTTGGATGGAGGTTTGAATATTTTGCATCGGAGTACTTTTCAACAATTTAGTACGCAGACAACCTAAACACAATACCCGGCATTCTTTTGTGACGGAACAGGTTTTTTTTTTATGTTGACATCAATAAGATGCTTCCGTCAGATGCTTCACAGCTTCTATCTACAACCTAGAATTTATCTTACATAGATTTGGAGGTTGGGATACGAAGTTAAGATACTGAAACAATGTCTTCATGAGGTGTTCAAGGTTCAGTATATTACAGAGGAACAACGGTGTGCAACGATTTGTTTATTTGATAGTATTCATTTTATATTAAATATATATTAAGAAGACTCATGGCTTAGTTGAGACTTGGGAACATAATAATAAGAACAATTATCATAAGGTTTACCAAATAAAATGTAGGCCTCTTAGTGCCGCTGCACTATGAAAATAATTGTTCCCAGGATAGAATATAATGCACATAATAAAGTTATTTCCCACACTGCCCAGCTCTTAATTGCTACCCTTTATTTTTGCAGGTAGAGCAATTGCTAAATATTCATATCATTTATGTGCCGCAGCCTTTGGCATAATAAATCAGTGGAAAGGAGGTAGATGAGTGTTGACTATGCTATATTTAGTGGTAACCCTTTCTCCCCACACCTTTGTCAGAAAGACTCAATGTCGCAACACCCATAACTGGTGAGTAATTACGCACATTATTATGTTATTTTGCTTGGCCAAGCGTGACCTTCGCTGGGGCCCGGGCTCTAGTTAACAGGCTGACTAGTGGGACGTGGTCCACGGTGGAAATAATAAGGGAAAGGAGCGGAATTAATTGGGTTTGATTAAGAACACTTTTCAAAGGGACACCATTTTCCCCCGTTGACATAATTGGGGATCACTTAGAGGGTGGGGGGATTTTGATGGCTGGCGCCAGTTGCTCGTCTTCACCCCAGTGTTCACTTTGGAAAAAAGGACATGTCATTCAAAAAGCAATCCCTCCCTTGCCTTACACGTGTGCATAGCATGCACCGGCACACATGTTAAGGGTTTAGTTTTGCACCTAATGCATTGGCCAACAGTCACTCCCTATTACTCGTCTTAACCTTAACTTACTAATAAATGTCTAATTAACCTGAACACTGACTTATAGAAACCACCTTAGTGAGTCCTGAATGTAACTAAAGGGAAACCAGACTGACAACACAAGGTTGGTCTTCTATATAGACAATCAACTGGCTTGAGCGTCTTCCTCTTTGCCATCTTATATTTGCAAACATTTTTTTTCCAAACGTTACCGAACGTAGCGCAGACCTCCCATTGCTGTTACACATTGTTTTTCAGAACTTTACAAAAAAGGTGAGATTGTGACCAGTTCAAACTATTTTGTAATCATCTTGTTCATGCAATTATAGGGTATCATGTTTGTTTTCTCCTCTTGATAATAATTTATTAAGAGCATAATCAAAATATTTTTCACATCATATCCCGGGAATTTTCCTAATTACAGGAAAACTATAGTCAGCTTGAATTCAGTTGATTACAATGAATATCATTAGTGACAAGAATCACAATTACCATTTGCATGTTTAGCATGTTCCAAAACATGTTTATACCACATTGTTGAGAATCAGACAAAAGATCTCACTGCACACTGTGATAAAAGCTCCCAGCTTTTTTAATTGTGAAACGTTTGAACTAACAGAGATCTTCGTCAGGTCTTGTCAAACTGGGGCGATTTAACAATGCCTGACGAAGACCTCCGGTCGATCAAAACGTTGCACAATTAAAATTTCAGGGAGCTATTAATATAGTGTGCTGATCTTTTGTCTTATTCTACCCTTAGTTTGATCTGGCATCTGTAAAAGGTTATTGATGCATGTACCCTACCCTTTATTTTCTGGCTGAATACACTGCTTGGCCACCACCAGGCAAAAAATGCATTTGTTTGCGCACATTAGAACACCTTTCTCATGTTCCTCAATTGGTTAGAAGCAGAGCTTTAACATGCTGAATCAAAATTTGGTGCAGCAAAGTTACGAGACAACCTCTCTTCTCTTAGCGTCGCCCCAAACGGAGTATACCTGCATTCCAGTGCTGGTGTGGAGCGGTCTGGTGGTCGGCTTTGTCTTCTGAGGTGTCGGGGCTCTCAGGCTTCATCTCCACCCTAGACCTTTATACAACATAAATGTCAACATCTCTTTCATTTTACAAAAAAAAGCAGCAAGATTAAATAGGAGACTCTTACTGTCACTCATGACACCCAGTGGGACTGACAGTATAGGATGGCAACAGAAACATGTTGGTAAACTTGACAGCTCTGTCCTCAGTAGATGGGAGCTGTCCATATTGTTTGAATCCACCCAGCTGCGTCAGGTCCTGTGCATACAAAACAGGCTGAAGGAGATGAATTGGTTGCACTCTGTGAGTGTGGGTATTAATCCATGTGCGACATTCTCTTCTTTGATTCTTGTTGGTGGTTTTGTCAGTCTTAGTTGGAGACTGCTAGAGTTTTACACATTTGGTTTTTTTAATGTGCTTTTCGAGGACCATTTTTGAATCAATGGCGATTATGTGTAAAGACTTTTCACTGTTTATGGAAAGCTATGAAGATTTAGATTTAACAGATAGTGTCTAATGAAAGATTTACATCGTATGAACTGTAAACATGTTGATTTTCTCCCCGATTTATAAGGGTATATGTGAATGACCTGTGTAGAAAATGCAAGTTCAATATGACATTCACAAATACTAGTATCCTTTACCTGCAGTGCTGTTTTCTTGAGTAGTGAGAGAGCACTTTTCAGACATGCCTGTCAGAATTCCAATATAACTATAATATATCAGGTTTTGATATTAACAGGATGACTATACTGACCAACAGCATTGAGACTTTCTGAGTTAAGTATTGATCAGTTATTCAATAAACATGTCATTTAACTGCAACCTTTGAGAGGTCACTCATGCTACCTGCCCAATACACTCATTTAAATTAAATGCATAAAAGGGCAAAAGAAAACCTTATTAATTTATACCACTGGATAATAATAATATCTATTCTAAATGGTATAGCATTTGTTATACTTCAAATTTACACTGCAATATAACTAGTAACTATCTTAAGTATACCTCTTGACAGGCATTTGACAATAGAAATACATTTATTTTCCTTTTAAGCAATATTACACATCAATAACATCCAGCTATTATTTGACGTCGCAGAGCAGGGCAACCCCACGCAAGATCCAGTGGTCTGGTGGCTGGATGGTAGGCAACACCACTGCTGTGATGTAATTCAGGTCCGTGCGCCTCGGCTTCTTGTAGATGGGGCAGACATATAGTTTGGGATCCATGGGGGCAGTGGAGTTAATAGCAAACATGTGGATGACAGGCAAGGGTGTGAAGAGCACTTTGGGTGAGGACTCGATGAGATTGGTGTTCTTCCTGTCCCAGCTGGCTCCTTCCAGATACAGACCATAGACATAAACTCCCTCCTGTTGAGAAGAGGCAGTCAGTGACAGAATAATGCACGTTTCCTAAAGCAATAAACATCCATTGTTCACTTGTCTCACAAGAAACAATGAGCTGACAATAATGCTGTGTTTATTGTAATGTCTGACAAAGTTTATCGTGAATGTAAGTGTAAGCTGAATTTGAGATATATGTATTATTAGTTGGGGTATTGATAGTATCTCCATGCTTTTTGACTCACTGTAGGTGAGGCTGTGATCTCCTCCTGCGCCTGCTTCAGCACTTTGTTGTGCAGGGTGACTGTGTCCAGAGCCCAACCTTTGTTTGCCCTTGTTACTTCTTGTCTCATAGCTGTTAGGAACCCTGGAAATATCCCCAAGGAAAGACATAGTCTGATATCCATTCAGCCCCGACTGATGGTGTCATTTGCTTTAAGCCTTCATTTATCACATTTACCACGGTCAAACTCAGTGACTGAGTCTCAATCAATCGGATTTAATCTGTTGGGAAGTCTAGTGTTCATTTTATTTATTGGTGTCGAATAATGCCTTACTTTACAAAAACCTGTTACTCACCCTGTGGGTTGAAGAAGCCTGTCATCCAAAAAGTCTTGGGTCTTCCTTCAAACACCCAGCTGTGGAACTGTTTGTTTCTCTCCAGAAGCTCTGTGAACCAGAAGCCCAGTGTGGACGACTCCCAGGAGATTTTCCGCCACAGGTTTGGAACACGGGCATCAAAAATATTGTCCAGTGCATCACGGAGGTTCTGCGGGTCAAGTACAGATCAGTAGTTCAACAGCACTTTACATCCTCATGATAATTAATTAAAGATTATATAATTGTCATATTTTCAGGAATAAAAATGTTATGACTTTACAGTCAAATAAACAACTTGTTTAAGTATTTCAATATTAAAATATTCAGTTATTTTTAAGTGTGGAAAAAATGTTAGAATAGAATTAAAAACATTTACTGAAGTTTTGTTTAATAAACAATCAGTTTACATGAGAAGAATTAGTGATCTGACCTCGCTCATTATGATGGTACCATCAATGGCCAGCTTCAGGTCAGTCAGGCTGACGCGCACCACACTGATGATCCTTTGCATCCGATCCACCTCTTGACGTAGGAAAATGTTCATTGGGTTTAGAGCTCCCATCTTCAACAGCCTGGCTTTGATCTGAACACACAGACACACACAAAAATATGCAGATTTTAGATTTTAGTGCAAAAAGGGGCAACGTTAATAATCAAACAAACTCACCTCATGTGGCATATAATTAGGGGGCAGCTTCTCCAACATGTCTTCCGCCATGTTGTAAACAATGGACTCCCGAGTCGCTCCTGATCCCCCTCCACCTTCCTTGGGCTGGATATTCGTGATGGTCTCTAGCACTTCAGCAGATGTGTTTGTCTGATACCTAGTCAACATAAAGCATAAAATAACTTAACACATTATGATGACACATTATAAGCACAGTATCTTCATCATGAATAGTTTTACAATAATGTTTCCTTACGTAATATCAGCATTAGGATGCAGCCCCAACGCCTGGGGTGAATCCATAGTTGGCAAGCTCTGAATGCATTCCATGTACTCCTCTACTGTCTTGCACACTGGGATTTTGTAGCCCGTGTAGAAGCTAAATGAAGGGTCAAACATCTTTTTACTGAACCACACCTGCAATGAAAAACACCCATTCTCATGTATTGTAATACATAACAAATGTATTGATCAAGATGCAACACATGAATGAACACAAAAATGGGATTATTACGCGTGCAAAACACTTGAGTAAGCGTTTGTCAAAGTCATCTGTAACCCTTCCTCCATATTGCACCTCAGCTAGCATGTATCGCACAGTTACCCAGGACACGTCCTGTGGGAAAGAACAAAATGATAAGTGAGAGAAGATGCTAAAAGCTTTAAATTTAGACCGCTGTTCTCACCTTCCTGGGGCCGCAATCATCCAAGTGCCTCTCAACAAATTCAACACTTGCAGTGAAATCCGCAGAGTTGAACTCATACGGTATGTTCCAACCCAATGGTCCGAATTTGCGTCGTTCCTCAAAAAGAAAGCAATAAAACATATAATTATCTATAAAATCAGGTGAATGAGCATCAGTTAACACTAAAGAAAAACATTGTGTGATTATGAAGAACATACTTTCTTAACTGTCATGGAAAGGAATAACTTAAAACACATAATACACCTTGTATTATGTTGTTTAATCAAAGATTTACTGTTATGAACAGTTAAAAACACTTTGCCATTTAAAAAACATCGACGACTCAATCATAATATCAGATGAATTTCCCTATCATGACAAGGGATACAACACCAAACCAATACACCGGATAGATACAAAACATTCAGACTTATTTTATTAGTTGCGCGTGTCCAAAAAAAAGACAATTTAAATGTAAAACCACTGCATTCATGATTTCTCGCTTATTTTTGGGAATGTGTTCATTGTTAAACCATTTTTGGAGGTCAAATGTTTACCTTACATTCAAAATAACAATGGAATAGCAATGTACATATGTAAAGACATTTATTTTTCTTTCCAAATAATTTCCAATGATTCCCTTTGCTCCCAATCTGAAATGTGCCAAGAACTACATACAGTATTTCCTTATTGGCTCATCTACCCAATCCCTGACCTTGGCATGAACAATACCTGCACAGCAGTGTGGAGAAATGCCACACTGTACAGCATAGGCTTCCACATGGGCAGGTTGCTGACTTCCAACTGGTTCTGTGAAATCCCTGCAAATGTTCGTTTCAAGCCAGCACGCACTCCCTGGGGTGGGTCGTTGGTAAACTTGATAGAGGACTGAAGGTAAAGGGGGGAGAAACAACTGCTCTAAGCTTGTACATGTACTGTATATACGTGCACCACAGTATTTGTAGAGGTTAGGTCAGGGGGGAAAAAAATCAAACATGAAGCAATAACTTTACACCTTACATAATTGCTTTGTAAAATGTCACCTGTAGCAGTGTGATGGAGAAGTGATCGTGTGGTTCTGTGGTGATCCAAACCCTGAAAGTATCATGCATGGTCTCTGCAGTTGTTATAGTTTCTAGCAACTCATCCATAAACTCCAGGCCCAGGTGGCAATTTTGCAAAAGGACCCAGCCTCCCTAAACATATCCAGACACAGAGGCCGCAGATCAGGTCAAAATGGTCAGCCATCGCTTTATAAGTATCATTCACATAACGTACTACTTCACTAACTTATACATACATGCGTCATTGATGTCTGAATAAGCTTCCTTGCATGCACCTCCTGCCCTTGCCCCATGGATATAGCTCTGCATTCTATAAGCAACAACACATTTAGTGAGATCACAACATGCAGCATGTTCTTCAGGTTTTAAAATGAGAAGCTTATAGAAGGCTGTAAGTATAATATGGCCGTAAAGCTCACCAAGTTGAAGTTTCTTAGCTAGTGCTTCGATTTGGTCAGTGGGATCTGAGCCCATAGAGAGGAAGCAAATTAGAGGGGTGCGAGGGTCACTCTCCTTCCAAGTGCTTTGAAGGTTCAAGAGGACCGGCTCAGCAAACCTCAAGCCCATGGATTCTCCTACATACCTCCTGGCCTGAGACAAGGTGCGGTCAGGGCAGCAAGACCTATGTAAAAAAGAAAATAATAATAATAGCTTGTATTGTGTATTTGAACAGATAAGCAACATGACTGGCAGGAGGATCCAACCTTATTAGCAAAAGTTTAAGGAAAACATCGAGGGAGTTGTATCCATCTGGAATGACGCCTTCCTCTGGGGCATCAAGATTGAGCCATGCTTTCCAAAGTTTCCCATTTTGAGACACCTACAAAATATATCAATAGCAACTTGTGAGGACTCTTTTATGGAAGATTCAGATGTACAATCCATGGAACTGAAGCTCACCTGAGTTATGATGTTAGTGAACTGTGGCAATTTGCTGAGTTCTACCAAATTTAGCCATACCATGTCAAGGATCCAACTGAATGGCTTTGTGGGGCAGGTCTTCAGGTCAAGAGCTGCGCCACCTATTTGTATATGCAAAAGGTGTTATCATGATATAAGATGCCATAACAAAAAGGTGCATTGAATTTCCCCATCAGTAATAAATATCTTACCTTTAATAAGTATCTGAAATTTGTCATGCTCTATTTTTTTATTCTGTAAGTCAATCTTGAGAGCCAGCAAGAGTGTGAAGATGAACTTGTGGTTTTCATATAGGCCTCTCACTGTGTATCTGAACACCTCATAGGTCAGACATTCAATGATGTTTGCAATTCGCTTCTGAGTTTTAGAGGACTTCTCAGACCTGCAAAAGTACACTCATGAATGATATGATAGTAAACAGTAGAGATAAGAGTGTGCAACAAGAGCTCTAGATACAATAAAATGACAAAGGTAAAGAATGCTACCATCACAAAGTTGCAATTATTTTCTACATTCATGAAGCACATTACAGCACCTATAGCCATATTTGTTTTTGCTGCATTTTAGTTCCTTTTAGACAAATGTGTTGGTTGTTAGAGTAAGACATGGTAGGGTTAGTTTTTACAAGTTTAAGTGCATTTCTAACAGTGTAAAATATAAAGTCTATAGTATAAAAGCTGTTACAGCCCCATGCTTCATACTCAAAAGAAGCACCAAGATCTCAGACATATTTTCTCAAACCAGTTTTGGTGAAACCATACCTTGCCAGGGACAGGTCAAAGATTTTGAGGAACTGACCCAGGGAGGTCTGGTACATGACATTGACCATGCTCATCTCTGTGATGAGGAAGTAAAGGATGCTGCCTCGGGACGCGACAGGACGATATTCTGCTTGAGCTATATTGATCTTCACCTCTGCGTCTGCTGCAACACTGAGCTTTGCACTCACTTCAGCTGCAGTTTGCTTAGTTGTACTCAGAATGCCGATCATGGAGTCATCGTCAACTAACGAACCTTTAATCACACAAACGGAAACAATTTTATATTTAGAAATAAAAGGTATGGCTTCAAAGATAGTGGCATTAACCTACACCAGTAACCGTTGTACCTTTTGTGCTGCTGAGTTTGTACAGCAAGTTGTCTTCCAACTCCTGCATCTTTCTCTTATTGGCAGTTACATCCTCAATTAGCTTTAATCTTTCTGCCTCTAGTTCCTGTTAAAAGAAACGTAATAACTTTCACAACTTATTAGTGCCATTCCAATAGCCCAAGATGCAATTAATAGATTATTTACCGCTAATAAAAAATATAATTGTGAGGAAACCGGTTTTGTACAAAATAGAAAAATAGAAATAGAGAAATAGAAAAATAGAAATAGACACTGACATATTTCTCTCTGAGGATGACGCGGCCAAGAAGCTGGTTCTCCAGGCCCTTCATGTTTACAGTGAAATCAATGATGGATGTCTTTGCGCTGACTTCTGGGGTGTATGCTGGATTAGGCAGTTTGGTGGTTATATAGAGCTGGAAGCCATCCATCACATTTACCTCTTTATCTCCCACTTTAACCTACACAAGACAAATCCAGGAATTTAAGAGACATTTTAGTTGTATTGTTGATTTCAAGTGGGAATGGCAGCTACATTACCTTGAAACTGGTCCCAGATTTAATAAAGTTTTTTTCAAGGACATTGTCAATGGCAGGGTCCAGCTCCTCAAGAACATCTTCAATCAGCAGTGGGCGTCCCAAAGAAAGACAGTCTTCCAAATGAGAGCGAAAGAACTTGTGGTTGAGTGATGTCACCTGAGAGAGAGATCACTGATTGGTTCCATACCATGTATATCCAAAACAAACTGAATTGGGTTGTACTGTACTTGTACTATGTACTTGGAGTGTATTAGCCTTTTCTTTTTCCTTAATCCAAGCCTTTCCCTGAGTCTGGGGATCGATGAGGAGGGGATATCTTGTTGCTTTTGTGACGATGATGCCATTCTGCACAGACAAATCATCTCCTGGGAGTCCTTGAAGGTTCCACTCGCTTATCTTAAACAAAAACAGGAGCGTGTGTTTCATCACATGAATACCTTCTCGTGCAGCTAGTAGTGATGTAAAACAATATAAGGTATGTTTTTCTTACAGTGGGAGGGTCCACTAGGGCAGAAATGAGGTTGAGGTTTTCTGTAAAAGGGATTTTATGGCTCCTGAGCTCCCTCTCCCAGATGTCCTTCAACAACATGTTACGGAAACTCTGGTTGAATGGTCCACAGTAAGACAAAAAGCCAGTGAGCTGGAGCACGTCCCCTACAAGTCTGCCAAGAAGAACAGAAGGAAATGACAATAAATTGCAAATCTTCCCCGAAAAAGCTATTATTTCTCAAAATTAGCTTCAGTTTTGTAATTGTAACCTACCTGTTTATCTGTGTTTTAAATTCTTTGCTTTGCTCTATCCAGCGAACTTTCTCTCCACTAAGTCCGTCAATAAGTGTAGAGGCAGCCTGCATTTTATTCTTGCACATCTCAGCATCATCTAACAAATCCTGCAAAAAACAATATTTTAAGTAAAACACAATTTTTATTTCTAGCTTAAAGTAAATGCAATATTAAAAATGTTTTATAAAAGGTTGAAGCAAACCTGTTTTTCTTTCATAGCAGCATCACATTTGGCCTTGACTTTGTCAAACTCTGCTTGCTTATCATCCAGCTGAGCCTCAGCTGTGCCTAACTCATTATTAGCCATTCTTAGCCGGATTTCCTGAATGGCCAGGTTAGCCTGCACACAGACGAAGGACATTGAAGCTTACAAAACCACAATCGAAGCAATATTTTATCATTATGATATATACAGTATATATGTTATACATGTGTACACACACACAGTGTTAAAGTACAATAGTCAACTATGCCAGATCTATTTTATAAAAAATGATCAGCTGCCATGATGAAGATCAACTTTACCTTGAGTGGCAGCACTTCTTTGTTGATGCCAAAGAATGTGCCCATAGCCCGGGTCCATGCTAGCAGACCAGCTACATTACCACACACTTTCTTGGCATTTTCCATTGTGTAATCCTCCATGTCAAAGTAAGTCTGCAGCAGTTCCACCGCTTCCTCGTTAATTTTGTCTTTTTGGAACTGCTGGAGGCCGGCCATAAAACCAGTGGCACTAATGAGCTTATGAGTAGACAAGGAAAACAAAAGGGAGCCATAAGTAACTTCATATTGTTGATTATCTTTTGAATGTTACTGTTGTTATAGTTATTATTACCCCTAAAGATCACACATACTGGAATTTACATACAGACAAGTCATATCTATATATCGATATGGAATTACAGAAAGTGCTTACAATGTGCAGGTTATAAGTAATTAGAGCAGAGTTTCCACAATTGAAATGTAACAGAATAAATATTTTTTTACCTTCATTGCTTCTGACCATGATGGCTTAATACAATTTCGTTCTGGATCAATGGAGACAGTATCCAACTTTCTTTGGAATAAAAGCAGGCAGCAGTCCATAATCCTCATGATCAGATGTGGAGGTTTGGCTAATTTTCTCACGGTGGCAATGTCAGCAGGCTTGATGGTCTGTAATATTTTCAATGATATCATGTAGTGCCCTATATATGGTGTAAATACACAAATATGTTCAAAAAGTCACACAAAACTCACATTTAGTGCAGCTTTAGCCTCTTCTAAAGCTGGCTTGGCAGCCTCCAGTTTTTCCTCTGCAAAAGCTTTCTCTTTTCCAATCCCGTCCACGATTTTCTGGGCTCTATCCTTCACAATCTGGACCTCATTCTTGACAATAGTAGCAGCTTCAGCACTGACTGTCACCTCTGCCACCACCTATGTGAATGCAGCAAGATATATGCAGCGTAAAGAATGTGTTGCATAAATTCCAAAAAGCTGTTGACGTTCATCAATGAAAAACATTTCCATAACTCCATTTGACCCCTCATGATCAATGTGTGTCATACTTGCTCCCACCTTTTATTACTTGTTTTTATTTAATTGGGTAAATTCTGATTTGAGAAAAGTTACATAAAACTATCCATCCATGCCTATCTTGTTCAGGGTCACAGGTGGCTGGAGCCTCTATTATTATTATTATTATTATTATTATTATTATTTACCTTGTCAGCTTTGACAGATGCAATAGCCAGCTCTTTTTCCTTGACTTCAAGGTCTTTGGATAGCTGAGCCACAGACTTACTAGCCTCCATCAGTTTGTCCAACCCTGGAAATCAGTAACATCTTTTAAAACCCCTTCCCTGAGTAGACCTTGCAAATTTGTCCATATATTTTATCTTTATAGCATGTCATAACCTTGCTGCCGAGACTTTCTTACCAACAGTCATGCGCTCTGCTAGTGTGTTGATATAGTTGTACTTTTCAGTGTACAGTGTTTTGTAACCATTGACAAAAGAAAGGTAGGATTTAGGGGTGACATGAGTTCTTCTTCGAAACCTGAAAGATGAACAGCATACAACTATAAGTTCATGTAAAATGTGTCTGAGCTAAAAACTTGAGAAAAGCTGGATATAAATAAGTACAATGTAACTGTGCAGGTAGATAGAATTTGTGTGTTATACCTTTCGAAATAGCTTTCACAGGCATCTGATACTTTGTCATGATATGTACCCATGGTGGTCACTACAGAATTCTTCACATCAGCAGAGCAAACCATTGGAAACTCTGACAAGAAATAGTTGGACACAGCCACCAGAGCCTCATTGGGCCACGGGGTGAACCAGTCCATGGTACAGCCAGAAATTAATCCTGGGAATTTGAGGGATCTGGAGCGAAACTTCTGCCCCACCTGTCAAGGCGAGAAGATAATATAATTTAAATTAGAACATTCACTTATGCAGATGAAGCTTAGTATGTGCAGGTTTAATACAACAGTTTACAATTGGCATGCATGAAACGGAACAAATACAGAGAAATATAAAGTAAACAAGGTATATAAGTACCTTTAGGTTATTGATTTTTTTGGTTAAGGAATATACAACGTTTTAACATACCGGTGAGAAGCAAAGAACTACATGCAGATTCTTTTTGGACCGGGATATGAAGTAGTCATAAAGATTGTCAAAAGTTGGTGGAACACGAGGAAACTCCTTTTTCATTACAGAGATCAGGTTCTGGGTGATCTCCGTAATCTCATCTTTAGCAAAAAGGTTGGAGACCTGCACACAGATAATTCACATTGATACCAGTAAAAGCTTTCCTTTGAGAATGTTTTTTTTTTGTTTCAATTAGAATACATTGGAAAGTTAACAAATATATTGTCTAATTTCAGACTCTGCTGGTATGGGGCTTTAAAGACCTCAAACTGAAGTGAAGTCCTTACCTCTCCAGAAGAAAGAACATTGTTGAGGTACTCAAGGAATGCTTCATCTTTTATTTCATTGTCTGTAAAGATGAAGGTGATGCCTTTTCCCTCAGCCCCAGCTGTTTTATACAACAGTTTTAGGTCATCCATGAAATTACTTATGTTGTATGTTCTGATAAAAAGAACAACATAGCAGTGTAAGAAACAAACCCTAAGTATCTCCTGTAAGTGGGAATGTGTGAAAACAGAAACAAGTGCACAATTTTGGACAACTAGATACCAACAGGAAATGGGTTCAGGTGATACTTATTATATTGCTTTTTAACAAAGAGGTCTAGTGCTTCTTTAAAAACATTCCGTTTCTAACGAAAATGGTCTTGCCATGAACAAAAATGTACATAAGTGTTTTACTCTAGTCCAAAACAACACATACCACAATAATTCCGTACAATATGTTTGATAGGGTTGCTATTATTGTACAATATTGGCCTTAAATGATGATCAAATTTGTTCATTGCTACCAAGTAGAATTTAACAGGCCCATGTTTTCATGAACTATAAGACAAATTGTCCAATTCCTCCAACAACATGTTATCAAAGTAATTAAAATTATAAAAGTGACAATTGATAAAGTGTTATGTTAATAAGTTATCGTAAAATAACATTTCACAACATATAAATGTACATGAAAAACACTGGAGTCAATTGGAATTAGGTGATATGGTAATAGCAATGTTTTGAAGCGTAATTAAAACGGTGAGATTACTTCTAGATTACCAAAATCAATTATCAGAATCAGAATATTTTATAAATGAATTTAAAACTGTTCATTAAAATTGACATAATATTTAATTGCTACACGGGTAGCATTTCTACAAATATTTTAAAACTAAATACAAAATTAGACTTTCATCTTATTTAGCAACTTATCTTGTAACTGCATGGCTATCTTCTTCCAAATTGCCTTATTACATTATTTTTTCTTCCCGTTTTTACCTCGTCAATGTGATCTGGAAGATGCTGTATCCAGCTATGTATGAGGCAAGGCGAGTCAGGCTCTGTTTCCCTGACCCTCCCACTCCCACAAGCAGGGCATTACCATTGTCAGTTCGAATGATTCGTGAGATCTATACGAAGGCAAATTTCAAATCAATCAGAAATATCTTACTCTACAGGATGTGTATCGGTTAGATTGGCTTTGAGTCTGACCTTGATAAGATGAGTCATGGCATCTGTGAAGAAAACCAGATCTAGGCTGGAGCCTCTTACGATCTCATTGTGCTGGGTCTGATACGTCATCAGCTTTTCTGATAAGAACTCAAAATTTGGCACCTGGATGAACGTTAGTTTGCTCAGATTTTAGGACAGTTTTCTACATCGATAGTACAGATATCATACAATGGTTTAAATACCAAGTTATTACCAGTTCATAAATTTTGGGGGCATCAAAACAGGCATCTTCATCTTCTTCTCCAGTGGGCTCAGGAGCATCTCGCAGGAAGTCCACAAAGTATGGCTCAGGATGAATTTCTGGGACAAGACTTGGGTCCACATGCTCTTGAATCACACGGGATACAGCCTTCTCAAACCACTGTCTGTCCTCAGAGCAAATAAACCTATAGCAAAACAATGTTTCAGTTTGCCCTTTTGCCATTTTGTTGTACTTAAAAGGGGATTTACTATGTGTAAGCACTGTACCTGTCAGCAATCACTCTCGTACATTCACTCTTGAAAAGAGCCAAGAGAGTGGGGATATCATTACACTCCTCCGCCTTAATGTTTAACATTCCTTGCCAGATCCTGGACAAGTCTCTCAAATTGAAGATGTAGTGGAACTTGGAAGGTGTAGGAAGCATTTTTGTCTTCAATGAAAAATAAACAAATCCGGTCATGTCTTCATTAATAAATCTATTCCTATAATGAATTTGACATCATCTTATAAGCGATTACCTTTGTCCACTGCCATAAGATCCTTCCAGCAGACACGAGACACTTCACCATATCTAAAATGTTCGGCTTGAATTTCCTGCATGTATGGAAATATCCACAGCCGATTACACCTGCAGAGAAAAATCATGAACAATGAGTTTCATACATCGTCAAGTATCAAGTAAGCATAAAAATGTGTCATCACGTTAGAGACAGCTACCAAAGATCTTATCAATGGAGGTGTTGGATGGCAGAGTACAGTTGAAGACTGTAAACTGTCTCTTCAGTCTTTGTGGGATGTCGTTTCTCCCACCACCAGGATGAATCATGGCAGCCAGAATCTGTACGTCTACAATATTGGTGAAGTCTCCTGGTTTGTCTAGGTTGTACATGCCCTTCATTTCCATCATCTGGCGTACGATCTCATTTGTGATCTGGTTGGACAGTCACATACAGTAGTTACTCAGACTGAACATGAAATAGTGAAGACATTTAAGAAACCTGCTATTTAAACACCTGATCTCCCCATTCATTGACAATGGGCATGTTGATGTCATCAATGAAAACCGTCATCCTGCGTCCCCCTGGGGGTCCATAAGTGCTGCCAATCCTTTTCTCAATATAGCTTTCCACTGTTCGCTGTAATAGGAAAAAAAGCTTTTGCAACCAAAAACCAATACAGAACTGTACAAATCCATGTATAGAGACCATGATAAATATTCTACCTGAAACATTATGGGTTCTGTTGCAGATGAGAAGTTCAGGGACTTGGACAGGTCTGTCTCGGGATCAAATTTTTTTGTGTAGCTTTTTATCATCACAGTCTTAGCCGTCCCTTGTTCACCAATAAGCAGTACGGCCTATACAAAGACAATATTAATCTTTTACAAAAATACCTTAAAGCAAAAAAAGTGAGTTTGTTTTTAAAGGTAAAAATACTTATTTTAAAAGAGACAAGATCACCTTGTGTTGTTTGGCAATAGTCTCCAGCAGGAAAGAAGTTCTTGTGTTATCCACATTTGGCACAAGAATGGAAGCGTAGTCAGGCACAAGATCAGTTGGATAGACATACTCCCCCACATGTTTATTCCAATGACACCATTCACCTGAAACAGAAGCTATACATGTAGTCATATTCCCAGGATGAAACAGTCTTTCAAACACTCACTTACCAGACAGCAGAGAGGTGTTTTTTAATGTATGAAATAGCTGTACCATTGGGGTTGACCATGTACTCAAACATAGTCTCTCCTGGCTGTGTTTGAGGCCCATCAATGCCACTGTCATGAGCTCTGATGAAATTCTCCAGTTTGTCTCGATCCTGTAACTCCAAAAGGGCTCCCAGGCTCCACATCAGGCAGAAGACAAAGAGGCGTTCAAGGTGTTTGCTACCGGCCAAGCCCCCCGTCTCCTTGGTTGGGATAAGGCCCTCCAGCAGATTCACGGACTGTTGGTGGATTATATTCAGATATTTCAGTGTAGAGCAGTCCTCTAATTCCTGTTAGTCTTCAGCATTGTTCTGCAAACATACCTGCATTATGTAGTTGCATTCCAACAGCTCCATTTTGGGTTTGAGGTTCTGTTTCATATACAAGTAAGCGTCTTCAAATATCTTGTCGTAAAGAGTCATAATGCTTTCTGCCTCTCTTGCGTTGCGCTTGTGGGCCCATCCCTACAACATAAAGCTCATGATTCACCAAAGCACATTTTAAAAGAAGCATTGTTTTGTTTGTTTTTCTTTAAACACTCTGATTTAACAAATCAACTGTACCTGGAGTATGGGCTGCCAGCTGAGAGCTGAGGAGCTCATGAAGACCATACCCACCCGGGACACAGTAGCAGGGGAGGCATTATCCATGTTGTGCACCTCAAACACCAGCTTGCACGATGGAGACATGGTGATGCGGTCACCATTAGCCAAGGTCAAAGTTTTGTTATCATCCAGCACAGAGTTGAGGTTCTCAATCCATATGGCGTCCACAGGGCCATCCAGCACAATCCATATGAACTCCCCTGAAGTGTATACATTTCAAAGTCATCACAATTCAATCCTCAAACTCTCTTTCACATAAAGGACAGACTATTATTACAGGTGGCGTCACCAACATTTCTAGGTGAAAGCAAGCATCACTTGAAGTCTACTGCGTAAGCAAAAAGTGAACACAACTAAACGGTATGAACTTTGCCTCATATTGTTTATTGTTCAAATAATGTTTAATTCAATATTGTGTTTTGGGTAGTAAAATCTTTTTAAATTTGTTTTATAAAAAGGCAATTTGTGACATAAGTTGAGAAATATTCATTTGAATGTGCACTACGCTTTGTGTTGTAAACCTTTCTTGGCTTTAAGTGTCCTCCTCCACAGAGTGGAAAAGATCCCATCAGTCCAATCATTGGTGGCTGCATCAAGACGACCAAACATCTGTGGTGCAGTGATTGCTTTGGGGTTCATGCGCATCTCTCTGTGTGGGGCTCCACACTCACTCATAGCTTTCATGAGCATGTTGATGACTGCGGTCTTCCCAGCACCACTCGGGCCCAAAGTCATCAGGCCATGGCGCACTCGAGAAGACTCATAAAGCTGATAGTGACGGTAACATATAGGTGACGTATAATCCAAACAACTTTATAACACACAAAACACAACAGGAGCTTAGCAAAGAGGTTTTGCGGTACCTGAACCAGCTTGAGGTTCCATGGTGGGTGGTTGACAATACCAGCAAGCTCAACTTGATGGGCAACAGCAGCTTGAAGTTCAACATATGTGCTCCCATCCAGCTGGATACCAGGGAAGAGGTCATTGATCAGGCTGAGGAAGAGGGGCTCATCCTCATCCACCTGAAACATACAGAAAGATTCACAGACACAGTATCTGCTGACACAGTACTATACCTACAAAATATATTATATTATCCCAAACTGTCATACCAGTTTAGAAAGATTCATGTCACGCAGCACTCTCATGACAATGCTGGACTCTGTGTCATCAGGTCGTGCTCTTTTATTGGCTCCCAGTGTTCTTAAAACAGACAGGATGTTCCTCAGGCCAAAGTCATAGTGGACCTGACAAATAGCAGATGATGTGTGTCAGTAGGTCAATACTCACACAGAAATAATAATTAAGTACTGGCCACAAGATTCTCACCTGTTTTGTAAGTTGTTCTTCACACAGTTTATAAAGGACAAAGAATTTCTGGGCCAGGATGACATTCTCATTAAATCCACAACTGGCTAGTTTGACTCTCATGATGATCTGCCAAAGACAACAGCGGAGAATTGACCGCGTGTTAAGACTAGAGCGGAAGAAACAATCTTTTTTTCCAGCAAAAGTAGCCTTGACCCACCTGCCGGTCTGGTACCATCATAGATACTGTCCTGAATTGCACTTTTAGGTTTTCGGGAAGTTCCTGACGACCTGCATACCCGGGGTTCTAGACATGGAATAGCGACATGTTATTTAGTGTACATTTTGTACAGTGTTTTTTCTAAGATTCCTGTGAATTTGTGTATCCTACCATAGTGATAAACAGGCCGAACTCTGGATTCAGATTCACACAGTCTCCATCAGTAAAGATGAAAGTGCTTTTGAGCTTCTTGCGTGCCATCAGAACAATGTAGATCTGCTGAGCAGCGACAGAAAGCACTGGCAGGTCGATTCTGTTGAACTCATCAAAGCAGCCCCAGGAGCCTGACTGTGCAAGACCTGAAAAGGAATACATCATGAGATAATTGAAATTGTACACCACACTGCTGGATGAATTGTTTCATTGCCTGGTATACCTTTGTATATCCTGCCAAGTCCTCTAAAGTCCATCTGGTCCGAGCAGTTGAACACCACCACATACTTGCCGAGGCAGCGACCCATGTCTTTAGTGGTTTCAGTCTTCCCGGTGCCGGCTGGCCCTGCAGGGGCTCCTCCCATGCTCATGCCCAGAGCCTGGGACAGCGTGATATAACACCTGTTGATAAAAAGCAGTTGATCACTATAAGAAAAGTTAATTCAATGATTTAGTAACAATATCAAATTGCTTTTCTCTTGCCTGTCAGTCAGAGGGGTGATGACCAGACGGTCGGTACAGCCTAGGAACTCATTCTGATAAATGAAGTCCACATTAGTAATAGACACAAAGACCTTATCCAGGTCCTCCTTGAAGTAAAATCTGCTCTGCTTCAGCCATTCAAAGTCACTGACAGACTTGATACGCTTTTTTACCTGAGGACAAAGTAAGATATCAATCAAACATGTTACATAAATTACAATAACAGTCAGTTAAAAATATAATAGGATCCACGACAAGTATGTTTTTTCAAAGAACCTACTAGGTCATTAAATATATCGCTCTGGTGCACATGGATTGTGACGAGCGTCTCATATTTGACCCTGTCAAATTTGCTCAGGTCATAGGTGGTTTGTTTAATGAGTGCGCCAAGTAGATTTAGGAATTTCTTTTTGGTAAGAGGCATGATCTCCCTGTCATATTCAGCCGTTTGCAGTGCCTCTTCTGCATCTCTGGTCCAAAGCATCTGGATTCCCAGCAAGCCCACCTAAAAAAAGCATGAGAAGATGCATCTCATGAAGTGAATTATCTGAATGTATCCTGAAAGTATGAGCTAATATACAAGTTTTGCGTTACCATCTTTTACTAAGAAACAACTAAAAGAACTACCGATGTCACCAGTCTTTTTAAGTTGTCGAGTGATCATCATGTAGTAGTTTGATCAGGATATGTAAAAGTTTCCTCAATGGAAAGACTTATAAACAAGAAGTTGTGGTGAGAAGGTGTGTGGTTGTTGTCATGGTTATGACTTGTCATACTTGGTTTATAGTATCAGACTTAAACAATGAAGGAAATCTATCTTAATTATACCCTGTACAAGCCTAGTGTTGACCTAATATCTAAAGTGCTGTCGATGTATTGAACATTTTCGCTGTCGTTTTCTGACCTGTGCTTGGAACTTGTTGAGGAAAGAGAGAAGATCAAAGTCTTCATCGTTGACCTCGAGATCTGAAGATTTGATAACAGAGTGCAATGAAGCCTGCTGTTGTAACAACAGCTCCCCGAGCCAGAGCTCCACTGGTCCCTGTGCCATGACAGGAGTGTCCAGCTGAAACCACAAACACTCATTTACAGCAACAAAGTGCATTTTAAATGTTAAGGCCTACAATGCAGTTAGAAGTTATTTTTTATAGGTTGAGGTTTCACAAACAAAACACATGACACAGTCTGCAGTGTGCACACATATGATGCATTGTTAGAGATTCCACAATTTATTTCTGTTCTGCAAATGCAATTAGCATTACATACCGGTAGTTTCTCTCCCTCTTGTGAAATAACAGCCAAAATCTTGTCATACTCAGTTAAATGAAACTCTGCTTCATTAACATTGTCGAACACTCCAAGAAGATGTGACTGAAAAAAATGATTGTTTCTAAGATCAGTTTTACTACATTTTCTAACAAACAAATAAAAAAAAAATAACAACATGACAATATGAGAGATTACTCCATGAACATTTTTCATAATTTATCAGTGTCCATTTTGTTACTATGAAAAGACAATCATAGGATTCATGCGCCAGATGTTTTTTATTTAAAAGTTTAGCAGTTCAATGGAAAATAAAATGTATATCCTACTAACACCCAGACATAGAAGTTTTCAAACAATGTTCGAACCTGAATTGTGTGAGAGTCACTGGCTTGTCCGAGGATTTCCAAAAGGGCCGGATCAGACACAAAGAAGAACCGAGGGAAGAGGAGCCTCTTTTTCTCAAGGTACCTGTTGAGTAAGATCACATTATCTCCCGTTTGCACATCGCCTCCATCAACTGTAGCAAAGCATTCTGAAAAGATACAATATATCAATAACAATTAAGTGTGATGACGAGGCTGTAATGGAAAACATTAAAAAGGTAAATTAATTACGCACAAATGTGAAGAACCATTAAATACAAGGGGTTTCACTAAAAAAATGACTTTGCAATGAAGATAAAATAAAAATAAAAAAAAATTAAAATACAATAACTAGACTTCTACGCTGCTCGAATCTCTCATACATCTGTGTTTTGTTTAACAGAATACTGACAGTAGCAATGTGTAGGAAAAGTAAAGGAGGTCCTGAAATTAAAATACATGCAATGCAATACAATGCATCGACAAGGTAGCACTACGTAGAAGGTGGTTTTATCCTCACTGATGTTTCTAATAAAGTTATAAACTGCAAAAAGAGTTTTACAAAGCTTTACCCAGCGAGAGACTTTTGACAGAACTCCAGCTGTTTCTGAAGATCTGGTAGGAGCTGTCCCAGAATTGGATCACCCACACAGCACTCTACCACATTTGGGACTTTTTGGGCTCGCTGCATGATCGTAATCCAGGATTTGTCAATGTTCTGAAAACGCTTTGCTTCCTACATTGAGGGGAAAAAAAGAAGTGTTTGTATCTTAATAAGGAAGAGCTCTGCATTGTACAATACAAAACAAAGATAATAAATATTAACTATACCTGTGGCAGGTCTTTGGCGATGTCACCCCCAACAAACACAGCCTCCAAATAGATCCATAGGTTTTGCACAATAACCCACTGTTCAATGACATCAGATGATGTGGAAAGCTTTGAAACCCAGTCCTGGATCTCTGCTTTGTAGAAAGCACTGTACCTATAAAAGGCAGACAAAGAGACAAGTTACTTAAGACAGCACAAGACATTGTGTGGGAACCACGTCTAAAAGGGCGAATTTAAATAAAGAGAACAAAAATTCTAGGCATGAATACTTTATTTGCCTCTTTGAATCATCAGATAGTTACAGTGTGGTAGCAGTTTTTTTCTTTTTATGGCCTCAATCTATTTTTCTTACTTGGTGTTAGATATTTATTTTGATCAATGTTTTGAAATCTCATTTGTTAGTTATTACAATGTCAATGTTTGCCCTTTTGTACCTGTTGCTCAGCAGTGACCCCAGCACCATTAGACTATCCTCCAGGATGGTAAGGATCTCTGCTGTGTCAGCTCCTTTTAGCATCAGTTCACCTCTATCCTTGAATGTCATCAAGCTCAGGATCTGGCCGGACCACACTTCTTTCACCTGTGACAATTTGGCTTCAATATCCTTCTCCTTTACAGCAGATATGCAGATGTCCTACAAATGCAAAAAGTTAAGTTTAGGAGGGGTGAACAACATAAGACAAAATACTGTAACTAGAGATTAGGGTAGGTTGCAAGCACAGTATCCAAGCTGGGAGCAAACCTCAATATCGTCCTTGTACTTCAACAGAGGCGCTTCCATGATGTTCTGCAGTGTGAAGGTGTTGGACTCCACCTCAAATTGGTGCCCAGTCAGGTCTGTGATCCGGTCCCAGTGTCTCCTCATCATAGACTTGTTTGCCATCATCTCAAGCAGAGGGCATGACTCACTGAAATCATCAATCGTCTTTTTCAGGTCTTGGAAGGCTTGCCAGTCCTTTAGTCCTTTGGGTAGCTTTCGACACCTAGAAAAAAGGAAAGTCATTGATGTCTGAATTTATTTATTTTCTATTTTCTTTTTTTTTGTTTTCACTACTTTTTACAACAATTATAGAGATAATATTGTATTCACTTGGGCAACATTATTGTAACATGTACTATGTGGTTTTCATATCGGCATATGCCTTCCTAAAAGCCAAGTTGTTCTCCATCATATAAAAGAAAAAATCACAGTGCATAGTTAATTGGTTGTAACAGCAAGGTGAGGACAATTAACATAAATACTTGGATCACCTGTTCTGAAATTCCAAAAGTTCTGCATTGATCTTCTCAATATCCACATCCGTCCACAGAATGCCATAGTAACCGCTAATCTTGCTCATCACTGCATCATATAGGCCATAGAGTTTCTGTAGCAGGTCAAGCTCTTTTCTAAAATAACCATAGATCTATTAGTCTGAATACAATTATAAAATACAATAAAGATTAACGTCATAACCAAGAATTTTCATTGTTCTGCTAATGTAGGGTACGCTTTTGTAGATTGGTAACACACTTTTTCTTTTGTAGACAGCCATACTCTGTGACTGGCAAGCCAAGAAGTTGCTCCCCAGAGGTATATGTGGTGAGATTTTTCCACAGTTCTTCAAATCTAGCCTGAGTAAAATAAAAACAATAAAGATCTGCATTAAATATTCAAGAGAATCTTATCTCTTATTAATCTTATTTTATATATATATATATATATATATATATATATATATATAGCACAGAAAAAAACACCACTTAAAATAGACATTCAAATACAATTAAACATCATAAGACCAAAATTGAAAAACTGAAAAAAAAAATTAAAAAAAACATCATCAAAAATATCTGTGGATATGTATAAATGTTTGTGTTTATAAAACCAATTCAGATGCATTTGAATCCCCTGCTCACTAATCACCTCTGGTACTTGTGCATTGATCTTATGAACTGATTCACTCACTAAGAGCAAGGACAACACGTCATCCACTGTATCGGACAAACTAAGCATTTCCTTTTTAAAGTGGCTGCCTTGGGATGTGGGGTAGGTAACTGGTAGACAGTAAGTTTGATGTAGCATTGGGTAGTAGTTTCCTTCATCTCACTTCATTAAGTTCTTTTTTTTCTTTTTACATCTAAGTGACTGTCTAAAATATAAAAGTCTGTATTAAGTTGAGAATCTAGAGAAATTACAGTTTTAACAATTTCAATAAATCTTAAACTCAAACTGAAATGTTTTTAGTTCTACTTGTTGAAATGAAGTTCATGCATCTAACATTGACCCGTATATAGGATGGTATCTAAATCAATTCCCACTGTTACCTGACAGATCTGGAGCCTGCTGCTGGCTTCGTGGGGAGCAATTCCATCAGCCATGGGGCCTTCCTAAAAACAAGACAATATGAACCTATTAATTGATTGATTGAAAACTTGCCGACACTGACCAAGACCTACAGATTCACGGATTACTTACCGAATCATATTGTTTCATAAAAGTGCCAACATCATTTTGGAAAGTGGACACACACTCCAGAAGGTTTTGTTTGAAGTTGGGCTGCATACGAACAAGCTCATCTTGCACTGATCTCTGGGAAAGTCAGGAATCAAAAAACAAGATCGAAGCTGAGTTACAGAAGAACACATTACAGAACCCAGAAGGAAAAGAAATACGAATATAATGGTAATACTAACAGCTTTACACTGAAGCTTTGTGAAGAAATGCCTCAGATTGAACACCCCCTCTGCTTCTCTTTTGGTCACCTCTGCCTCATATTTAGTCAAAATTTCATACGCTTCCTGTAAAATATAACATCACCCCAAGATGGTTACTTGACATCTACATAAATCAAATTGCAGGGCTAAGTTATCAAGGGAAAAAGAATGTATGACTGCAAATAGACAATGAAAAACATTTTTTAACCAACAACGGCAATCTGCAAATCTTACTAGCACACAATTTTAAGGCCAAGCAAATAAATCATACATTTTTTGGTGATGGAAATCACAATCTCCATACTGATAATACCCTAGATCATGCAAAGCAAAGTTTTCACAAAGATTTGTCCAGATTTCTAGTCTGAAAATCGAACAAAAGTTAAAATTATTTCTGTAGATCCAATTTCGGCAAAGATACTACTAAAGGAAAGTGCTGTTGCTTTCCATTTGTAAAGACAGAGGATGAAACGATAGCTGCGGTGAAAGCTTTTCAGAGTTGTAAAATAATTTCTCGTTTTATCATAAACAGCTGTGGAGTTTTGGGATCTGATAAGTCTGAAAACTAATCTAAATCTTTTATTTGACTTCCTTGATCATATTTCATCCTCTCACCTTTAGCCATACCCTCACCAATGCATTATATCTGTACATGGTCATATAACTATTGCAGTTATAGAATCGACTTAAGTTACAACATCTCCTTGAAAACAAATGATTGTGCTATTCATACCTCAATGGCAATCAATGTCATATCAGTTTGTATTTCTGCATCCCGAAGCTTAGACAGGGCCCCCATGGCCCGACGCACATCTTCCAGATTTGTCACAGGATGAGACAGTTGTACGAAGTATTTGTTAGTATGGATGCTGGTGTCAATCATTTTCTTCTTGTACTTCTCCTTCAGGTATTTGCACAACAGCTTCTTCCAGGCTTTGGTCTCAACTGTCAAGGACTTCTTTAATGGCTCTGTATCCAAGAGATCAAAATTAACAGTGCAGAGTTCGCATCACACACACACACACGCACGCACGCACGCACGCACATACGCATGCACATACGCACGCACATATGCACACACGCACACGTTGCTTGGGTCAGAAGGTTTCTTGTTGGTAAAAAAAATCCTGTGGCAGAGTTGGCAATGTTGGTCAGTCGGTACACCACTTTTGTCCAGACAGAAATAACTGAAAAAAATTGGATTGCCAGGAAATTTTGAACAAACATTTGTGGTTCCCAACGGGTACATTCAACAAATATGAACATTTTTGGTTTTTAGTGAAACGTCTAATCATTGGATGGATTGCAATGACATGTACAGACAATCCCTGTTCCCTATATAGCTACTTCTAACTGCAATAGTGGACAACTCTAAAGCTTTAGATCCTTCATCTGGCTGTGTGCTGTAAAGCTTTAAATATCTCCCCATTATCTACTGGAATTTGACCCAGCAGCACACAATGTAAAATGTAGTCTACTGTACCTATACAACTAAATCAACACATTACGGCTACCATACCTGTTGACAATTCAGTAGACCCCAGAACAATGATGGGTTTGATGTCATCAATATCTTGTTCAATTGAGGCGTAGTGCTGGATTTCAGATTTGATCTGGATCAAGGACGGATTCCTGTCCATGAATTCCTTTTAAAAGTTAAGATGAACATGATGTCGTTGTTATAATCATCATTATTGCTATCATTATATTTATTATTGGAAAACATATTTTATGTCAAAGGTCTGTTCTCAGGAAAACAAACCTTGACTTTAAGCTTCCTGTCCTCGTCCCAGATAGCTCTGAAAGGATTGAACTGCTTCAGAACAGCAGTTGCGTTTCCTCTCTGGGAGCTCACTGCTGATTTCAGAATGACCACAACCTTTTTGATGTCCTTGTGTTCAACAACTCTGAGATAGAGGTTTTCTTTTTCTCTACCTATGAGATCATCACAAACAGGGAAACACGCAAAAATGAGTAAGATTAATAAAACTAATAATGTTCATACATCAAATTAAAAAGGAGCTTTTTTTTGTTTTTAAAAGGGCTGTATTCAACTTTGATTGATACTGCTCATTTCAGATTTTATTACACGCTGGACTGTCGGATACAAATTTTTTAACCAATTAAATACTTAATTTACTTAAACTTAACTAACTCCATATCCTTGGTTTACATTTAAGATTAACAGTTACAGTTATTAACAATTTACAGTGTGTGTGTGTGTCTTTCTGTTTTTTTTTCCCCATCCATGCACATGCTGATAACAATTTACCTTTATTCTTTGTGCCGTCGTGACTGTACTCCCGCTGCCATGAAATACCCTTGCTTATTTCCAACACCAAGTCGATTAGTCTATTTATGGCCTGTTGGATCTCATCGACAGTGGGAATCATTACCTGATGACAACAAATATCAGACAGATAAACAACATTTTCTGTTTAACAAGATTGGCCAAGATTTATATATTATCCATCTCCCCTAAAAGGTTACTAGTGTGAAGTGGAATTAGTTGCTAATGAGTAGTAGAATCTCACCACGTTGGGTATAACCAGCTGGACTTCACTTTTTATTAGTGAGGCCATCTCAGTTTTAGACTTTGACTTCTGGTAAGTACTAAAATCCCCATTTATTGATGTCGATCTGGAAGAGATTATATCATTTTGCTTAGATTTTGGCCTTTTTTCTTTTTTTTTTTTACATACTGAATAACAGACATACTTACTTAGTGCCACAAATTCTCCTCTTCAGGGCCTCCAGAGATAGCTTGGTTGTTTTCACCAGTGCATCTAACACCCTTGCACTGAAGTATTCATAAAGCTTCTTAAACTCCTGAAATTAAGATTTGCATTTGAAGCATTGACATATTTTTTTGGAATAGTGTATATAAGAGCATGGTTTTGGTGTTGGTAAACCAACATACCTTCTCAAATTTGATTGCTTTATCTCTATCTGGACCTTCTAAATGTATTCCCTCATCCTCATTAGGAGTCTTCTGCTTCTCTCCTGAGAACGACACACTCCTCCGTCCTAAAATGTTCAAAGGGTGAAATAAAAGATAAACGCACACATACGTTCTGTATGACTGTTTTTTCAATACTTTTATGTTAGTTCCACTTCTATTCAATACTTAAAACTGGGACTTAACCTGAAACAGGTTCCTCGACAGTCTTCTTGGTGCATTTTGATTCATAAATGGCACTGAACACATTACTCAGCTCCTTCACGGCTTCTTTAACACGACTATACTTGTAGTCCAATGTCTTTGCCCACTCCTTACATTGATTCTAAAAAAAGATATAATTGGTGAACCAGACAGAATTCAGAATTTCTTTGAAAAAGAATATTCAAAAAACAAGTAAACCTTTGCTTAGGCCACGTGGGGGCAGCAGAAACAAGTTGTGAACACAACATTGGTATAACATTTTTCAGCTGAAAACAATGCAATGGGAGAGGTGAGGGAACCAGAACAGTAAAGTAGCTGGCAGGACAAAGTGCCGTAAAAATTGAGAGCAAACCCCTTTCACATTGCCACATTGTAATTTTGATACATTGTTTAATACAATAAATATCAATTTCAGACACTTTAAGGATTAATTTAATAGAAGAACATTAGTAATTTACTTTGAATTTGACTGATAAAAATAAGATAGCATTCAAGAAAGGTGAAAACTAAGTCCATACCTCATTGCGGTCAATGAGGTGCTGCACTGAAGACGCATGAGTTTCGGGGAGGTCAATCATCACGGTCTCTGAGATGTCTTTGAGGACATCATCAATGTGTATTTTACAGATATCCTGCACCTGAAAAAAAATATAATAATAAAAATAATAATAATAAATATATATGTATATGTATATGGCACCTAAAAGTACGCTCCTTGAGCAATAGTATTTTTATGAATCCCTGAAGGGTAAAAGTGTGACAAAGGGTTACTGACTGGTGATTGCAATGCTAATAGTCATTTTTTTTATATTGCTAATCCACAACAGCAATATCCATATCTGAAAAAGAAATATAGCCAACATTTTGGTCAGTGGGTTTTTTCAGTAACATACCTTCTTTACAAGATGTTTGAGCTCCAACAAAGCAGTGTCAACATTTTGGAAGAACTTGTCCAGGAGGAAGGATGACCAGGTGAGCAGCACTGAGCCTTGGCGAAGCACAGAGTCCACCTGGTGGTTTACCAAAAACATAACAGCTTCAAAATGAGAAACTCTGGAAGCACTGAAAAATTATGCAATAGTTACTCTTTGAAGACACAAAAGCCATGAAAAAGCAATGTGACAAACCTAGTTCCACATTTATGCACACTGCCTGTAGCATGCTTCATATTTCCCACAGAAAGCGCTGGTGTTATTGCTGATAAGCAACTAAGCATGAAGCGCTGAAAGTGCACTTTTCAAGTGAACTTGTGGCACATATCTTGAGTTGTACCATTTATGTTTACATTTATGAGAACACGATACGAGTTACTCCTCGCCAATTTAATATTTTATAATTTAGTTAAATGTTCTACTTTAAAATGTAGTGTTTACAAACTGCTTACATTTTTTATTTTGGAAGACATCAGGTTAGCGAAGTCCACAGGAATGTTCTCACAAGTGGACTCATAATCTGCCAAAATAGTCTATAAAAAAACAGAAAAGACATACAAGTCATTTTATATTTAAGGTACTCATCAATCTCTGAAAAAATATGTAGTTATAATTTACCTGTAGGTGGAAGTGATTGGCGTTTAATTTGCTTTCCAACTTCAACAGACGCAAAGCCTGCTTCGGAACCTCCAGACCCATTTTCAACAAACACTTAGCCTCTCGGATGACCTCAGTCACTTTAGGGTCAAAGTTGACAACTAAATTTCCGGTCTTTGGGTGACGAACCAGCAGTGTAATATTCAAGACTGTTATAAGGCAGAATGGGGGAGAAAGCATTTTAACATGAATAATTATTTAATATTACTAACAAGGGGCATCTAAGGTATCAACATATTAATCCATATCCAGATAATTTACCATAATCTAGTTTTGACACTTCACCCATCCACGCTCTGTGGTAAACGGACACAAACTCTACAAACACAGCCGCAGTTTGATTGTACATTTTGACCACATCTTGTCCCTCAGAGCTGCACAGGATGTCAGAGTGTTTCTGTTAAGGACAACAGTTAAAACATTTCAGTATAATAATAAAGTCTTTTTTGTTGTTTTTGTGGGAGAAATGAAGGCGTACTTTTAAGTATGAGATGGGTTCCTCGATTTTTTGGTAGAGATGCTTGACCCAACCAATCCTTCCAGCCACAGGAGGCATGTTTCTAGCTAGTGGGGGGTCGTCTCTCTGTTTGTCATACAGCTGCAAAGAAAATGTGCACAAGTAGATCTGTTCATCTAATCAAAAACACCAAAGTCTATATTTGACAATAAATGTATATTTTATTCTCAGTATCTACTTAAGCCTCACAATGGGATACCTTTTTCACAAACTTTACTTCTGAGGCATAATGCTGAAGAATAAGACCCAACAGGTTGGAAATTTCCGAATCAAGACAGGGAATGTTCAGCCTCTGAAAACTGCAAATAAAAGGATTTTATAAAACATGCGTTCGAATTTTCTGATTTTAATGCCAAATCATCCACAGTTGAAATAATTACAGTACAATCTTTTTTTATTATACTGCTATACTATATTATACTGACCGCTGTATTAGGGACAGAGCTTGCTGAGATGAGAGGATGTTCGAAAAGCATGAACTCATAAATGTCCGCAGCTGGTTCTGCAGAGAATAGCCACAATTGTAATATGACGTAACGTCTACTGTATATTGGAAACAATACTTAATAAATAAAAGAGAAGCTACCTACATCACAGATTGTAACAGAAGGAAACTATACATACCTCAATGTGGCCGATTTGAGCCATAAACTTTGTAAAATCTGTTTCGAATTCAACCGTCCTTGGAGCAAACATATCATACTGCTTCCTTTTCAGGTTCATGGATACAGTGTGGAACTGTCTGGCCAAAATCTCAATGCCCTCAATATTTGATTTGCCAAGAGATTCGAACATCTTGAACACTGCAATTATGTGTGTGATCTACAATAGATAATGCACATTGTTAGTTGGCAAGATCTTATAGTAAGAGCGGGATTCAAAGGGTAGTTTGAAGTGCACCTTTTCGAGTTTCTTGCAGAAGCCCTCAAACTTGCAAAAGATCTGCATCTCTGAAACCTCAAAGGACTTCTTTCCAGGTCTTTCCATTGTTTGTTTCTTCGTTTTCTGGAAGCAAGACTGGTACTCCTGATACAGGCAGATACAGTCCTTCCAAAGATAAAAGATTAATGATGTTACATGCTGATGTCAACATGTGTTAAGCCAATGATACCACAGAATTATCCTTATAGGTAGGTGCTACCACAGAATTATCCTTATAGGTAGGTGCTACCACAGAATTATCCTTATAGGTAGGTGTCATCATCACCTGCATTTTCTTGACCATGTCGTCAGCATCTTGGTCCCATATTAGACATGTGCCATTGGCAGTAATATATGATCTGCATGCTGTAACCATCTGATTCGTGACCTGGAAGTTTTTTCAGGAACAAAATGAAAAACGTTTTACAAAGTAAATTGGAGCCTTAGATTTTCCGAAAACAACTTGTATTTTTCTGAGACTGAATACACTTACTTTTATCAACAGTGCCGATATCTTTTCACTGGTGTTGTAGTGCAGTGAAACATTGTAAATCATTTGAATGGCATTGATGACGTTCTGCACACTTTTCATCATGGTGACCTGAAATCACACATCATCCATATATTATTAACCTTCTAATGAACACATACTTTAAAAAATAAAATAAAACAGAACAAACTTACCATTATACATGATTTACTTAAAGTTCCATCATGTAAAGTGTTTTATATTACCAATAAATCCCTTGGCTCTAAGCAATGTGGAGAGGTCACCAGTACTGCCTATCCTACTTATGGTATACCCGCACTGTTTCTAATTATATAATAAATAGGCAATTGTTTGTTGTAATACATTACTGTCATTCATTTTGTTTAAAACAAGTTTAATCCTGTCTGGAAAAAAGTGTCTCTTAAACCCTGTTTCCTCATAAACTGCTTTAAGCACAGCTTTATTTAGTCCAACTATAGTTGCCGTGTCTTTAACTACTACCTGATATCCACTAGAGGTCACTGCATCTAGGGTTTAACCTACACCTGCTGCACACACGGGCTGCATCTGAAATTGTTCATTCATTCACTAAACGGGGAATTCTACATCAACAGTTTACAGTGACTCATTGTCAAAAAACTAATTTGGATTGATATCATGTGCAATGCATGATGGTATTTGTTAGTTGCTGATCATGCATGTTCAATATGTTTGTCGATTTGTCATTATTTCAGTCTACTATATAGGGTGTTATTAATCCTTACTGTAGAATGACAACAGCGCTACAAAATTACACATTTCTCAAATTTGATGGAAACTACGTGTACAACCGGAGTCCTTAACACTAAGGGCATTCCTTTTTTTTTTAATACTTCTTTTAATCTGCCATTTTTGCACACATTGTACCTGAATTATGCTCCGTCGTCTTACTGTGTATTAAATTATGCAGTATGGAGATTACCATTCAATACCAACAAATACAACCTTTCTTTATACATGACTTGACATTTATTATATGACTGTACATACCGGGTCACTATTGTAAAGAGGTTGACAGACTTTCTCCAGCGTGTAAAGAAATTTTACATTGTCTTTTGCCTCATTGGCACGATCTGTTATGCTGGCATCCAGCTCCCGCCACATCTACATAGGTACACGGTTAAAAAGGTTCAATTTGCAATGTAATCCTTGAAAAGACAAGTTGAAGATAAACTAAGAGATGTTTTCATATTGCATAATAATCAAAAACACTCAAATAATGTCTTCATTAATGATCAATTTGCATTCTTCATACACCTGGAATGATCATCTTCACACTGGACATTGTATTTGTGATAACTACCATAGCAAAAATAATATTTTCTACCATTTAATTTGCACATTTGTCTTGTTTTATTGTACACAGCATCAATTAGTCATATTGTATCTATAGGTTACACACATCAAATTAAAGTGGGATCCACAAAAAAAGAAGGTAAAAATGATGTATAACTTCTTTAGGTATTACTTTGTTGAAGTTCAACACTAAAGCGTCTGTACCTTCATAATCTTGGAATGGCTGATATGGAGCACCATTATCACCACCTTGCACTCTGGACCTTTGATGTGATTGATGATAGAGTTGAACCGTAAAGACATCTTTTTCCAGTGTTCTAACTCACTCACTGGCCCTGCAGAATCAACCTCTTTCCTTAACTGATCACTTTCTATCAGGACCTGATGATGGTGAATACACAAAATGGTCACAATGTCTTTGTACACAGCAGCAATTCAGTCAATTATTCTACAATAACATTCATTTAGGAAGTGATATGCTTAAACTTTTCAAAATATAGAAAATGTTTTATGTCCAACGTTATCCGATATGGGAAGAGACCCTGTTTCTGTTGGCATACATTTGACCTCCTGTTTGTGTAAGAACAATTATAAAATCTTAATTTAACCAACCTTCTTGATTTGCTTATACCATTGCATTAGAATTTCTTCCAGTCGATGCACCATGTCAAAGTTGGCAGCTGCAACTTTCATATCCTCAAGGGAGCCCAATTTAGAGAAGTCAATATCCGTGACTGTATCCATATGAACGATACTCTCATTGCTCATCTGGATGTCTGGGGTATTAACAAGACAAAGTATGAAATCATCAAATTTACTTAAAGATCCCCATGTGGTTACAACAATATCACTGTTAACAGATAATGCAACAAATCACAATTTTAAAGCAATCAAATATGACAAGCCAAACACAATGATGAAGACTCCTAGTGTGGTGTTACTGTTATGTCTTATTAACATCAAAACATGAGTCAAACATTATGCAACGGACAACTTTATTAAAGTAATGACTTACCATCTAAGGAGCTAAGGCAATATTTCATGGTGTACTTAAAGTTCTTTTTAAATTTTTCTCCATGTCTTGACTTATCTAAGACACCCCAGTTTTGTGCTGTTTCAAGAGCTGGTATCAGAAAGTTGTAGGCATTCCTTGTTCCTTTCAGGAGGCCCTCTCTGGCATCCACCATTGAAAAGAAGATCTTCTACAAAGCATCAAGACAAAATCATCGATCACTTCACCAAATCCGACGGCAAAAAAGTTCAAACTAGTTTAGTGCTAGTTACATGGTCATCAGCAGTGAGCATCTTCCTGAGTAATGCAAGACATGAGTTTTCAATGACAATAGTTGCCAGCTCATGAATGTTAGCATGACTCAGTTGTCCTGGGTCTGACCGACTCATCCGTTTATTAAGTACCAATATTGCCAAGATTTGAAATCTGCATGATCACTATCAATCAATGACCTATGAAGCTCTGTATTTTTATGAAGATCCATGTTTGCAATAAAAACTTAAATACTTTTTGTGTCATGACAAAGAGCTGTTTAGCCTTGGTGATGTATGCACTCTCATAGATTTGTTTTTACTTTTCTTTTAATAACCAAAACGTCTTATTATCAAAAGGCATCATAACATACATTAATTGTTAAACTGTTAAACATTATTATTTTAGCACACAACGGTTAAATATGATTAGTTGATCCTCTAAAAAAGGAGAGGTACTTGTTATGTAATAATCACAGCACTGGGGGTGCTAATCTCACAGATGTACAGTGCAAATATTTAATCTGTATCTTTTACTGGCAAGCCACAATGAACTTTAGCACATTAATGATAATTCTGACATGCACATTAAACAATGATTTTATTTGACAATCAAAATACAATAATTCAATAAGAAAATGCACCCACCACACAAAACAATATACAGAAATACACCACTTTACACATAACAGACTGTCTTACCTCATGTATGTTTTCTGAGTCCACAGGAATGTCCACTCTGGTCCGTGTGAAAGAGCAGCAAATTCCTGTAAGGCATGTCTGAGACAGATTGGCTAAAAACAGCCTCAATATTTTTCTCCCTTTGGTAGTCCCAGTATATGAGCGTCCACACTCTGAAATAAATCCGAACGGTTTTTGATTAGATGAAAAACTTTAACGGAGCTGGACATTTGAAATAGGTTGTGTACTAAAAGTTTGAATATACATCAGTATGGGAACAAATACAATCAATTATGCAATGCAATTATTCCTACCTATTCCTGGGATATCAGACTCTTGATACACAAAGGAAATGGTTTTACAACCTCCTTTGGCGAAGAAATTATCAAAACCAGCCAGCTATTTAACAAGAAAATAAACAAATAACAGAAATGGTATAGTAACATAGGCATGAAAGACATTAAACCAAAAACAGTGTTAGTGTATTCTTAGATGGAAGCATTTATGAAAATGAAAACTCTTCCAAATAAAGAGCAAAGAAAGTGACAACAACACTGGGCTACCGTATGTCATGAATTGACATCAGAAATACAGAGTGCAAATTCCGAATAAAAATGTAAAAAACCCTGTGTAAGACTTCTGCATCTTCCAGTGGCAAATATGTGTTGAAATCGGCAGGAGGGCTAGTTTACGTTAGCAGCCGGTTGGCAGCGCAAATAACGAAGCTTACAGATACATTAACATTACATTAAGTTCCATTGAATTACATTATTATTACAATCTCTTCTCTGTAACAATTTATATTGGACGAAGGTATATTATAACACTATCATGATGCGTTTAAATGCATTCTTGTAAAATTTTGACTTAGGTGAAAACATGAATAACTACAGTTGTTTGAAGGAGATATAAAATAGAGGGTAGAGAGAGAATTATGACCTGTATGCAAACGGTATAAAAAAAGGAGTGCATGTTGAAGTACATGGGATTTATTGTTCCGCTTTTGTTTTTTAGGAGATCTAGAATCGTGGAATTTCACTTGTATTGGTATCGACAAAATTTCTGTTATGTTGACATCCCTAATATTATCTAGGAAAAAACAAGTATCGCATTGGGACCCAGTATCGGCAGATAGTCAATATAAATGCCTGGGATCGCGATCGGGGTCAAAAAAAACTTGATCAGGACATCTTTAGGCCTATGGGGAAAAACTCACAGATGAAGAATCTAAAATAAATTCTTCTACTGCTGTTGGCTCCAAGGACAGCCTGTTAGCCAGGATGTCAATCATGTACTTGTGTGCAGGGGTGAGAAGCTTCTTTCGCTCTTCTCTTGCCTGCTTGCATTTGGCCTGAGGAAGATAAGTGTTGTAAATAGTAGTAAAAGTACTTGCACACAGGGGGGGAGACACAGTGTCATACTTAAAAAGTTAAATTGATTTGTTTACTTGTATTCTGTAAAAACATTTGTAAATGTGTTAAATCCATTTACCTGAGATCCATGCTTGTTTGCCTTTGGATTATGTGCATCCATCATTGGCAATATCACCTTCTTCGCTGTTGAAAAACTCAGTTGTTCTGCATATTCTCTCTAGGTTAAATAAATAAAAAAACATAATAAGCCAGCCCCTAGTGTTGGATTCTCATGAACGTGTTTCGTGTAGTTCGTTTAGTAGACGTAGCAAACTCATACACAGTGACTTCTATGATGAAGCCCAAACGAGGAAATACCAGTAAACTGAAAATGTTATTTATATATATATATATATATATATATATTTATTTATTTATTTATTTTTTCTCGGTAAAATAGGTATGTTTTTCATCAAGCCAACATAAATGATGACGGAGTTACAATTAACTGGTTAGAAGTTACATTATATTAGATATTAACGCCACATATTAGTGGGGCGGGATATGACCATAGACTGGATAGGGCGCGCTCCACACACACACACACACACACTCACTAGCTAGCTAAAACACTAGGGCAGGCAGGTTAACGGTCAACTAAACTAAGCTAACGTTTATGTACCGTTGTAAGGTTAAAGGCATATCCGTGTTGAAAACATAGTTTCGGTTACTAGTTTATCCTAAACTAGATGGTTGATTAACCTGATGCTAACGTTAACATTGTGATAACAAAACTGACGTTATAGCTAGCGTTCGCTAACGTTAGCATGCTATCTCGGAGTCAGACAGTTGGCTGTTAGCAAACGTTAATATCTTACCTCTTGTTAACTTTGCTAACATAATTGTAACATTTTCTGCCCTTACCAAAGTCAGCCTATACAATTATAGATGCCCGTTGGTCACATTTTATGTTAGTGCTGTTTCTGTTTTCCAAGTAAGACTAGTTGTAATGAAGTGTTCGTCTAGATCCAGCCGTTATCACTTCGCGTTACCGTTGCCTAAAGTTAACCGTTTAAAGATTCCACGCGGTCTAACCGTTAGCGCCAGAGATGAGGTGGTGAAAGATGCCGACCAACGGTAGTTTCGATCTCAACGTTCCTAACTAACTTTCAGTTTGCTCATGGCCTTTCCCTGAGTTTTGGGGGGAATCGTCAAAGGTTTGATTGTGCGTATGAATGTATTTCTTTCAGTTATAGCCCTATTCATTTGGTTGATTTTGTAGTCTTGTACTATTTTGTTTGAGACACATCAACAGGTGACTGACGTTTGTCGTAATGACTTCCGTGTCCTCTCAGTCTGACTCGTGCAGTGCCGTTGAGAGTTACGACACAGAGCTAGCTGCCACGCAGTCACGTGGTTCATGTTGCACTCTATAGTTCCAAACAGTCAGTCTGTTTGCATGTTTTCAAGCAGGACATATAGCAGCGATATATATATATATATATAAAGTATATCATTATTTTCTGGGAAGTGGCGGAAAGACCGTTAATCCGTTTTTCTGTTTAATTTGAGAGGGGAAAGGGTCTGTTCCCATAACGTAGAATACATTTACAGTACTTTATGTATCCATTAATATTTCTTCTAGTGCTTATATGGTCATAATGGCTCACCTCCTAATGTTTTGTTAAGACTATCACATAAACATGCACAACAAGTGAATATATATTTCAACAGGTAGCCTACTGAGAAAACGAAATGCCTTCTAGTATCTAAAGGTTAACCAGAAGCGCAAACACAATAAAGTGCATAGCATTGTACAGAGTATAGAATGAACTGTAACATATAGAAGAAATATAGAATGTAGAATAAACAGTAAGTGGAAGACATGAATCAGCAACGGCACTGATATGAAAAGGCTACTCTAGATATTATATCTAACAGTACAGTGTGAACAATATGTCATGAATACGATAAGATATGATATTATAACAGTACAGTATGAACAGTATGTCATGAATACGCTAAGATATAGATAGTATAAGATAAGATAGAACTTTATTTATCCAATTGTTGTGCAACAGTTGCAATACACAGTAGGAAACAGTATAACAATTCTAAAATGTACAAATAGTGCAATACATTTTACAAAATATATATGTCACAAGATGTAAACATAAGATCAGCTGAGATGGGGTAAGGTGCACTATTCAACTAGGTGAGGTAAGGTGCGGTATTTAGCAATATAATATAAAGAATCTAAATTTACAGAAATTACAATAATTACAAAAACACACTGAGTATGAAGAGGAAATGTGCATGTGTGTATGAAATGTGCAGCAATTACAGTAGGCAGTGCACGTAAAAAGTAAAAGTGAAAGTAAAAAATATTGTGCAAGTGTAAGTAGACTACACAATATGCTAAAATCAATAGATGACATACAGAATTAACAGGTGGAGGTATAATAAGAATACAGTCCGATATAGTAGTGGTAAATATGCTGTGGTGAAAAAATAACTAAGTACTTTTACTCAATTACTCTACTTCAATCCAAATTTGAGCTACTTGTACTTTACTTATTTTCTGCTACTTTATACTTCTACTCCTCAACAACAATGGAAATATTGTGTTGACTTTGAATGTTTGGGATACACTGAAGGATTCAGAGTTCCTTTATGTGTTGAAAATCTACGGCAAATAACGTGAACTAAATGTAGGTCAACTAAAGTGCCATTACATCTTATCTAGCGAAGTGTTGCTGAGTAAGGGATAATGTGCGTCGTGCCGGTCAGTTTGACTTGCTTTAGATTCAGTTCATCCGTTAACATGTCAGAACGTGCAGTTATTTCATTATCTCAGTGTGCTTGTGTTGCTCCACGACACACGCTACTTCCGGCTTTCCTGATTACAAGAGAAGTCTATGGGAGTGTCGTAACTCTCTCTTTTAACGGCACTGGTCCTGTGACGACCATTTTATTTTGTACATTTGGTATTTGGCACCCTCTACAGGAGCGTTGATATGACGACACGGTCGAAAGGAGAAGCCCTGATCCTGGATCAGGCTCTGGAGGGGACATATGTTTCGTGGTCTACTGTGATTGGTCCAGATACACCATCTTGTTATCCAATGGCAGGCAGACATCTGTTCGCTGGAGCGACTCTAAAATATTCTCTTCTTCCTCCTTCACAAGGTATTCAATACTCAGCAAGGACGTTGACAGTACTACAAAGTTGAGCTGAGCAGGGGAAAATGCAAGTCTTAGGTGTAGTTGCGGTAATATTAGCAGTGTACTGCGTACATGCAAAGATTTACTTTCGGGAGCAGTTTCTGGACGGTGGTAAGTTTGGCATATAAATGTATAACATTAGCTGTGCATGAGGTTAATTCATTGCATGTTAGCTTGAGTGTTAGCCGTCATTTGTCACACTTATCATCGTGTGTTTATCTTGAAAGCCTCTTCTTGTTTGTTTTTTTCCAATCAGCGATTCAGTGTAAAATGCGTCTCCTTTCAGTTTCATAACTTATACTGGGTTGGCAGCTGGCTAACCTAAGCAAGGCCCCAAAGCTAGCAAACGTTATAACGTTACCCATACTAATGACACCTAAATTGTTAGCTGTGGCCTAAGTAGTAATATATAAATGTGTTGGGAAATTAAATGTCGCTGGTTTGACAATTTCAAAGAGTAACGCCAATGAAGTGATCGGTAATATGATTTTCGGGAAGTTGCTGACGTATTTGAAAGAGGTGTTTAAGTGTTCAAAACTCGTTAATCTTATTGGTCTTTTTTTGGTTCAGATGAATGGAGAAGTCGCTGGGTGAACTCCAAACACAAATCTGACTATGGAGAGTGGAAACTAACAGCTGGCAACTTCTATGGAGATGCTGAGAAAGACAAAGGTAAAGGTTTTGAGTTTTCATCCCCTTATTCTATATAAAATAAAAAAATGTTGAAAAAAAAGAATCACCTAATAACTATTCCTAAGTGTTGATCGTTTTCATTATGGCTTAAAAGATACCAATGCACCAGTCACAAAAAAAAATGTGTTTGTGATGTAAATACTGAATAAATATTTTAATGGTGGAAATGTTCAAACAAACCTGATTCTACTAATTAAAAAAACCTACAGTACAGTTCCCACACTGTTGGCCAAAGAGAACCTTTGTGTTTGTGTTGCTAAACATTTATTTTGCACTCTTTTTCAGGTCTGCAGACAAGCCAGGATGCTCGTTTCTATGCTAGCTCTGCCCGCTTTGAGCCTTTCAGCAACGAGGGCAAGCCTTTGGTCATTCAGTTTACAGTTAAGCATGAGCAAAAGATTGACTGTGGTGGGGGCTATGTGAAGGTCTTCCCTGCTGACTTGGATCAGACTGCCATGCATGGCGATTCTTCTTACTACATCATGTTTGGTGAGTGAATATTTTCATGGTAGTCAACAATTATAATTAAATAGTTACACTAACAGGATTTGCAACATCTCATATTTACCTTTATTTCACACAGGCCCTGATATCTGTGGCTACAGTACCAAGAAAGTCCATGTCATCTTCAATTACAAGGGCAAGAATCACCTCATCAAGAAAGAAATTAAGTGCAAGGTAATTCTGGCATTTTAAATTTTATTTAATTAATATTTATTTTTATAATACACAAATGTTGACTACCTCTGTACTAGTGGCTTAATTCAAACACTTCTGTTTTTTTCTAGGATGATGAGCTGACCCACATGTACACGCTGATCCTAAATCCAGATCAGACCTATGAGGTTAAGATTGATAATGAGAAGGTAGAATCTGGCAGTCTGGAGGATGACTGGGACTTCCTGCCTCCTAAGAACATTAAGGACCCCGAAGCCAAGAAGCCAGAGGACTGGGATGACCGCGCCAAGATCGACGATGCTGATGACACCAAGCCTGAGGTGAATAAGCTTACTAATATAATCAAGCAATAAAGTTAGTCAACTTCATCCAACATAAAATTAACCTTTTTGTTCTGCTTTGCATTGACTGAAAGTGCTCTAGAGTCAAATGCCGACTGGAGGAGAAGTGTTTTTCCATTTATTTCTCTCAGTCGTGTGCTTTCAAAAAAAAATTAACTAAATTTACGTTTACAATTCTGTAAATTCAGCTTCCATCTTAGGATTTTTTGTTCTTCTTTAGGACTGGGACACAGCTGAGAACATTCCAGACCCTGATGCTAAAAAGCCTGAAGACTGGGATGTGGATATGGATGGAGAGTGGGAGCCACCCATGATCCCTAACCCAGAGTACAAGGTAGACTAAAGCTTTGTGTGATCTCCTCTACCTGAGAATTGTTTAGTATTTACTCTCCTAAGGTCTTTGCAGTCTGATGAAAACCTTCTGTATTGCAGGGAGAATGGAAACCCAAACAGATCGACAACCCCAACTACAAAGGACCCTGGGTGCATCCTGAGATTGACAATCCTGAATACAGTGCTGATTCAAACATCTACAAGTTTGACAAAATTGCTGTTTTAGGTCTTGACCTTTGGCAGGTGAGAGATTTTTATAAAAAAAAAAAAAAAAAAAAAAAAAAAAAAAAGTAATGTTATTGCCGTCGCAATAAGCTACAGTGTAACATTTGCTACTGTTTTATCTCAGGTGAAATCTGGAACCGTCTTTGACAACTTCCTGATCTCCGACGACGTGAAGGAAGCAGAAGACATTACAAATGAGACATGGGGTGTGACAAAGGTATGTTGGTATTCCTTTTAACCACGTTGTGTCATTTGCATAACTTCCGAAGCGTTTGTCAGTGAGATACTGAATACATTAAGAGACACGGGGTGTAATTAGCTAAACTCTCCCCACAGGAACCAGAGAGAAAAATGAAACAGGAGCAAGATGACCTGAAACGAAAAGAAGAGGAGGAGAAGAACAAAGAACAAGACACCGAAGTTGATCAAGATGGTGATGATGATGAAGATGATGATGAAATGGATGAGGAGGAGGAGGAAACAAAGGACGAAATGGAGGAGGCACTTTCAGAAATGGATGACGAGGAAGCAAAGCTTAAAGATGAGCTTTGAGGAGGTGTGGCCAGAGATCTTGTCTGTCCCTCCTTTAGAAACTCTGTCCTCTATTTCCCAGGGGTATTGTGGCTGCTGTGCATCCTTTCCCTGAGATTTGGACACAACCCAATGATTGAGTGGGTGTTAATTGACTTAGTTTCTCTTTCGTAATGATGTTACCTTGTTGCCCCTGAAGTGCTGGATTGAATTTAAGGTTTTCCATCTACAAAGTCCTTTGCTCATTTTGTAATAACAGATAATAAGGTGGCACTGACATCTACCGTTTTTCTTGATTTTCTTGAGCTACATATCTTATATGCAGATTCCCTTGTACAGGTTTCATAGAAGATGTGATAAATATAAAAAGACAATTTGAGGTTGGCAGACAATAAGAAATAAACCATTTAGATTTGTCCCTGCAGGAACATTCCCCTTAGAACCTGGTTAAACAAACGATGCACATATCTGAACATATAATGCTTAAACCATAAGTCTTAACTTCAAAACAAATCACAAAATACAGACAGAAATCAAGATTGTTATGCAACTTATTTTGGTTGTCTGTGGCACTGACTTTTTATTTTCCTTTCCACACTCTTTAATGCATAATTGAATGAAGTGTTTAGACATCAATTAATCTTCATCTAAGTGGACAATGAAATTGTTTTTCTCCATTGAAATGGCATTTGTCTTCATAGTATTTGGGATGGAATCTGCATTATATCCTGAAAGTCTGGAGAAACAGATGGTGAGCCTCTGGTGTGACCCATGACATCACTAAAGGTCACACACTTATTTTTATTGGACAGAATGTTATTGATACCAAAGTTTTTATTAAAAGATTATAACCTTATTGCCTGGTCATATTTTGTGCTGCATGTGTACATTGAGCTGTACATGAAATGATTTAGTTAAAATGATATTACCTGACTTAGCCATTTTCTTGTTTTGTAGTGTTGGACAGAATGGAAAACAAACATGAACCTACCATATTTAGCAAACAAATCTACATATCACTTCAGGCACAAACAAGCACACAACACTGCAGGAGAACTCATAACAAGTGTTTATATTTAAAAAGTAAGGGATTCAAATAAAACATGGACAAATAATCTAAATTGGAAAATTTTATTAATATAATACAAAAGTAGTTCTTAAATAGGGACAGAGATGAGCAATTCATTTGACTTTAGGGGCATCATCAACTACATTTCTAATAACCTGTTTCATTGAATTCATTTCAATCAAAAAAGGGGTGTGAACCTAAAAACTTATTTTTATGAATATAGAATTTTCCCAATAAAATAAGAATAAGTTAACAGAAATTTCTTACTTATAATAGTAAGTTATATTTTAAGAGTAAAACAATGAGTGAGAGATGATATTGAAACATGATCATTTAAATCAGACCAACATTTTCTTTTAATCTTAAAATAAATCACTTGAAAAAATTTACTCAGATAAAAGTACAATAAAGTGTTATGGAGAAATAGCTTGTTTCTTATTGTTTTGATTTATGCCTTTCTTTTTAAAGTCCTTCCTCCACTTTGTTTTTATTGTTCTTATTAATGCCTAGTGATTAAGAAATGACTGTTTATGCATATATTTCTATGAATAATTTAAAAAAAATTTAATTAAGTTTTTGTATTATATTTTATGTATGTCTTCTCTGCGATAAATCTTGTGTGTTCAATAAAATGGAAAGTTTTGCTTATCAAACCAAAATATTTTGGAATACAATGGAAAAATAAGTGAAAATGTGTAACTTTGTTTAGACAACATACATCACAAGAATATTCCATTTTCAGTTTAAACCTGGAACGTGCTTTACATTATATATTTGATGTCAAATTAAATGACACCTCTATAATTCTATTGATAATATGTTACAATATTTGTCTGACATTCTCCATGCCTTTTTCCACTTCAAGTCGCCATACTTTTGCCTGGTCAATGTCATGATTTTTTTTTTTTTTTTTCTATCAGGCTGCGAGCGTGATTTATCCAGTCACAGTTTATGACTGTGGCAATATATGTTTCCCACCCTAATCCCTCTCATCAGCGTCAGTAGCGGTCAATAGGCTACAGCCTCAGCAGGGCCAGTGCGCATGGTGAGGTGAGCGAGACGGTAGGATCTGCCGCCGCTCGTGCTCGCTCGGTTAAGGGGCGTTTGCGCACTCCCGAGACACCAGGAAATATGGCGGCGCTCATGACTCTCAGTCAGGTAACAACTCTCAAATGGCTAAATAAAAGTCTCAAATGTCATTATTGATCATAATCAAGTGACAGTGACAGTCGTTGTATGATCTAACCACGTTATTAATGTATAAGCTGTGGAGAACATTGGTCAGTGGAACCGTATAAGCAACCTTTCGCTGTCAACTAAGTTAACATGGTTAGCTAGGTTAAGAAAGGATAGCACCGTTCCTGTACGTTTTAACAGAACAGGGGAGCTAAGGAAAGTAGTAACGTTAGCAGCAAGGATGGTAACGTTACTGGTGATAATAAAAACATGGCTAACTAGCTAGTAACGTTAGCTAAAACTGAACAAAAACAAACCTTTAGTTAGTTAGCTAACGTTAGCGACCACAGCTGTGTTTATCTACTTGTACCTCTTACGAACAAACTGAATGATGTAGCTACAGTCTACTAACGTTTTAGCTATCTTTAGCTATCTTTAGCTATCTAAGAACGTCATTTTGTGTATGTGTTAACTGACAGTCTCATGTGTAACCTGCCGGTGTTTTATGTCTCTCCTGCTTCTCCTGCTTCTCCTGCTTCTCCAGTTAACAAGTGGAAACCCAGCCTATGAGAACTATTATAGACAGGTAAGGTCGGGGTTACTGCTTTGATTTCCAATATAGCTCTTCAAGTTTTCATTCAGCTGAATATTAACTGTAATATAAAACCAATTGATAAATACAGTCATGTCAGCTGTATCTTCTTAGTGTTTTGTTCTTGGTTCTTTGTAGCTGGATCCAGGAAACACAGGCAACATATCGGCTGGAGATGCAGCTCAGTTTCTTAAGAAGTCAGGGCTGTCAGACAGTACATTGGGGAAGGTGGGTCACAAACTCTCATATGTGCACACACAAAAACACACTCATATTCTATCAATATCTAAACTGTTTTTTTCTTGTAATTGTTTTTAGATTTGGGATTTGGCAGATTCAGAAAGAAAAGGCTATTTGGATAGACGGGTAACACTGCATTTCTCTATACATTTGCTGTGATTGGTGATGCTGATGTTTGCATAAAACACCGGATTTTACTTGCTTTCTTCCTCTTTCGTAGGGTTTCTTCATTGCTGTGAGACTTGTGGCCTCAGCACAAGGTGGAAATGATATCAGCCTTAACAACCTCAACCAAAACTTAGCCGCCCCCAAATTTGTAAGTAATGAAATGACTCTCCTGACAATTGCAATATCTAACTAGAAGTGCACTTGGAGAGACTCCGCCAAGGCCGTTTCCATAAATTAAACATAATTCATGTATCTGCCCTGAGATTTTAATCCGCTCCAAAATGTAATGGGTTCTTCCTTGGCCCACGCTACACCCCTCCACCAAACTTCATGAAATTAGGTCCAGTTGTTTTTCTGTAATCCTGCTAACAAACCCACAAACTGAACCAAAAACATAAACTCCTTGGCAAAGGTAATGTTGTGGGAGGGAACACACTTGGTGGAGAAAAAAATATTCTTGTAGTGTGCCTGCTCTGCTTGTTTTTTATCTTCTTATCCCTTCATTTTTTTACAGAAAGACACAAACAGCCCATTATTAAATGTTTCAACACCGGGACCTGACTCACAGTGGGCAATTAGGGTGAGTTGATACCATTTGTCAAGAACATTCTTGGTAAAATCAAGCTTGTCACCTAAACTTAGTTTCTCTTCTTTCCTAGCCTGATGAAAAAGGGAAGTTTGAGGGCATTTTTGAGAGTCTGTGCCCTCAAAATGGTCTCCTCTCTGGCGATAAAGTCAGGCCAGTTTTGATAAACTCCAAGCTACCTCTGGATGCGTTAGGAAAGGTGATATTACATGTTAGAGTGATACATAACACTGTTGCAGTTTTTCATGATATTACAAAACAATTCAAAGCAGCTAAAGACGGTTCATTTTGGCATTTACTTAATGTTTCTGTAGATTTGGGACCTAAGTGATGTCGATAAAGATGGACACTTGGACAAAGATGAATTCACAGTGGTGAGCTGGTGCCTTTTGTTTAATTTTAAGTTTGATTGTCACTCCAGAGGAATTCTGGGAAACTAATACTTAATTGTTTTAAAATGATGAGACTTTTCTTGAAGATTAATAAATGTCCTGATTTCCCATTTTCCAGGCCATGCATCTTGTGTATCGTGCCATGGAGAATGAGCCTGTCCCAACTACCTTACCCACATCCCTCATCCCCCCTTCTAAAAGGAAGAAGTCTGCAGGCGCGCTGCCAGGAGCTGTGGCTGTGCTGCCTGCTCTGTCCGGTTTTATGGCTGGTCCAGCGCCTCTCAAAGAGTCCCTGCGTAGCACTCCTCCTCTGATCAGCGCTTCTCCCCTCAGCACCAGTACTGTCAACCTCTCTCCAAAACACTCCTTTAAATCCAGCTCACCGGTATGTCAACTCCCTTGCGCTTCTCTTGAGGTGTTGATGTAGGTGTAGTGACCTCATCACTGCATTGATTTGTCTGTATTTCCTATATTTCTATACATCCCAATAAAGAAACTGTCGGAAAAATCACACATAAAATAATCAAATTAATGTTTAGTGCAATGATATACCGCATATCTAAGATCTACTTTTCTTTGTTACATCCAACAACTCCTCATTCATGTAAAACAAAAAAAAAAAGCTTTTAAATGCAGTTCACTCCAAATAATTCATTAAGACTACAGAATTTTGCGAAATTATAGCATGATATGATCATATTTTTACATAAAATTCTACTGAAAGTTGAAGCACTACTTTCTACATTAAAAAGTATACTTCACTCTAGTAAAACAATAAAAGTGGTGTCACTTATTTTACTCGCCGTTTGTTTACATCAAATAAAAAAACTTGGAAATGTCAATATATTTAGTTTTCCACAAGGGCGTATTTGTCACAAGGGCAGAGCCTGGAAATCAGCATTTTATGTATCAATTATTTTCTGTTGCAAATGGGTATACTTGTTTTGCCACATTGTTTTGAGCATTGTGGACAGACTAGTGTTTCCTCTCTACCTTGTTATAGCTGCAGGCAGGTTGTCACCTGTGACTTATGAAGAAACAGGTTTCCCTGAAAGAAAATAAGTGAGAATCTGTTTTTACTTGTAGCACGATGAAAATGGAGGATTTTGAGTCACGCATGTACACAGCAGAGCACACACAGTGGAATTTAGACTCTGCACTTAATACATATTACTATTAGGAGCAGTGAGCAGCTATTATATGTATATACAGTGTGGTGGTCCGGTACCCAGTAGGTGAAGTAGCACCTCTCCAGGTACCAGTTCGTCCTTTCGGGGACTTGTTCCCAAGCCAAGTCATGACACTTGTTGTGATGTCATCTTTTTTTCTGTTATGCCGCTTCTCATTCCTGTTCTCTTCTCCTCGCTAGTTTACTTGCCTTTTCTTCAAATTTTCTTTGTTTTTCCTGTTTAACTTACCCAAGGCAAGAGAGTGTTCAGAGTGCTCATGCCAGATTTCTTACAATGCTTTTTTTTAACATAGGTGCTGTTTACATGTGTATGATTTACATTCGCTAATTTAGTTACAGTAGCTTGAATTTAAACTTTTACATGATTTTTGACCTTCTTATTTGAATATGTGTGATAGGTCAGTGACAAATCATCCTGCTATTTTTTTGGTAAACTGTTGATAAATAAACCAGTACATTTTCTACCAGGAGAGGACTCTTAGCTATATTTGGCAAGATTTACAGCACAGTTCATTTTTACTTTTTACCAGTGTCATACATAAATGTCACCTGTTGTTAAAAAAAAAAAAAAGAAGAAGTTTGGCAGATGTTGTCCCCCTCATCTAAAATAACCTACATTTTTTGTTTATTCCAGCCAGTGGTGAACTGGGTGGTACCGTTGGCTGACAGGGAGCGATATGATGAGATCTTCAAGAAAACAGACAGCGACAATGACGGACTCGTTAATGGAACTGAGGTCATAGAGATCTTCATGCAGTCCAGTCTCTCCCAGACTATGCTGGCACAGATATGGTGAGACCAAATCTCAGTTTAGATAATTTTTTTTTTTTGTGATATTTTTTCCCTTTATTTTAGATGACATTACTGCAGCAGTTCACACAGTCATCTTTAGTAATATACTTTTACAGAATGCTCCATCTTTTCAGATTTTTACAATTTTATTAAAGAACACAAAAAAAGAACATGGGGTGGGTTTTATTTAAGGTAAAATAAATTGGAAAAAGCAAATAAATCAAACGAAGGGCGTTTCGGGGAAATTTATATTTTTGACCTCCATAATTTCCTCAAACTTAAATTCCTGAAACCTCCATGGAGAAAATGATTCTTTCCATTACAACGATTTCATAAATAATATCATACCAGCCCTCTATAGATGGGGTGACTGGCTTAGGCCATCTATTTGTAATTGTTTTTCTGGCAGCTACACTCGGTATTCCAAATATGTATTCTGTTTTTAATATGGTAGAATATGGTTTAATAAGTAGACTAGCCCAAAAAAGGAGCTAGTCCCAATTAAAAGTATTTTTTGTGGCAAATCACTAATTCTGTATTTAGTTCAGATCATATTTATTTGCAGATGTTTTACTCATTACTTTCACAACACTTAGCACCAAGATAATTTGTCAAGACATATGAGCAGCTAGTCTCACCAGGTTTAACTCTGTAGCTCCACCTGGTGGACAGTTTAAATCATAACATTTTCTCCTGAAGATTGGTGCAACATAAGAAAGAAAACAATGATTGAAGTGTGCTATATCATGGCAGTGTAATCTGGACATTAGAAAATGTTGACCTTACAGAGGACATAGTTAATCAGGGGACGTTGGGTATTATTTCTCAGGAAGTATACAGTATATTGTGTTTTTAGTGAAGTCTCTCCTCTTTGCAGGGGACTCGCTGACACTAAACAAACGGGCAAGCTGAGCCGGGAGCAGTTCTCTCTGGCCATGTACCTGATCCAGCAGAAGGTCACTAAAGGCGTAGACCCTCCCTCCACTTTGACCACCGACATGATTCCCCCATCAGAAAGGACTGCAGCTTCAGCGGCGGGCACTGTGAGTCCTGACTTGAGCCCACTGCAACCCCTGCTTTTCCCCCTACAATTCCCCTATTATTTGAAATTCTTCCTATCTTACAAAGCCAATTGTTTTTTTTCTTTCATCTGTACCTCAAGGGTCTATGTTTTCCTGCTCCCACATGCATTTTAAATGCTGAGTTCTGCTTTATGGCTTTTCAGGCTTGCCTTGCAAAACTGTTCTTTATGCTTTTGCTTTTTTGGTCTCCCTTCTATCCTGTCTAACAGATCTATGCCGGGCTTATGTCAGCTGCCAGACCTGAACTTGCTGCACTAGCTAATATGCGCAGAGTAAGTGGTTAAGCTTTGTTTCACAAGGTGGCGCTATTGTTCTGTCACATTCCCTGTCTCAGTCTGAAGCACTAGGTGCAAACAGGACCATGTTACTTGTAATATGTATTCATTTCCCCAAATAATTTTTCCCAACAAAGGGGAACACAGAATTGATTAGCTCTTGTTTATTCTTTGCAACATATTTGTTATGCCTTGGATTTTCCCCCAAATGTGTCTTTTCTTAACCTCAACTGTGCTAAAAGCGAACACTGCCACCTGCTGCCGATTCATGAATGGTGTCTCACAGCAACCAATGTCAACTAATGTCCAGCTATAGTATATTTACTTATTAATGTATGTTATTCTAGTCTAACAAGCAGTGTCACTTTGTGTTACTAGTTGTTCACAAATATATAATATCAGGCTTTGGGCAACCAATGATTAAAGAGGCATTTTATCTTTAAAGAACCATCTTAAGATATTATTTTTTTTAAGTCAAAGATGAATTAAAGCAAATTCTTCCATTTTTGTTTCAGACCATATTCAAATTTAGCTTGATTTTTAATTTTTTTTCTCACATATTTATGATCAATGGACGCATGAACAAATATTTTGGATAGACTGCCTAAAGTGTGTAGGTTTAAATTTGACTACATTGACGAAAACAACTAATAAGTAATTCTAGTTGAGCTTTCTACATCAAAGAAACACTTGTCTTTTGTGTTTGTTACGAACAGTTTGAGGTCATAAATGGAGTAAAATCAATTAAGTCAGAGCATTCAAAGAAATACACTACATGCAAAATGCATACTATTTTGTAACTCTTACAGTAGCACTATCATTGCAAACAAATAGCTTTTTTTACACAGATTACGCAATTACACAGTTCCTTTTTGAGGTTAAATATGAAACTTAAAAAAAAAAAAAAAAAAAGACTTTAGGGGGTGAAACGCTTTAAGTGTAGCACATGTTGGACCAATGATTTGAGTGCTCGTAAAAGGACAGGATTCTGGGACACTGATTTGTCAAAGGCTTGATATTTTGAACACTGATGTGTATATAAGCCAGATTTCACCGTGTAGTGTTAAATTCTTTCTCTTGTCTAGTGCATTTCTCCTCATTCTTGTATTGTCTGGAACTCTTGCACCCCCCTAGCTGTTTAAGGTGTTTGTATTTCCTTCCTCTGTCTTTTGTTTTGTTAGACGCATCAGCAGGGAGCTGCTCCGTGTACCCTTCATCATGTCCTCTCTGCTCTCGTTCTTCCTTTTTGTCCCCTTTGCCTATTTGAACATTCGCCCTCTTGTCTCCTCTTTTTTGCGGCCATTTCCTTGTCCTACCTGCCGTTGTCACTCTTGTCTTTTGTTCTCACCTTCTGTCACCCTCACTTTAGCCATCGTATTTTTTTTTTTTACCCAGCTCTCTTTTTCTCTTCACTCTCTAACTCGTCCGTCTCTCTCTCTCGCCTCAGGACAGCACCAGCTCCACGGGGTCGGCCGAGCTGACAGGCATCAAAGAGCTGGATGACCTCAGCCAGGAAATAGCTCAGCTGCAGAGGTGAGCCCCTGAGTAGCGGGAGGATAGCTTTGTTTCTCTTTCTCTCAGGAAAGGGAGGGCAGTTTGTGTTGAAGTGATTTTTCAGGTTCAAACTCTTAGATATATATTTTTTTTAATCCAACAATGCTTTATTTCACCAGGTTATCTTATTCTTATTAGATTGTTTTTATTCCAAGAGAGAATTAGCTAAGAAAGGAGCCTTGCTTTGGCCAGTCAGAGCATATTTTACAGTTGGAGCAAGATCCAGATACTCCATCTGTTGCTGTTTCTTTGTGGTTTATTCTTTGAAAACCCCTCTGTCTTCACATCATGCCAAAAGCGGTATCAAGAGACAACTATGAATCATTTCTTTTGCCCATCCATGCTCAAGTTTACCACACAAGTAAAGTGACCATAAAGTGGAATACATCTTTCATGCCATTTACTTATGTTGTTGTGTGGGAAACTTCACCATGTGTGAAAAGACACGGATCATTTCCAAATGTCACAGTTGCAAATTGACACAGTTTGGTCTTTTTTGCGCATTATGTTTTGCCAACTTAGGAAGTAATAACACAGTTTGTTACTTAACTTGCTCTTCTCCCATGTTGTTGACCTACAGAGAGAAATTCATTCTGGAGCAAGAGATCAGGGAAAAGGAGGAAACCATCAGACAGCAAAATAGTGACGTTCAGGTAAGCCACAAAAAAGTTTCAAGTTGTCTGTTAAAGGTTAAAATATCAGTGAGATAGTAACTCATGAGAGACTACAAGTCCACCTTAGTGCCTGGAAACAATACAAAGTACAGATACATGTATTTTTGCATATGACCGGCCAACTGCTTGAAAATGCATAGTGTGTATATACAAATAAGTAATAATGTAAACTTGGCAAACTTATGAATCCATTTTGACCATTTCTAAGTGTTCTGCTCAAGAAGATTGTTAACTTAATCACTATGATGTATATGTTAGATACTGGTTGAGAGGGGATAAAGATGATACTCAGTAGCTGTACCGTGTCTGTGTCTGGCGGACCCTCAGGACATGCAGAATGGATTGGACAGGGAGAGCAGCAGCTTGCAGGACCTGGATTCGCAGAAGCAGGATGCCCAGGAACGTCTGGAGGAGATGGACCAGCAGCGCTCCAAGCTGGAGGGGATGCTCAACGACGTGAAGCAGAAGTGCCAGGAAGAGTCCCAGATGGTTAGAGACTTGACTTATTAAAGCGTCATGCTGATAGTACAGTATGAAATGCTGTTATATTTCGTATTGTGCTTCTAGTGATATAATGCACGTGCATTTGTCATCTGGTTGTGGCGTAATCTACCAGTACCAGATGTCAGTGAGGTCATTTGAGGTCGAGGTTTGTTTCAAGGAAAATGCTGCACCTTAATTACTTTTATCAAATGCATTAAGTGTTCTGAAATACTGTAGCTGCTAGGTGTTTTTACTTAGTTTTTAAGGGAAAATGACATGCATATTAGGAGGTGAAGCACTGCATTCCTGTTTTGTTTGGACAATTGAGTAAAGAGTATATTTTGGACCACCATTTTACTATTATGCCAGAACAAACTTTAAATGTATTTCTGCTTTGATCTGTCCTAATTTAAAAAAAAAAGCCTATGTCTGATATAAATAAGCACATTAAATGTAGAGCTATTAAACTACTACGCAATTGCTGAGGCTACAAATATAATACTGATTCCCTTTTTTATTTTATTTTTTGCTTTCACCCTCCAGATCTCGTCCCTGCAGACCCAGATCCGCTCTCAGGAGACCGACCTCCGGAGCCAGGAGGATGAACTGAGCCGCACCAAGACGGACCTGAGCCGCCTGCAGGATGAGGAGGCCATGCTCGAGCAGAGCCTGCTCTCTGGTCGTGTCCAACTGGACAGCATCACTAAGTCGCTCAAAACCACTCAGGAAGAGATCAACCAGGTCAGTGCAGACGGAGGAACTACAGGTTACATAAGGATGTTCTGCCACGTTTGGCCAATAAGCAGTAATCTTATCAACTCTGTATTGAAATCAGAAGGATTGTTTGAGTTGAATGAACAAATAATGCTCTGGATATCCAATCATAATACTGACTTCCCTGTGGTGGTAGACAGGTTTGTATGTCTTTGCACTCTGTGGAATTTAGACTGGTATAGTGTTTTGTGTTGCTTTGCAATGTTTTTTTTTTTTTAGCACATCAATCTCACTTTTTCAAACATTAGTTTTACTTTTACCTCCATGACCGTTGTGCTAAAGTATTTAGCCCACTGTTAGGAACACATAGTTGAAGCACCATGAAGGGAAACTATTGAATCATATTGGTTAAGGCATTTTGTTTTGATCGACTTTATCACCGCTTACATAATTTAATAAAAAAAAACACAAGTGCATTCCTCAATCTGCTGAAATCTTGACCTTTTTTGTTTTTCACTGTTAGCGAGGTAAATCCATGACAGATTGAACTTCTGCTAAATAAATCACTATTCAGGTAATAGTGTGCTTTGAAAATACCTTTTTTTTTTTTTTTTTGAAAATGTGGCTGGAAATCATAGTGGCTTATCCATTTCTGCCAGGTGGGAAATTCTCCAGTGTTGAGCAGCTCTGAAACCTATTAAAAAGTGACAGTAAAGGAAATCCAAATATTATGTTTTATGGAATCAGATATGGATCTTTTCTGTGTTTTCAGGCGCGCAGCAAGCTGTCGCTGATCCAGGACAACCAAAAGGAAGTAACCAAGACCATTGAGCAGTACAACAGCGCTTTGAGCGACATCAACGGAGGAAACTTCAGCAACCTGCCGGACTTAAGTGAAGGTTTTGCTGAGAAGGAGAACGGAGGATACAGAAGTGCGGTGAGGAGTCCTGAATATATCCTACTTTTCACCACAAGAATTTAGCCTAAACTTTATTTTCCTTTCCTCCTAATGAGGAGCACTTTTCATATCACCAACTCCTAATGTGCCTGTTTCATAGCCAGAGGAATGTAAATGCAAATATGCTCACGGAACCTTTTTTTGTTACCCAGTTTTGTTGTCCCAAAAGCTTTGAGTTGCTGTATTTCCTTGCCTTATGCCATACATACATATTTTTTTAACAAAGTTAATGACGACTTAAAGATAATCACTTTTTTGCTGTATGTAAGTGCATAGACGAGACTTTTTTTTTTTTTCTGGATCCATTCATCAGGATGGCTCTTTCAAGTCAAAGATAGCCATGTTCAACAACAGCAGTGCTAAGGAGTCTCCCGCAGACCCCTTCCAGACAGAAGACCCCTTCAAGTCTGACCCCTTCCAAGGTCTGTAACCTTCTTGTGTCTTTTTATTATTTACTCCTCTATTTCCAACTTATTACTAGGTTATTCCCTGCTCTGCCAGCTGTTCACCTGCACTAATGTTGTGTAAAATGTACCAACATTAGAGATTTAATGAAATGGAAATATGTGTTGTATGTTCCAGTCTGTTTTGAATTCTTGCAGTGGAAAACATCAAAGAAAGCCCTGATTGTTTCTTCTTTGGAGGCTGAAGATGATTAGAATGCCACTCCAGTTGCTATCTTCTCTGTGTCCTTTTCTTCTAGATCCATTTGGAGGAGATCCTTTCAAAGAAAGCGACCCATTCAAAGGCACCTCATCCGAAGATTTCTTTAAGAGAACAGACAAGTCAAACCTGTTTGGAGCCTCAGACCCCTTCGGTAGAAAACCCACACCACCAGCCAAGGTGCCAACAGCTCTTCTGTTATTTTTACCACTCAAATTATGTTTGTTGGAAGTGCTGAGCATGGTTCTTTTTTATACAATGTGACTAAGAACACCAATGCTCTTTTGTCAAAACTTCAAAGTTCCTTTTCTATGTTTGATGACTTGCTATAGAAACAAGCTCTGACGTGTCTCCACTATTGTAGATAATTGGAAAACCCAACCAGAACTACAAGAAAGTTTTCTAGTAGTTATGCTTACTTGGCCAGTGTGTGTGTATTTTAATTGAGATCTTTTGCATAGCTTACTTACTATACTGCTGCTTTGCTTATTTGTTTTTTTCCTCAGCCAAGTGCCCTCAGCAGTGGTGACACTTTCACATCAAACAGCCCAAAACCAGGTACGTGACTCACAGGATGTCAGTACATAGAGAGCTTTTACTCTAGGTCTTCTCAGTTTGTAAATGTAAAGATAAACCTGAGGTAGTATTTGTTTGCGCCAAAACATGTAGTTGTTTCTGGACTTCTCGGCTTTATATCGTCATAAAGTTTCTCAGTTTAGGTTTTATAGTTTTTTCCAGTTTTCTACATTGTAGTACATACTTTGCTTACAAAATCAAAACATGTTGACAAAGATTCAATGCTTTATTTGTTGTTCTCAGTCATTGTGAAGATGATCTTATTGTACTGCAGTCAGGAAGGTGATGGCCCTGAGGTAGACCAGGCTTCTTGTCACTTTGTCAAATAAAAGCACAAAAGCATAGACATCTCTCTACTATATATGTGCAGATTTTCCATGTAGATTTCCCAGAATGTGACTCTATTAACTGACATCTGAACGTGAAAGAACGTTCTCCTTGTGAAAAAAGTCTCAAAGAGTCATTCTTTGCCATTCTGGGTGACGTGTTAGATTTAGATTTTATTTTTGGGGGCATGAGGGGCAAACAATTTTTTACTCACTGTGGCTTCAATTTTTCCTGTGGTTTAGGGCTATTTTTAGCCGAGTACCTACGCATTTAACTACTGGCCAACTAAAAATACTCCCCCCGACCCTGGAAAAACAGGAGGCTTGCAGGAGCCAAACATAACAGAAACTTTGTGACTGCTGGTCCTGCTTTACTAGAATACACTGCCACTCCTTTAACCAGTTCTCTACTGCCTCTGTCCTGTCTTTATATCTGCTGCTATTGAACTGCTCTGCCTCATTCGCTACGGAAGTTGTTTTAAGTTAGTGGCTACCTCTGGTCGATGCTCTGCCGTGCTACACACCTTCAGAAGAACACAGAGGCAACTGTGGACCTGAGCTGAGTTACTGTGCGTAAAAGAAAACACTGCGTACTTCACATGAATGGGGTCTCTTGTGGTTGCACACTCACAACAAACATATTCTATTACAATGTTTTGTTTTTTCACTGTAACCATCTGCAGTTGGCTGTTTTTTTTCATTAAGCGGCATGCCACTGAGCTTCCAAACAACCCGGGCACAGTTCTGGTTAACAGTACGCCAACTGACGCCTTTAATTAGCTGATCAGATGCATACGTCAGGTTAAACAAAACCTCTGCTTTCCAGTTTTGTTTTTTTTTTTTTTTGTTTTTTTTTTTGCGAAATGTCATGGAAAATTAAACGGTCATGCCACATTCCCCTCTGAAAATAGCAGGCAAGCCCTTTCAGAATAAGCAAGATGCAGAGATGATTTTTCTAACGTTGGTTTGAGGCTGAACTTCATTATAGTTTCTAGCTCTTTCCATAAACTTATTCAAATGTTCCAAATGCATTACAATGTACTCTTCTCACAGATGGTTTTGGGACTGTGGACCCCTTTGGGATCAACTCTATTGGAAGCAAGGGGGGTGGATTTGCCGACTTTAGTCAGATGTCAAAGGTAAGCTCTGGAAACTCTTGGAGTTATGAATCAGTTGCACCATAAAGCATATTTTCCCACTTTAACTGTAGAAAGCTGTGTTGTTAATTTTACTCTCATCAAGAGTGATTTAAAAACATTTTTTAAAAAACATTTATGAAGTCTTGCTGGTATAAAGTCAGAGGCTTTATATTTGGGCTCACAGTCACCTAAATGTAATTTAGATTTTAGTTAGTCATCATTTTGTGTGATAGTTGGTGTGTGTGTGTGTGTGTGTGAACAGAAGTCAGACAACCCTGTCCTCCCATCAAAGAAAAATGTGCCTAACCGGCCTGCACCTCCCTATGGTAAGTCCCAATTTTTTGTGTGTGTGTGTCCGCTTGAACATGACTGTGCTTGCAGCTTAACTTGACATTAATGATTCAGCGATGTTCATAGCAATGTTGGTTTTAAACCAGTTGAAATACAGTTTATACTGCCAATGTTTTTTGCAGCAAGATCTTTTGCATTGCTCATTGTGATTGAATGTTGTCCTACTAAAAAGGCCTTTTGTGCCCTGATGGTTCGTGTAAAAAAACTACATCCGTGTAAAACTGTAAGTGGTGCAGAGAAAGCAGTTTTTTCCTTTTGAAGTTGTAAACAGGAAAGCTGTTGTTCGACGTATGGCAGTACTGTGGGTTTACAGAGTGATGTTTTTGTGTTTTTTTTTTTTTTTTTGTTTTTGTTAAACTTGTAAATAGTGTGATGATATTGAGCGCTACATTTCTATGCCTTCTGGCTGCATTGAGCCTCATGTTTTATCTTGTTATTTCCCATGTATGTATAGTCACACATTACCCACGGGCCATGTCCACCACATGCCCTTCCGCTGTGACCTTGCACTTATTCCTTTAGCAGAAGCCACAGCGTGAGAAAGTTGATGTTCCCCTTTGCTATACCACATAGAGTGGTAGAGATTAGCCAGGGTTAGGCAGTGTGCTTGCCCCAGAGATGTGCCTCCATATGGGGAAGTGAGAAGCCCGCTAGTGTTGTTCTTTATTAGATAGTGGAGCATTTATTTGCTAGAAGACCTTTAATCCACGTATGCAGCCAATGTGTCATTGGTTCGCAAAGTTTGAGAGATGAAGAATTATGGCCACATTATAATACCGTCATTATAGGAAATGTGTTCAACGCTTACGGTAGACAAGGGTGTGTCCGTCTTTTACAATTACGTGTTCCAAAAAAGCGACTCTGCGCTTGTTGAGCTTCAATGCATCAGCGAGCCTGACTCAAAATGTGGTTAACACGTTTTCTTTCTTTTTTTTAACACAATATCATATCTCCCCTGGGTGACTTGTCTGCATGCCATGAGCTCAAGGTTGGCTTCCTGTGATAATTTGGTCACACAATATTACACATTACTCTTTAAAGTGAGTTTATTTTCCCAAGGGTCTACCTTGTTGTTGGCTTCTGAAGTAAAGACCCTAAAGGGTGTTGGCTTTCGTATGTATTTATTTATTTAAATGTATTTCTTCTCCAGGGGGTATGCTCAGTTCAACTGCATCAGAGCCGCTCCAGAGCGTTTTCTCCACAGCAGATAGTAAAGACTCTTTTGTTACGACACACTCGAGTAAAGCATCCAAAGACTGTCCTGTGGGTTTTGCAGATTTTGGCTCTGTAAGTGTAATCTACTTACAGTTTTCTGATGGATCAAGCATCTTTGTCTGCATGAGCTGCTGATCTTATGATCTTACTCTTCAGATTGTATCGCTGAAGGCTCAGAGGTGTCAGCTCTCTGTCACTGGGCCTTACTCTGTTAACTTCCCTCACACAGTGACATTAGCAAGCGATCGCAGGTCCTCTGTACTTACTGGCTGTTGACTAACAACCGACGGAACATCTGAGAGATTCTTTAAGGGCTTGGTGTTGAAGGAAAGGAAACGTTTGCATGACTGAATTGGACAGTACTCGTGCTTGTGTACATCAAGCCGATTGTTGCCTCCGTCCTCCTGGTAATGGGGCTTTCGCATGCTTGCTGTCGCCTCTGGCTTCAGCCTTGGGCAGGAAGTCGGGATTTATACTATTTTAGTCAGCGAGTCAGCGAACTTGCCTGGTCAGGTAGCACTCGAGGAGTCTAAAAGTACAAGCTAAAGGCTTATTCGCTGTCAAAGCATGATATGCCTCGAAGCAGAGCACAACAGAGTGAAGCTGCCTCTTGGTCCTCCTTCCGCTTCTTTGCCATCCTGTATAGCCAAACGACTAAGTGGAGAGAAGATGCATGGCAGGTTTTTGTGTCGGGTTTGTATCATTTGAAATGACGTGCATTTATTTTATCCCTCATGCCAGCATGACAGTTGTAAAAGGGATTTGTGTTTTATTTTTTTATATCTAGCTCTGTATTGTAATTTTTGTTTTTCTGCCAGGATCTGAATGTGTCAAGGTAAGACTGTACAAGGGTGTGGTGGTCAATCCTTTGCATGTGAAAAACCTGTGCGCAGTGCATAGTACGGTGATTTGTGAGCACGATTATGTTCAATAAATATCCCCATTCACATTGATCCAAGCCCTGAATGTTTACGGTAAGTATGTGAAGAGTAATTCATGGCGCTCGTGTGTCAGTGTGCATTCTGTAGGAAGCTTTTAGTGTTGCTTTCTTCGCTTCTTTTGTAACGTCCAAGTAAAATCGTTTATATTTTTGCAGTTACTTTTCTCCTACTGCTGTATATCAAATCATTTCTGTCCTGTTTGACATAGCTTTTTGACATTCTGCCAAATTAGAAGCATTTGATTTTAAATTTGCCTTCACCGTTCGTTGTTACATCTTTGCTTTTCGCCCAGTGACTTCTCTTGTCTTTATGTTGACATTTCCGCCTGCATCACCTGCCTGTGTTTGTCCATCTAATGTTTGTTTCTCCGTTCTAGTTTGGAAGTGAGAGCCGGCAGTTGGAGTGGGTCAAGCGGGAGAGCGAGCGCGAGGAGCAGGAGAGGCTGAGGAGGCTGCGGCTCCAGGAGCAGCAGGACCTGGAGCTGGCCATCGCTCTGAGCAGGGCCGACATGCCCAGCGCCTGACCGGCCATTGCCCACCAAATCCTTTTGTCCTCTTCCTTCTGCCTTACAGTCCTCCGTCCGCAGGCTCATGACAACACCACCAACACTGGCCCGACATGACTAGCAGCCCCTGTTACCAATTTGTGTAAGAGACCAGTGTTTCTCCAGCCATGACTGGACTCATGTCAAACGACTCCACATTTAGCCACCAGTTATGGTTCATTGCTCCCAAACTACATGGCAACTATAATCAAGGACAATACGGAGCCACTTGATTTAAGCCTGGCTTCAACCTGCAAGAACATAGCGATTTAACGCAACCAGCAGGGTACTCCACTACAACCTAATCTAGCTCCATATCTTGTTATGGCTAATCGCCCTGCCTTATCCAAAAGCCTTTCTGTTGCAAGAAAAAAATAACCTTTTAAGAATATTTTACTGTTTTATTTATATAAAAAAAGCAATGAATCTGTGGAGTATGAAGTACTTGTAAAATGCACTGTATAAACTGTTTTATATAACCTTTAATTACTCAGAAAAGAATTGGTATTGAAAGTCAAACCAGATATGCCAACCACTCTGTTGGTCTATAATTGAGTTTGTCCAATTTCAAATGTTTCTTTCTTTTTTCTTTTTTTTTCTTTTTTTTTTTTTTAAAAGACTTCCTTATGTGCTGTAAATACTGTAAGCTGATGGTTTTATGTATAAGCTCTGGAACAGTCCATCTTTAAAAATCAAGCTTGTCTTAAAGGACTGGAGCTTAGTGATCAGATCATCCATTGCATGCTTTAGGTTTTTATGTCAAATGTTACAAGTGTTTCTTGCCATTTATGCCTGCAATTGGAATATTTATGGCCTTAAAGTACAAGGATTGAAGACATTTTTGAACACATTTAAACCGTCAACCGGGATCTAAAGGTCAAAGTAGAAATCTGATGTTTGGGAATCCCTGATAAGCATTTTAGTCCTGTCAAAGCTTTGGTTAAATATGATTTAACCTCATATCATCGGTCGCCTCTTGCATTTAGAATTATTAAGATGCTAGCGATAATCATTGAGGCCTTCCTTTCTTATGAACAAAGTTCAGTTCACCGGCAGCACTGTTGCACCATCCCTCTGATGTCAACAGCTTGTGCTCTTCAGATGGTTTATCATTGGTTGCCTTGTTGTTACGCCCAACAACTTGCACTCCCATACAACTGAAAGCCTCTATGGAATGGAAGTAGTGTAAACCTACATTGTTTGTACTGGTGCTGTTGCATTTAGTTTTATCCTTTTTAATTCTTCATACTACCACTGATGCGCAGTGACATCTGCTTTCAGTTTTTTGCTTTTTTTTCTCAACACTGAAATCAACCATTTGTTTTTCTCTGTGGATATTTTTCCCTCTTCATTAATGTCTTATTGATCCAGTTGGAGGACATTTTGTTTAATTGAATTAAAATATTGCATTTTGTAATTATACTACACTAATTAGGTTTATTCGGCACATAATGTATGCACTGTGTATTCCAGAGTTTACTGGACATGTACAGAGTGACAGCGCCTTATTTATCAACATTGTAACATGTAATATTGCACAGTATGTATGTGATTATAAAAAAAATAATAATAATAATTCTCTAAAACTTTAATGACTTAATTTAATAAAAGTGATTTTTTTTTTTTTTTTTTTAATTTTTTTTTTACTTTCCTGGAACAAGGTAAGTCTCTCCTTTTTAATTATATATTGTAACAACAACTGCAGAAAGAAGTGAGCCAGTTACACGTCACAGCAGGTGACAAATATTTTATAAAATGAATGTATCCGATGCTATATGCAGTAACTCAGCATTGCACAGACATGTGTCATAAAGGAAGACAATGGTTAACTCTATTTTTAGGCCTTAATCTGATGTTTTAATCTGATGTATTGATAAAATGTACAGTACAGTTGTGCAAATGTGAATTTAAGATGGATTGTTGGTATTTTGCATCGACATTGGAACAAAAAACAAAAGTGAACTGAGAATGATGCATTTGCATCGCCCACTGCTGATATTTTTGGCCTAATGCGTACTTCCTCTTTTTAAAAATACGATTCTGGGTAAGTGTTGATCAGCACATCTAAGTCGCATTCAGTGTGTACGTTTTATTTTTATGGGTGAGGTGAAGATAAACTCGAACTGTGTGACACCACTTTTGAAGAAGTGTGTGGTTTCATCAAGTTTTTTTTTTTTTTTTTTTTTTTGTTTTTTTTTTACATATTTAAATGTGTCATAATAAAAAGAAGAAAAGGAAAATAGCGTACTGCAGCAATTGCAAACCAACCACACATTCGAAGAATAATGTTTAATATTTATCAACTTAAAAATGCCATCTGGCTTTGATATATCTCTACTCAATGCAGCCTTTGATGCTTGAGAAACAAATGCTCCCTGACACCATGCAGACATAATATGCACGGACTCCGATACTTTGAAACTGTAGTGCAGTGACTCTGTGTAATTGTAGTATTAAGGCCCTTTCATGTCCTGCTATAATTTCTACCCATCAGAAAGGGAGTCTAAGGGCTCCCTGATGAGGGTTTGCAGTGCCCCTCTGTCCAGACGGCTCCCTGCTCACTCTGTAATTATGGAAATGGAGTGTTTGTATTTATAGGCTAAGCCCACAAGCGGCTGCCCTTCTGTCTTGCAGCTGCAAAACATCACAGTGGAAATCAAGTGCCCGTGTTTTTAAATTAAAGTGGGTATACAATGGCAACATGTATAACCCATTTAGTGTAACTGATCTGATGGTCTGCAGGCATGCTACACCTACTTACACTAGTTGTAAGCACAGTATGTGAAACCTGCTGTTGAGTGGGTGGATGTGGTTCATTAAACCAAATGTAAGAACAAGATAGACATGCGTGGAGAGTGAAGAGGTCCCCAGTCAAATTTTCAATTTCGTTGTTTTTAATATTTACAATAAATACACATTTTACAGTATAAAACCATGTACATATTTATATAAATTTAAGTGAAAAATAATGCACAGGACATCAAGCCCTGATAGTGAACAGAGGGGCTGGATCCAAGAGATTCACACAAGAGGAGACAACTTCAACTCCAAATATTTAAAAGGAAATAAAATAAAGCAGTTCAGGCCATTCAGACATTGAGAGGCAGTTCAAATAAAACATTGTCTCTACACATATTAGGCAACTGTATGTGCATTTCACCCCTGTCAATAAGAACATGTACTATTTTGTGGCCATGCCATTCTGTCACTAAGAGTTTTACAGTAGCATAGTCATAGAAAGGCACTTTTGTGTCAAACACAGCGTTCCAGTTCTGTCAAAGAAGAGTAGTATATATACAGGGCCAGCCCCTTCTTGGTCTGCCTGCACTAAAGCAAACAAAGCTTTTCTAAAGCTTTTTATTGAACCAAAGTAGTACCAGCTACGTTATTAGAAAATAATACCACTAAACTTTTTAATTCAATATTATATATATAAAAGACTTTGGTCATGTGTACAACAATTTAAATACAAATGCATCAGTTGAATCACAATAAAAAAAAAAACACAACCCCAAGTCCTCATGTGGGCTCCTTCACATGTGTCTCTTCATGTGAAGTGCCAGGTGGTCAGACCTTGAAAAGGCGCGTTCACACAGGTGGCACTGGAAGGGCCTGTGTCCGGTGTGTTTGCGGAAGTGACGGGTCAGCTCGTCGGAGCGGGCGAATTTCCATCCACAGCCTTCCCAGCTGCAGTGGTACGGCTTCTCACCTGCGTGGACAAAGAAATGGAAGATTATTAGTCTGTGTTGAAAGGGGAAACATGATTTTTGAGTTATGCAAGCCTGTGCGTAATTGCGCACAGATGTAGTCCTATTTATCAAAAATGGATATGAGCTTACCGGTGTGAGTTCGGAGATGTGCCTTCAGGTGTGAGCTCTTGGTGTAGGTTTTTCCGCAACCAGCGTAGCTGCAGGTGTGGGTCGCTGTGCGCTTCCGCGGCCATGTGCGCCGTCCTCTCTTGGGTTTGGACTCCAGCAGCTCGAGGGGAGAGGAGGGCGGTGTGAGCATCACCCTCTGGGCGCCTGGCTGCAGGCTGAGACCTTCATCGTACATGCCAAAGGCAGTATGTGGAGCGTGGTAAGGCATCTGCATCTGGGGAGCCTGAGGGTGGTGCGGGAAAGCCGCCGGTGAGTGATACTTCTGTGAGAAGTTCATGGGCTGGCACAACTGTGCCTGGCAGTCCGAAGCTCCGTGGTCATCGGGGCTGAGAGGAGGGGTCATGTTGCTCGCTGCCCGCGGGGAGATGGCCACCCGGGGCTGCTCGAAGGACATCATGCATGAAACGTTCCCTTCTTGCTTGATTTTGCTGCAGCTTTGGGGCACCATTCCCATAACGGGGCCGTAGCCGTCCATGGGTGGCTCCACTTTGATGTCCTGACGGGGAAAATGAGCCGTGTTGACATAAAATCTCCCCTGAAAGCAGGGGTTGCGCGTAATGTCATAGCTGTTGGTTCCTTCGGAGCGAAGCAGCTCTGTCATGAGGCTGGCGCCGTACGGCGGCGGTGGGGAGCGGTGGTCGTCTCCTGGGTATGATGGCACCGAGTTTCCCGTCGTGTACATGCTGGGGTCGGTTGTGCCCACAAATTCCGCCGCGCTGTCTGAGCCAGTCGTGTTGGCGAGAATAAAATCCAGATCCAAATAATTACTCAGATCCTCGTCGTCCCTTTTGCTGTGATTGTCCAGGTTGTGTACCATTTCAAGCATGGAGCAGCTGGTGGAGACTAGTTTGTCCATATCTCCTTTCCACCTCTGAACGAATAAATATATATTATTAGACATTATAAATATGATGTTGCTGTACAATAAAACACTATGATATTGCAGGTGACATCAAACTGGCCAAGTACTTCAGCCTAATACTGAGTTTTATTTTCTTAAAATAAGTAAATAAGTTATTGTTTAATGTTTTCTAAAAAGCAATCAAATGTTTCAACAGTTTTGCAACATATTGTTGATTGTATTGATTGTTCATATTTACATGAACAATCCACTCAAAACAAGTGAAACAAAGGGACACGCATCCAAGTCAACCACTTTCCACAGATCTTAAAACGCAATACATGATAAAGTTTAACTTACGTTTTCCCAGGTTTTTTCTCTTTGGTTTGAGAATGTTGAAAATGACGGCAGCATCACTCCGGATAAGGCCATCGTTTGGTGAAATAATAACTATCTCTTGTCAAAGTCGCGTTGAGTTGAGCCGCACCAGAAGCTGTGCGTCTTTTTCACTGTCGCTCTCCGCAGCTGCACTCCAAAGACATGAACAAGTTTAAAAATGGAAGGAGGTCCTCCAAACCTTTATAACTCTCTAACTCGAGCACGCCTGGCCAATTGTGAGAGCTCAGGAAACAACGTAAAGTATGGTAAATTTAGCTCTTTATAAAGCGGCTCCTGCAGGCAGCGAGTCTCAGTGTGCTGTGTGACAGGCAGGGCAGCGCAGAGGAGCCTATAAAGCGTTCCCCCGCGCGCTGACGCAACAACCCAGACCCGCCCACCTGAGCTGGAGTTGGAAAAAAGTTGCTAGCAAATTACAAACACACGGGCAATATAGCAACCATAGATACTTACGTAATATGCTGAAAAGAACAAGCGTAATGACAGAAACTGCTGGAGGCCAAGCCGCACCAACAACTTAATATAAAGGCTGTCAGTACTTCACTTAATCATCACAACAACAGACGAGATATGGCTTTTTGATGAATAGTAATAAAAATATAATTAGATTCAGAGTGGTTAGTTAAAAGTCAGGAAGGAAAGACATAACTAAGATATATATATATATGTATTTTTTTTTTTTGTCAATGGAGATTATGGCACAGACTGGATGTATTGGATCGGACTTGTGTGTCGTTCATGTGACTGTATCATTTCATTTCAGGCCTCAAAATAAATGTCTTCTTCTGTTTTCTTTGTTTTCTCTCTATTATAATGAGGAAACACTCCCAAATCACGTCTATACTCCTTTCAAACTGGTGTGCACAGACGTTTCATGAATAATGCAATGTACTGTTTATAGGACTACAGATGAGGTCCTCCGTGTGTGTGTGTGTCGCCGCCTCCACCTGTTTGGCGCGTCTCGCTCTCGGCTCATTATCATTAGTAGGAGATGGTTTTGTTCTCTCACAGCAGGCTTGTCCAAACAGGCGCCAGGGTCGTCTGAAACGGTTTTCACGGCTTTTTAACGCTCTAACCACTCGTGATGTAAACATGATTTAAGGTAACGTCTCATTCAGGTGTAAATGCAGGCCTGCGATGTCCAATTTACATCACAACTCTGCTTGTAGCTGTTTCTGCTGAGAGACCTGGTTTCTGACATCACCTGGCTCCAGAGGTCATTAGGACAACTGTTCCTCTGCACTTTGTATCAGTGTTAAATCCTCAAGTAAATGTTCAAATATATTGTTTCTTGATGTCCAATCACTCACGTGAACTTGACTTAAAACATTTGTTTTTAAAGATCATCCTTGCATCCCTTTGCACATCACTTCCATAAGCAATTTATGCATAAATGACCAAATAAAAAAATAAATAAAACAATCTAGAATTAGAAAAAAGGGACCACAATGACTCATGTTTTCTATTGATTTCAGTTTGATTTAATCACACAATCATCAGCAGTGGTTGAAGAAGTGTGCAGGTGCTTTACTTAATAATAAAAGAAATACCACAGTGTAAAAATACTCAATTCAAATTTGTACTTGCGTTAAAGTATTTCTTATCAACAAAAAAGTGAAGTGTTGTCATTGTGTAGGCAGAATGGCCCTGTGGCATTGCACCTTTTGTACTGGATTAATGATTCATCAGTCACCTGTAAGCAGCCATTTATCTTGTCTAGTTTTTACTACGTTGTTTGCTGTTGGGAAAGTATAATTTACTTAATAGTTTTTTTTTTTTCTCAATCTGCCTATGTAGTGCAGTCGAAGTATAAAGTGGTATAAAATGGACGTGCTCAAATAAAGTGGAAGTGCCCCAGAAGTACACTTAAGTACGGTACTTGAATAACTTAGTTACCTTCCACCACTATGTGCTGTATGTATCTATACGTATCATCCTTTAATCCATTTCCCCAGTGAAAGTAGCACCCCCCCTTTTGCAACAGGTGCAGTACAACATTCTTTAAAAACTACTCAGTGTGAGCTCAGATCCACATGACGGACACATCACCTCTCATCAAGCTGTCATGTCCACCATCACCAGTAAACTCTGTCAGTGCAGCTGTGCGCTTTCCACATCCTGATCCCTGATCTGTGCTTGTGTGTTCAGTAGAAAGTGCGTCACACGGCAGGAGTCCAGTAAGGCCGGAGAGGAAGTGTGTTTTTAGTGGCAGCAGAGCGGCCGCCCTAATGTCTGAACCCCTGACCGCTGTCTCTGACCTCGGCTCTGTGCAGCACTCCTCTTCTGCTCTGCTACCAGTGAGAGTTATAGCACTCGCACCTCCTCTCTTACTCAGCGACCTTTAACGCTTTGTAATGCTTCAAAGTTTGAAATTCAGGAACATCCTCAACTGCTGACCACTTCGTAGTTAAAGTCGTATCTCTGCGGTAAAACAGTGTGATTCTGCTTCAAAAGCGTTTTGCAACATTTTCACTCTCTGAAGCTGTTGGACATCAGTGGCTGTGGACATATGATTGTGCTTCAATATTTAAAACCAGGCCATCTAACAGAATATTATTCATAAAAGAAGTCTGTGCAATTTGATGATTAACTTTTTACGACCTCAAGGATTTGGGATTCATTTAAAGCTTTTGTCCAAAGCAACTTACATTTTTTTGTTCAAAGATTCAGGGTCAGTGCCTTGCTCAAAGGAAAACTTCTTTGCAAATATCTTTATTTGCTTTCTTGCTGAGTTAGACGAGAAGATCGATACCACTCTCTTATTTGTGAGTTCAATATGAAGCCATAGCCAGGGGACAGTTAGCTTAGCTTAGCATAAAGACTGGAAACAGGGCAAACCATTAGGCTGGCTCTTTCCAAAGGTAAGAACATCTGACTCCCAGCAGCTCTTAGGCTCGCTTAATAACACGTTGCATCTCGGTTATTTAAACCGTACAAAAAACAAAGTGTAACAGTAACAATTTGTGGTTTTACGATGGGTTTATGTGCTGGACGGGTGCAGCGAGTACAAAGGCTTTAAATGGAATGAAAGCAAATAAGCATGTTTTCTATAATGTCGAACTACTCCTTTCAGGACACTTTGACATGTGGAAAGGAAGAGTTGGTGTAGGAGGTTTGTATTGGGACTAAATATAGTCTATTAAATATATTTTATTAAAAAAATATTACAGTCCAAACATAAGTCCGGACCAAAACTTACACCACAATGGTAGCTTGTATCCATTATTTGCACACACTCAGTTAAATGTCATAATGCTGCCAGACCAGGTTAACAGGAGATTTGCGACAGAACTGTATAAATACCTTACTAGACAAATCTGCACCTGCTGGATTTAAATCAGCCAGACAGAACTGAAAAATTAGCACTTAAGTAGCCTGAAATCATGTGAAACTGCACACAGTGTGCTCTGCTCTGTGACGAGCATGAAAGGGATGAGAAAGGCAAAAAAGTAAGAAAGCTGCAGTTGGCAAGCTCGGTGTTTCCCTGAAAGGAGCGGCCACTAATTCGCATGACGTTTAAGAGACAGGTTTGTATTTCATTCTGATCCGTCACTTCCTGTGGAGAAGTGTACGTACCCGACGAGAGAATTTCATTTGGGCAAATTAGACGAGCGAACAAGCCTCACATACGATGGGTGGGACACTGTTTTGACTGCAGCAGGCCACATAAAGGCATTTCTCAGTGGAGGTTTCAGTTAAAGAGATGTGTAAGAAGTTCATAAAGTTGCTTAATTGCTCCCTGTAGGAAAATTCTCCTTTTGCTTGCCCGCTCCACAGAGAGGTCAGAGGTCAAAAGTAGAGCAAACACCTTGAAGCTTGCAGGGGTTCAGTGTCGTTCTCAGATTCTTGATTCTTGTCCTTTAGTCAAAACACTGTCTCCCAACCTGCTGCCCCATGTGAGCTTCACATTGAACTCTTCAGAAGAGGAACCACTGAAATCATAATATGAAACAAGTGTGTGTGTGTGTGTGAATATGGATGAACACAATTTCCACAGAAAGGTCTGAAAGTCTCTTTCCCCGAATTGGCATTTACACAATAGTTTTACCATTGGGCAACCTGCATTGTCATTTCACAATTGTAAAGCTTTTACTACTACTGTAGTAATGCTGACATATCTATGCAGTTAAGCTACCAAGTTATCAACAAGTCGTCAAGTTTTTAAGACATGTTCTTGCAGCAGTGACAGCGAGACTAATTCTTTAAACTATTCTGTTTGCATAATGCGCTCACAAAAACTTTCTCACGAATAGCTTTAAACAATGATGTTGAGAATCTTAAGCATTTGTCCGCCATTTGTATTCAAGCTCATTTTGAGACTTTCTTTTTTGTTCTGACTTTTTTTTAGTTTTGAAATACGACATCAGTTCTGTGAATCAGAACAAAAACACAGCCTATTTACAAACAGAACTTCCCAATCCCACCCCACCCAAACATAGCAACAAGATGCCAAGTGGCTTTCCAAGGAATAAAGCAAAAAAACAAAACACAAAAAGTACAAAAGTGTAACTCTTAAATGAATATCAATATGCTTCCACCTCATCCTTTCACTTAAGCATTTATAATAGAATTATACATTCCCCACTTAAGTCCAATCCCTCAGGAGACATTCTCCTAAACTATAACATTTTGGACAGACTATAAACTGCACGCCTGTGACGTATATTTGCTTCCAAAAGACAGCACAAAGGGTGGGTTACATGGCTCGTCATATACGTAGAGGTATGTCTCATATTCTCCATGACGAAACCTGATGTTGTCACATACAAGTTGTTATTGGGCTGTTCATTCAGTGACATGAATACTGGCATGCATCACGTCTGTGTCAGGTCTGTAAGTGTTCCATCACTGCGGTGAGGATTTTGAACACATTAGCTCTGCCTTATGTGGCATACTCCGTTAACTTCCATGGAAAAACAGTGTGTAAGTGTGAGAGGTAGTGCCGGACCTGCACGGGACGTCCTGACAGAGCGAGAGTCAGTGAGAGTTTGAGAGTGAGTGGGATCCTGGTCCGGGCTTATATAGCCCAGTTATTTTTAACCGCCCACCCCATGCTTATTACAGAGTTTCCCCCCGGACCACTCAGGAAGCACGTTTGGCTCCTTTTCCTGCTCACACGCGGCCAGATTCAAACAGAATCAAAGAATGATAGCATTGAGGCTCTCCATCCCCCCTGTTGGAAAATGAACAGGGGAGGGAGGGCGAGGGGGGGAGAAACGTTTTGCAGAAAAGGCTGGCACGCGCCAACAGCATGACATTCAAAGAGCTGGCTCTAGTCCTGCTCCAATTTCAGAAACCCTCAAACATTTTGTTGAAAAAAAGCCTGCACTGGGGCAGGGAGGTAGTCCTGAACACACATTTGTACCTGCTGGGGAGCATTCAAGGTTTCTTAGGTAAATTAGCATAACTGAAGAACAGTTGAGTTTGACTGTTAAAGATAACTGTCATCAAACAGAGCTGCCAATAATCTACAGCATATACTGTAGTTAACTGCACTGCATTTATTTGAGTAATGTGTTGCATGACGCTGCCTGGTTGTTTACTTTGTTAAGATGTAAAAGTAAACCAGTTGATACCTGAGAGTACAGGGAGGCTGATTCAACTCCTTCCATTTTTTACCTCTCAGACAAACAGAACTAAAAACAAAATATATATATTTTTTAGCTTTTAATTGTTTGTAGGAACAATATCTATAATAAAACATCATAACCTACTAAAGTATAATTGAAATGACTTAAATCCAGGTTTATCATCATGATAGAGGGTTCTTGAATGCGACTAAATCTACGACTTTGTCTACTACCCTTTTTAACATTTTGTCCATCCTATCTCTATCCATGAGGGTGGATTAAATATAAACACTGCTCTTTAAAACGCAATACAATTCAACAGGACCACAAACTACAGAAAAACCATAACAAACAAGCAAAAGTGTGTTGTTGTGGGAAACTTGTACACAAAAGTGTTAAAATACTTGAGGAAAAAGACTACTCACTTGTATCTGTGGAGAAAAGTTTTGTTTGTGAGTTTATCCAGCTAATAAACCTGTTTATTGTCTCTACACACGTTGCTAAGGTGAGACTTTTGAAAATAAAACGTACATACTGGCCCCCGCTGGGTTCCTCAGCACCTCTGCATTAAAACAGCCAGCGTCTGGCTTCCACAGAACTCAAACATGTGTCCCGACAACCAACGTAGCTTTCAGCAAGTGTTATGGAAACCCACCTTTTAAAAATATGCAGCTCACTCCGGCTAACATGGCAGAAATAATGGCTACATGTGGATATAATTGAGCCAGTAGAGCACCGGGGGGATGGGCCCCAATTTATTAGCTGTTAACACCAGGAATCATACCGGCCTCACTCGTCATACCACACACACATGGCTTCACTGGCTGTGAAAATGTTGTTTTTTTCTCTCCGAAGTCCTAAGAAAGGTGCTTTTTATTTGATAAATGAGAACGAGCAGGCTCTCAGGAGCTTGAAGTGGGCCACTCTGCAAAGACTGGAACATTTTCAGACCTGCCTTTGGACACATGAAAATTCAAAGCGCTGGCCAGGCTCAGTCCACTTTATGATAATGTCATTTCACTAATTAATAACTTATATGTCAAGCGTTTAATCCATACAAAAACCAAAAGTTTACATAAAAACAATCATTTGAGCGGAGCCAGGCCAGCTGTTTGCCCCCATTTCCAGTCTTTGAGCTAAGCTAAGCTAACGGGCTGCTGACTGTAGCTACATATTTAGCGTGCAAACACGAGAGTCGTGTCAATCTTCTCATCTAACTCTCGGCAAGGAATCAAATAAGCGCACTTTCCAAAATGTCAATCTACCCCTTTAAAGCTCATGTATTGACTGTGCACAATGTGGGCAGGATTTCACTGTCACTCATTTTGAAACAGAATTTTGTCTTTTCTGTTCTGTTTGCCCTGATTTCTGACACATCTAATGTCAGCAGGTTAACTCAACTGTTTGATCAACACTTTCAGTATGATGACACCGTATAAAGTAGAATCTATCCTGCTGAAAGATCGGGGAGGCCTGTGTTTTTTCCCTCAGACCTGTGCGCATTTGAACATGCCGAACTAAACTGTGCCAGCTGTTCAAATAGCATAACTCCGGCCTCGACACAGGTTCCCCATTGAAGCCGCACTCCGCTTGATGGAGTGATCCAGCCTGCAGTGCACTTTATAGTGTACACACCTCGAAATGGCGACATTTGTAAAAAGGCTAATAAAAACATTCCTGCAGCAAGGAATGCTCCAGGTATTTCCTCCCCTACACCTGGTTACGATCCCTTGAGTGCACTCGTCTGTTTTCACAGAACCACGCTCTTTCAGAGAGAGGATATTGATCCTGTACTCGTGAACGGTGTTGTGTTTTTTCTAAATGGATGACATTGAAAACACGCTTGACGCCATTTTAGCCTTAACTGTTAGGAGCTTATTGTTATTATTATTTACTATGGTGAAATTAAAGGAACTGTGTTGTGAGTAGAAGTCATCGTGTGTGAAATCAAGAGGGAGGCAGTGACAATGCTACAGCTGAAGTAAAGGAGTCAAAATGTCAGGATGTGTCTCTCGCTGTGCAACCTACAGCAGGCTGAATATGCATGAGGGAGGTTTCTCAATCTCGGGGTCATGGCCTTAGATGACTCGTAAGATATCATAACACACATCATGATCTTTAATATTGTTTTTCATTCCACTGATTCAACACGTGAAGTTCTGTTTAAAGTGAGGCTACAACAGTGTGGCTTCGAAAGTAGGAATGTTCCGTAAAAAGGAAGATTCTGCAGCTTACTTAACGGTGGAGGCCGTCACCACACTGCCTCAACAACACAGAGAGGCGGAATTTCGAGACACTGGAATCGAAATTTGATGTTTGGTGTCTCTAAGATTAGTGTGACCTCAAGGGCCAAACTGGAAGTGTGGGGTTTGAAAGAAGAGAGTCTGATGAAAGAGGCTTTCAGGCTGCATTATGAGAAATGTAGGATCTTGTGCTCATACTAGAGACTAAAAGTGAGGATATCTCCGCCTCTGCTACTTCCATTTTGACCGTTCTTTAAAAACTCTCTTGTGAATCCCCCAACTTTGTGGATACTAAAAATACTGGAGTGCGCATATGATAAAAACAAATATATATATATATATATAGTTTGCCTGTAAGCTGTCCAGCACTCACTCAGTCAATAACTCTGTGGCTGTGTCAGTGGGGGGACAGACAGGTTCCTTTGCATATTACAGATGCTATCTCAAAGGAGGGTCAAGACATTAACCCTAAGTCAAACTGCCATAAAACACCCCTGTTTCTCAAGTGGGGTAAGGAAGATGCTGATGGATGATATCTAGTATTCCTAGTACTACTTATCGGTGACTCACATAGTGTAACTGTATTATTCTTTGATTGATAGAGAGTTCTTATGTAATGATGGCCACAATGTCAGTTTTATGTTGAGAAAAATACAGTTGATGAAGTCATTTATGCGTACATCAAGTTCTAAATCAATGTATTTTCTCATTTGGACAGTTACAGCAGTTAAAGGGAGTGTTTAGGTGAAGAGGGTGTATCTGCGACTGAGTAATTTAGATTTTAGGGTTTGGTTGCAAAACGACAGAGCAGATAACAACCTGCGGTTTAAAACAAACGAGATCCGGTGTGTACCGTCAAATTGGCACGCGCAGCATTCATATTTTGATGTGTCCCTCTTTCACTCTTAGCCTGCTGACAGGAATTGGTGTTTGTAGTGTGGTTTATCAGCTAACCAGGTGGGTCCACGATGCACAGAGCAAATCCACACCAATGCAAAATATTCAGTTCATCATGTGTGAAGTGTGCTACCTCAACGGTGAGAGTGGTTTGCTGAGCGGCATGTCGGTTTCCTCTCAAGCTTTCAGCAGTTTCTTTTGTGGCTATGAGCAATCCACTGATGAAACCTAATTTTAAATCTGTACAAAGTCGTCAGTTGGAAGATTTTCATCTATTTTAAATACAGTAGTGTTTTACTACTGTAGCAGAACTGAAAATGCCTGCACAGTAACCAACATAAAGTCACAGCTAGCTTTGAAAACTCCCACGAGGAGAGAAGTGAGTCAAATTACTTGTGAAGCCACATACCTAATTGATTTATTTACTACACCTGGCTTCAATAAACGGCTCCAAAGCGCAGGTTACTGGTCTATTTAACACTTCAACTTAGGTATAATTAACCTACTATAATGGCTCAGGGGCCTCATCGGACTGGTTAACTTCAAACTTCCCCTTCTCCCCGCTGCTCTTTAATAACCTGTATCTCTTGTATCATCTGTGCCTCTTCACTCACTTCCTGAATGGGGCCCACCATTGATCAGGCTGTAATTTATGGGCTTTTTAAAAAAAAATAGACAGGGCCTGGTTCTTATCAAAGCTGAGAAGCTGAGTAGTGAAGACTAAACTAATTGTATAGTTGACAGCGTCTGACTTCAGTAATGATAATGTTTACAGAACAAAATAATTAGCATGTCTATCAATGCATATTTTTCTAATGTGTTAAGGTAGGGTTAGGTCTATTTGTGAATGGCAGAGGTTATTAATACAAGGAAAGACCATTGACGTAACTGTCGCAGTGTCGCAGTGATTTAATCTCTTATTCATCAACCAACTGTTGTAAAATATGTGATCATCTTGTGCTGTAACAGTGAACAGTGAGTACACTGCATATACACACACACACACACACACACCCAGTGCTTAGCAACGGCTTGTGCTATGACGAAGCAGGGATAGCCGACACCGAGCAATTCTCACTTTACTCAAAATCTGACCACGTCTCAAAGGGTCAAAGTGGCTGCTTCTCTTGAGTCCATGACCTCTGGAGAGCTTGAGGTCCCCACCTTCTCAACCTTGACTGACCACTTTAAACTCACCCGAGCTCTCTCTTAAGCACTTATCAGGCCCATATTGTTTGCAGATCAGCGCAACTGTCAGAACCTGTTCTCACGCTGGCTCGTCACTAGACCTGTTGCCTGTGTTGTCCCTTGAGCCGCTGACACTAACTGCTAAGATAATGACTCCTGGCTCGATTAATTCCCTTCTTGTTTTTGTTTCCATCTAAGCCCTTGCAATTGTCAGCGTGCCTGGGCACTTCTCTGCAGCAGGACAGGTCATGTACTTCAACCTGCAGCAGGCCGAGGGGATAAACACACTTGATCCATAAATGCATGTGTACTCATTTGGAAAGGGAGCACTGCAGCTCTGGGTGACATTCTCAAACGCAGCTGCTCTGTTTAACCTGAGGCACAGACAAGGTGTGAGAGAATAAGCCTTTCCTAATCTACCTGCTTGGCATGTTATGCAATTCAGGCATTCTTAAAGGGATAGAGATGTTTTACAAAGGCCCGCATGCATGCGAGTGAGTACATCTTTCTAATGACAAGGGGCTGCTTTTTTGAGCCAAAATTAAGAACCCTTGAAATGTGCTCGTTTGAACATCTTGAGCAAATAAAGCAAATAAAATTTTAATTTGAGGAGCAGTGGAAGATTTTTCACAGCTCTGCTCTAGAGTTTTAAAGTAGTCGGCTTTGCAGGCTGTGAGTGTAATTTGAGTGTTAGTATTACAGTGGTGTTCTCTGGTTTAATGCAGCTGGTAACCACTTCCTGTTTTTTGAGCAGTGAATCTTCTCACAGTTTGGCCATAATTTCCTGAAGTGTGTGTTTCGTGTGTGTAAGCGCAAGCGTTTGTGTGTTGTGGGTTAACGCAAACTGAGGTGGCTTGCATTTTTGCAAAGAACAATCACAGTTCCTCTCTATTCAATGTGGCGCTCCTTTTTGTGCTGCAAATACTATCTTAAGTTTCTGCAGCGTGTGCGTTTTTGTACATGTGCAGCTATGCAAAATCGGTGTGCCCATGTAGCTTCATATACGTACAGTGGTTGTGTGTATGGAGGGATGGGGTAACAAAACAAAATGACTGTCCCTTTTCGTCTGAGTGACATGTGTTGCAGCTTCTCTGTCTTTAACGCTATCAGGAAACCGATGCATCATTCACTATTCTGGCATCATACTGTAATCTTGCTGCTCAGCTAAACGGTAACATGTGAGCGCTGCGTTCACATTGTCTCTTGATCTAAGCATCTCTCCTTTGTGCTTTGTCTACCATCAGCTCAGCAGCGAGGACCTCACACAGGCTCACAACGGAGATACCACATTTTTTGCCTACGCTGAGGCCCATGTCGAATGTTGTCTTTCAAATCAAGGATTAACAGGAACACATGTACGCCAGTTGTGTATATAATGTGTGTCTCTGATATTTGTTTTCGCAGACTCTGATGTCGACCGTGCTGAGATTTATACTCATCTGGCATTTTTCGCCCTTGCCCCATTGCGTTGCACAAGCCTGACTGATACGCTATTGGCCTGGAAATACAGAGAAAGGACTGAAAGTTTTTTCTGTTCGCCACATTTGATGCACAGATAAGGGATTTGCAAGATATCATGTTTGAATCTTTTGAAGGAAATACTATAACCATCTATCAAGGTCAAACTAAGTATCAACTACTTATTGCTCATCAATGTGGTAGTTGTTTGTTTCACACGTAAAAAAAAAAGACCTAACAAAAGAGAAAGAGAAAACAGATCTAGAAACCGCATCACATAGGTAGCCACATGCGCCACAAATTAGAGAAGTGGGCCTGACTTGTGGGGGAAGAGGTTCCCTACTGGCTTTACACACAGAGATAAACAGCACATTTTGCTGAAAATAGATCCCCTTCATCTCCACTTGACCTAGAATTTGAGTGCCCACATTGAGGGTTTTCCACCAAACCCTGTTGTTACCTGCTGCTGAACAATTGAGGCGAAATTTGAGCCAGTTAGTGGCTAGAAGCTCATCCGTGTTGGCCGCAACCCAAAGCAGCCCCCAAAAACCATAGGGTCCTTCACCAAAAACTGGATAAGATGTCCTCCTTCATCCTGAAATATCCTCTTCAGAGGACAAAATGGGGTTATAATGGAAATGTATGGTAGGGTGTGGCATGTTATGAGAATCCCACAAATTATGGGCTGGTGGGGAATTGTTCTAATCCAGCAAACCATTGCTGCGGAAACAAAAGTGCCATTTTGGAGAAAGGGAAGCAGCCAGTTATTTCCAGGCCGAGATCTAATGGATCATTGGGAAGCTGTGTGGGCCTGACGGTCTTTTTTGGGAGGCTGAGGACCCCACAGTTTTGAGGGTTTGGAGGTTTTGCATCTGCAAATGTATGAAAATACCTGTCAGTGAGATTGTAATACCGATTCAAACAGTGTGGATGTTATAATTAGGGTCAGTTCTTATCCAAATATGGCTCGCAGTCAGTTGTTCTTTTGATTTTTCCTCTCTCAGCAGGAAAATCAAAGATAGCATCAAATGTGTGCGTTTCAGTAATTTAAGATTTCAGCTATTTGCTCCGTCTTTGGCATCATTCTTTAGTAATAATTCACTGCACTTGCTCAGCTAAAGCTTTCATCAGATATTCAGACGCAGCAACGTCCTGGATCATGTTGTGTTTCTGTGGTGCGCTGCTTTTCTTGGAATGTGCACCGGCTCTTTGATTGTTCTGTTTCCTGTGATTTCAGAGGCCCTTTGTCTCTGCGTGGTAACTCACTAATCAGGGAACTCCGTCATAGTTCCCCGTCGCCAGGCCGCGCTCCCCTAATGTCACCCTCTGTGTAATGATATTTTTGGCTCCGCTCTCATGCCTTTCACAGACCATTGAAACACAAAAAAAAAATTCTAAATTGGCAAGAACAATCACCTTTAGGAATGTGAAAACTATAAATGAGATCGTGGCATCAGCGGCGGCTGAGGGGTAACTGCTCCGTCATGGGGCAGAGCTCCAAAAGTTAAAAAAAGAAAAAGTAAATGCCTTTCAACGCTACCATCCTCACACCTTTATATGCCTGTTAGCCCCTGCATGATTTATGATTTGATATATTACAGGCTACTGGATACATGGATCATTTCTCGCTGTTCATAAAATGTGAGAAGAAGAACGCATACGGCAAGACTGGAGAATCATAATGAGGTCAGTTTTTTTTGCACTCTGGGTTTCCCCCATCTTCTTTTGCTTAGACTGTGGTTTCATGATGTGTTATGGGATCCATGAAAAAACAATGAAACCAGATGTGCTTAGTAATGCGTCTATGTACAGTCTTAACAACTTTGCAGAAGTCGAGCTGAGAGTACACCATGTATTCAGTGTGAGAACTTTGTGCCGTCTAAGCTTTCGAGAAGGGCCTCAGTTCCCTTTTATACCTCCTCTTAAAATAAGCCCCCTCCCATTGGCTGAGAGCAGTCTGGTCATTGAATCAGGCCAATTAGAGAGTAACACTTCCTTTACGGTGAAAGATGTTTCCTGTTGATAGTAAACGTGTGGCCTGCTGAGGAGCAGGGAAAGGGAGGGGAGGCGGGAGCTTGTTGAAACATTGCCAGTGTTTCCCTGACCTTCGTGGCCTTCATGGCGGAAAAACTGATGCTGTTGTTGGGCTGAGGTGTGTGTTTTGACTTCGTTTGCGGGTGTTCAGCAGTGGTGGAAAGTAACTAAGTACAATTACTCTAGAAAAAGGTTGAGATACTAAATACTAAAAATAACACTTTTTAACTCCACAACTCTTATTTGACAGATATACAGTAGTTACTGAACTTGACTAAACTTCTCAGTGTGACCCTTTGAAGGGGCCCAACCCCTAGGTTGGGAACCACTGCACTAAACTAGTGAACTGTACAGAAAGGAAAGGAAGAACAAGTGCTTTTACTGCTAATACTAATGTGCTTTTACTATGTAAGATTATAATTGCAGGACTTTTACTGAAATGTATTTTACAACTCGTATTGTATTGGTCCTTTTCTGTTGACTGGATCTGAATACTACATACTACCACAGGTGTACAGCGACACACAGGCCTGACGAGAGGAGATGCTCCAACACACAACACACAACACTCAACACTCAACACACAACACGTAACATGGATGTACGATGAATGTCTTCCTGGTGTCAGTGGCTGACAGCAGACCCTGAGATGTGAAGCTGTTGACTCCCTGTCAGAATGACGGCTTCACTCTGATCAACTCAGGCAAATCACATTCTAAAGCTGTATTTAGATCACAAAACAGATCGGATGTTTAACTCTGTGTGGCGGAGATGTTGTGTTTTGGCAGCCAACTAAACAAAAAGAAACCACAAGGAGAAGTTTTTTCTCCTTTGCGAAGTGTAAAAAAAAAAAAAAAAAAAAGGACAACCCTTGAAGTCTGAGTCCTCATGGTGTCTCGCTAATGTTTTGGACAATATTTTCTGTCTGTTGACCTCTAACAGGGCTTCAGTGACCAGTTTCACCTCTCACGCCCACCTGTTTCTGTGGCCTGCATAGACTCAGGGTTGTTTAACTCTAATGGGACTCTGCTGGAGAGTTAAAACCGAGGGGCCCGATGGTTGTGGCCACAGGTTGAAGGAATGTCTACCGTCTGGACGGGAAAATGTAATCAGCTGAGATCAGCGAATTAGAGGCCGGTTTCTCTTTCTCCCTTCGCGCTCTCACTTTCCCTCCATGTGCTTCTCACGCATGCAGGCCCTCTCATCTCACTCACCCACACCAACACACACACACATGCACTCTTTCAGATGAAGAAAAATGACACCTTTTCTTTCAGCTATTTCCTCTGTTTTTACATACTCTGGCCTGTGGTACAAGAGGCAACCTTGTGTTTTCATGTGACAAAACACACAGAGGTCTGTGTGGATTTGGGAGAGGTGAATAGCCTAATTCATCATTCGGGGTTAGGCCTGTCTAAGCTTCATCAGGGAATATCTCTATCTACACTTAAAAAGTGGGATTGTTGGCGCTGTCTCTTGAGCTTAAAGAAACTACAACTCAGTCCTGTCCTCCGTTTGACTGATGACTTCTCTGGAGAATCCAAATTCCACAGTTAAAATGTGGTTTTACCTAAAAGCTGTAAGCCTGCGTTTCTCCTCAAAAGTCCTCCCGTTTGACACAGGAAACAGCATTTTGCCTAATCCTAGTTTTTTTTGGCTGCATTCACAAAAAACAAACATCAGTGGTAGAAGACGTATCCAGATCTTTAATCTAAGCACACATTCAAAGTTACCTGGAAGGCAATATTTATCATGTACTACTTTCTGCCAAAAAAATCCCACAATGCAATGCTTCACATTTACCAGAACGAAATGTTACAGTCGCGTGACACACCACCTGCCACTGTTGATGCGAAAGGGAGTGTTTTCGGACACAGCCATGTATTATTAAAATGCACTTGTTGTTACCACCGGTAACCACAGGTGTCGCCAAATCTATCAAGACTGAAATATTAAAGTCTGCTGCCAGACACGTTTTTTAAGTATGTAAACATAGTAATATTTAGTTTGACATGGTTTGCACACAAACAGTAAAAGAAAACAACTAAAGCTCTGAAAAGCGTCAGGAAGATTTCACGCTATGTTGAGCAATGCGCAAAGTGGAGCTTCAGTGTCTCTTCTATTCTATCAGCATTTTATTGCTATCCGAATACTGAATACTAATTCAGTCGGAGATGATTTCACCTAAACGCACTGATTGCATAGTAATCCATAGTAATGTGTTTTGTATACAAAATCTTAATCTGCAGAGTGACTAGTAACTACATCTGTCACATAAATCTAAAGGTACAATGACACCCTCTGAAATGTAGTGGGGAAAAAACTGCATGGAAGAAAAATAGTCAAGTAAACAAGTAGTACCCCAAAAATGTAATTAAGTAGACCTTAAGTAAATGTATTTAGCTATTTTAGCAGTCATCAGTACATTCATGTATCACACTGTCTCACCAGAGGCATTATTTCTGATAATTAAAGCTCCACAGTGGACGTTAAGGGTAACAGGTCAACCGCAGGCACGCTCAGGCCGCGCTGCAAGTCCTCCGCTGCCCGTCACGTACACTCACTCTCACACATTCTCACTCACTCTTGCACACATGTTGATAACCGCACTTGTAATGTGAACCTTACTGCTGAGGAGAGCAGGCCCGTAATTACAGAGCAATGGTGGGAAAGCCATAATCACAAAGACTCAAATAGAAATCTGAATCAACAGATGATTCCAGATTGTTTCGCTCCCTCTGTTTACACAAGGCCATTTTGATTTACATTCAGAACTGGAAAACCTATTGTCCCTTGCACAAATGTTAACATTTCTCTGATTGAGCCTTTAAGAAGCCTGTAAGCGACGACATGTAATTTGTGCTTTTGAGTTTTTGCTTTCACCGAGAAGCCACATCAAAGGTGTTTTTCTCTATCTTGCCTGTCGATGGAAAAGGCTGTTTGATTGGCTCATAACCTCTAACAGAAAAACAACAACATTGATTTGAATCAGTGGCCAACTGTGAATCACACTTCTGTGTTCACCCGCTTACAACAGATGCCCCAGTGTGTTTCTGTTACACACACAAACACTGCGTTTCCACTATTTCTGCCCTGCTGGCGGAAACCGTTAAATGAGTAGAAAGTATGACACCTCCATGGTATGAAAATGACTTGTAATACACATTTTCTTTCCATATAAGTGCATGTTATTTTAACTGGAGGTTTGGTCACCTGTTTACAGGCTTGTTGATCATGCATGAGCTGCACTGACCTGTGGAATGAATAAAATGAAAAGAAACTTTTGATTTATTTTTGTAATTTGACTTTTAGTGACATAAATATTTGAAAAAAACAAAAGCAAAAACAAAAACATAAATACTGTCTATGATCTTTGTGATTTCTCTGCATATTTACAGTTTTTCCAAAACATGTGAAACATTTCTTATATTCGAGGTCAATCAAAGTTCATCAACTGATTTCTCTTCTAACACAAATCATGCATCAGATATGAGTGTTTTCTCTCTATGTATCAATCTATCTACAACTCTTCTTCCGTTTTCTGCATCAAAACTCCGCCATTTGTTACTGTAGCTTTAAAAAAACGACTGTTTAAAACACTGTCATTGCTCAATGGCAATTGCCTAAGACACCCCATTCCTAGGAAATGAATGCGTGCCCTTGTTCCAAATTTAGTTTTTGCCCGCCACCATGGGCTGCTATTTGGTCTGCCATTTCTCAGGGTTGTGGGCTTCTTTAATGAGCACTTTGATCCCACTCAGGTCTGGAGCTGGTGTTTACGCGACCCTGGAGAAAAAAAAAGGGAAAGAAAAAGAAAATAAAAAACGTATCCCATTCTCTGCTAGAGACCTCTGAGCTGTAATGTCCAGTGTAGCAGCCACATCAGGACCCCGGGGACCTCGTCTTCGTCCTCCTCTGACCCCAAGTGACCACGGAGAGACGTCGCCGGGAGACTTTCAACTCACAGCAGGGAGGATTTTCTGTGAAAATACAACAACAGATTACAATTGTACACTAGACGAGGGCTATAAATTTAACATTTGCCATCAACCTGATAGACTCCTTAGGATTGTGAATTCTTGTTGCAGATGTCACTGGCAGCTGGTTTACTTAGGTTCATTTGTAGCATGACATACATGTGTTTTTGATTGGGATTTCCCTTTATCAGTCTCGTAAATTTCATAACTTAACTTCAACAGCTTCTTGGCTCTAGATACTTTATTTCCAGTATGGCCTTGACATGGAGCAGCTGTGTTGAGAGAGTCAAGGCTCAAGTACTTTTTGCAAGTTGTTGCATTTGTATACACTGCAACCTGCATAAACTTTACACATCAAGAGTAAATTATTCAGTACAGAATCTCAAATATGTACCGCCTTCAGTTGTGGTTGCTCAGCACAGAAATAGTTTTTCTATACTTTCTCATCACTTGTAAACAGATGACTGAGCGACAAGTGACCAAGAAACAAGATTTGCAAAATAGATTACGTCCAACAGATCCATCAGTTATCAGAAATTGTGAAACTGGGAGGTATTTTGCAGGTTGTGTCTTTATGAAGTTCACACTTTGGCCAGAGAACGTTAAAGTTAAACAGATGTGGTAAATGAGAGGGATAATCCAGCAGTCGTTGCACTTTAATCAAAATGAAGTATATTCAAATCAATTCTTGATTCAAAAGGAATGCACAGGCCAAATGCTCACTCAGCTTTCACATGGAGTAAGTCCAGGTAAACTGAAGCTGCTTTTAAATATGAAAAATCTGATCACAGAAAAGAAAACATGTCAGGCAGAAAATCATATTAAAAGCTTCACTTCGATGAGGATATTAGTTTAAAATATAGACTGTTTTTTTTTTTGTTTTTACCTCAGAGGGTCTTTCTCAGGAATAAACAGCAACGATTCTACTTATTTTACAATACGTATTTGAATCAGTGGATAAGTTCAAAGTCATTTGAATCAGGAACATTCTTAAAACAAATTCTACACCGAAGACAAATAAAATCCCTTCAAACCTGTTCTGTTCGTGTTGGAAACTCAGCTAAGTATGTAGACTGTGTTCTAACAAGGTCAGGTGTTCTCTCTATATTCCCCTGAAGGCATCAGCAGGAATTGTCACATTCCACCAAACTAAATGAATTACCAGCTGTATGGGCACATAATACAATAAAGAGCTTTAACCAAGCACTCAATGTTCTGAAGTCATTCATGGTTTGTCAGGTACTCCCATCTTGTCAGGTTGAAGAAAGTTTGCCCTGTTTCACTCTTGCCTGAAGCCAACCAACCCAGCCTTATAGTAGCCTTACAAATACCTCAAATGGCACAGCTTTACATACACGGGTTCTTGGAAAACATTGAATAAATATACAGCATTGTGTTTTGCATCAGATTGGTTTATATCAGCTTGGAGAAGATGTTGGCTGCTTTGTTCACTGTGACATTTTAATCTTAAAATCCTGTTTGAAAAGGAAGACAGGATATGCAAAGCCTGCATAACTGCCAGGGTGACAGGTGTGTGTGTGTGTCTGTGTGTGTGTGTGTGTGTGTGTGTGTGTGTGTGTGTGTGTGTGTGT
>CALSCE010009779.1:12530515-12544692 GCA_943593645.1 Bovichtus variegatus
AGAGACAGAGAGAGAGACAGAGAGAGAGAGAGAGAGAGAGAGGGAGAGAGAGAGAGACATAGAATCAGTGCAATCACTGTGTTTGTTTCTCTGTTTCTTTTTGCCTTTCTTTTTTGGACTTCAATGATTTTTATTTCTCCCAATAGATTCAAAGACAGTTTGTCTCTTTGAATCTTTTTTTTTTTTTACTGAACTGTGGCCTCCCTCCAAATATTAGTCAACTTGGCTGATTTGTTTTCTTTTCATTTTTGAGTCTCATGTTGCTTCACGCTAACGCTGGCTCAGCCAAGGAACATACCAAATTTTTAGATGAAAGACTGAGGTTTGCTTTTGCCATAAAAATGCCGACCAAATTCCAGGTTGCATGTTTAGTACAAGTTTTGATCGGATTTGGTGTCACAAATCCAAATGGTCGGAACTGGATTGGTGAAAAACTCCACTTCAATGTGTAGACAGAAGGAGAATAAACCCCGGAAAGATAGATGGTATTAAAGAGAGAAGCAGCAAAGATAAGCGGAAGAATGGGCATCAAATCCAGCATAAAATTCAGCCTGCTATTTATCACCCCCCTATTTTCTTCTCCTTGTGTGCTTTTCACGGAAATCAGCAAGCTTTTCTTCGCTCTTCTCTTGCAACTGATAAAATCCCTGCTATCGTTCAAGGCAAATGCAAAGTTCAAAAGATGTCAAAACTGTTTGCAAAGCGTTGGGCGTTGACATTGGCTTTGCAGCCATTTTCTTTTTCTTCATTTCAGACTTATCTTTATTTCCATTGATAAGGTAAAGTTAATTCATCAGTGTCAACAGGTTGAACTTGATCGCTTCAGTTTTTATTTTTCAAAATGACTAATGTTAAACCTATATGTTATGTACATAGTTGTTGTACAATAGCGAGGTTTCTATCTGAGCCCTGTGTTTGGGCAATACCTATAAATCACCCGTAGACATGTTTTTGTAGCCATGTAAAAGTGTAGGTGTGTTTTGTGTTGAACGGGCTTATAAAATATTACTACATTCCATCAGTGTGTTTACCTGTCCGCTCAGGTCTCATCCTCCACCACACCCTCCGTGTGTTTTTAGAGTAAAAGCTATGAAGCGTGACATAAAAAAAGTCTTTTGGGGAGTCTCTATACGCCTGCATTTATTTCTCTAATTAGTTTGACATGAAATGCTAATTATAAAATCATAATACATAATATAACTCTGAGAATCGTATACCACAATAATAAAAAAAGCAGACTTCTTTTCTTCTAGCGACGTACAAAAACAGTTTTATTGTATTTTGCTGCCAATTTCCTAGATATCCCAAATGGTACCTCTGCAAACCTAAATCCGTTAAAAACGATGCACTTGCAATCCTAATCTGAAAAATACAGTTTTATATTGTAACTTTTGTTAAGTTCAGCAGGAGAATTACATCTTAGCCCCCTGGAGATACACACATCATAGAAGGTCCAACAAAGTGAAAAAAAAACTCCATTTGAACCATTTAAAAGAGTGTTTTTTCCTGCTTTGTTACATCTCAGAGCAATAAAACTGTAATACAACAATCTACAGAGGAGCCCCTTGAGCTCAACTTCCCTGTAAAATATTACCTGAAACTCTGCAAGTATTTTAATGAGCACATCATAAACCAAACATGCGTTTCTGTTGACTGAGAGAGAGAAATAAAAGAGCACTGACTGCGTTTCATCTGTCCTTTCACAAAGCGCTTTCTGTGCTTCACTCGTCTATTACTTTGTAATTATTTAACATTTATGAGGAGGATCAAGTCATGCAGGTAAGACCAGTAATAGGTTTCATTTTCTCACAGGCAACCGCATAAAATTCCTTACAGTCCACTCTTCAGAGTGCATGTGATTGCTAAGTTGTTTTATGCAAACTCCTGACTCAAATCTGCTTCAGTTGTTTGTTAGCGTGTTGGCTTTGCAGAAACCCCTTTCATTTCCCAACTTTTTTATTCTATTTTTTTTCTCAGACTGAGCATGCCTTGAGCCCAGCGGCTAAGAAATGGATTGCTGAGAAACTACAGTGTTAGAGGGAATCTGCCGAACTTTATTTTTAGACGCAGGAGGAGTGTAAGATTTGATTGATGAAGGTTACATCAAGTCAAACCCTGACCCTCAGCAGCTTCAGTTGGGCGTGCTTCCACACACACTCACTTAAATACACACGCACACCATGCACCTGTGCAGGATTGCGCTGAAAAGAGCTGATAGCAGAGTGAAAGAACTTGACATTTGTTTTCCTAATCACCTCCGACACCTCCTTTCTGTTTGTGCAGAGCGAGAAGTATCACAGAGCGCAACAAAGGCCCCATTTACTCACCATCCCCATTTGTCCAAGCGTGTTTCCCTCCAGCTTTCTGAAACCACAAGCTCATTATTTCATCCTCCGTAATGTTAGCTTTTAAAGCCACATCAGCACACTCATTTGGTTAGAGATGGTAAATATTTATGCGCCGTATCACAAACACACACACACACACACACACACATACACGTGCATACACACAATGGGCAAACAGACACACACATGCGAGCACACTTTCACCCTCCCATTTGTTCAGATTTCCTTTTTTTTTTTTCAGTCAGAGCTGGAACTGTTTTTGGCTGGATTCAGAAGTTATTGGATCGTAGGGCCAGAGAAGTGCAGTGTTGCTTTGCCTGGCTGTTTCTTTTTGTTACTCAGTTCTTTGTTTTGTCAGGCAAAGTTATTCTGAATTCATTGTTGTATATGGTTCAATAGAGGTTCTCTCGGTTGAATAATTGGGCTTTGGCTTTTAGAGCTGTTCACTGATTTTCAAAATAAAAGTCCACTGTTCACAAACCTTATTTAGGGGGGTGAAATGAATATAAATGAAAGTGACAAGTATCACATTTAGTTTGAATGTAATAATGCAAGCATAATGAATAACAGGGAAGAGCCAACGTACTGAAATAGTCCATGTATAATAATTTTCGGATAAACAGGATAAACTAGGTGCCTGGATTCTGATTTCTTTCTTTTTCTTTTTTTTAACCTCTATGTTAGTAATTTATGTTGCTGGGTGCAATTGTTTTGTCATTATTGGATACGTTATGCTGTTTGTACTCCATACAGAGTAATTATGGTTTTGTTTCATTAAATATCTGAATCTAAATATTTTGAAGTGAATTACCTGTACCTGACAAAAGTCCACCCTCAGATACTCAGATATTAGATATCACCAGTTATGTGATATTAGTGAACATTAGTGATTATTCATTGAACCACTAATGTTCATTGAATTTCCTGAGCTGTCTTGTTCTAAATGTATGTTTGACCTCATCTACGTCTGCTTCAGTTTAGCCATGAGTAGTAAGTGTGTTACATTCACTTTTTGGCAGCATACATATATCGATGGGGTGATAACAATAACACTGTGAACGTACTCTAAAGTACTGAAGAAATCATTAAAATACAAGTGTGCACTGTGCAGCTGTACAGCACTGTAAAAGAATGTGTAATATAATCTTGCATACAATCAGTATTAAAGGACTCCATCCCTAGTCCCTGCACAAGGAGAAATGTTAATAACAGTCACTTAGGTGGCCCCCCTGACTCCTTGGGCCCCTTGGTCTGTGCCCACTAATCCACCCATGCCCTCTTAGCATTGTGGGATGGAGCATTTTCTAAATGTGGGAGTGAACTCTGATGCTTTGACTTTCAAAAAAGTCCATGATCCAGGTACACTCCCCTCTTAGCTCGAAAGCAGAAAGAACTGACGTTGATTTTATTGACAATATTCTGCTGTACAAAACACTACCACACTGTGCGACGTTTTCTTCCAACTTTAAAATATTCTGCTGCCCATCGTACCTGCTGGAAACATCTGGAAGTCACAAGATCGTATGTTTGACCGGAAACCAAACAACAAATTGTGCCACTAAATGCTAGGTAAATCACCAGCTACCTCTTTTAAACAGTTTTGCAGGTAGATTTTCTTCAATCCATTCATCTCTCCACCCCTCACCCTCCCTCCTCTCTCTGTCTCAGGTTGCCTGCAGTCATGTAGGATGGCCCGAGGCCTCTGGTTAAATCCCCAGCCCAGACGTCTGCACAGCCCTAGTCTCCCCTAGCCTCATCGGGAGTCCTGCATTGATTGCTGCTTTAGTCTCCCGTCATTGTTAAGGGGAACCCTGCATTGTGAGGGGCCACTTGCATTGTGAGGGGCCTGTTGTAATATTGTCTTTCAGAGTGCTGGAGAATCGGATGTGTGGGCACGGGGCTGCCAGCCGCTCCTGTGAGGTCTTGTTGACCTGCTGAATGGAGCCTGAGAGTCCATCAGAGCACCAAAAGACCCAGAAAGAGCTGAAGATTGCGGACGAACTGCTGCCGTCTGCCGTCAGACTCAAATACTGACCGAATACACTGGGAATAAGTGGAACAACACACGAGATCAAAACACAATGAAAATTGCTTTAATAGCTTGTATGTCTACTGTAGGTCTACTGTAACATCAATTGTAAAACTATATTGAAACATGTTGTCAAAAGTGACCCTGTTTTTTTTTTTTGCATTGTTTTCTTAAACTGTGCATAAAACTGGTAAAATCCCGACAAAATCTCATGTTTTTCTCTGCTGCCAGAGTGATTTTGAGGTATTTATTGACTCACAGTATATTATTGAGTTATAAAAACGTACTTTATTAAAACAAGTGAGAAATGATGTAAGTGAAGTGAGGATATTGCAGCTTATTTCTAAGTTTTTTTTCAAACTTGTTTTAAGACTGTAATGAAAAGATTTTATTTGCAGTGTTTCCACCTCCAACTCTAGTAACCTGCTGAATTGCTCTTTAGCAACATGTAAAGCCGTTGTCAGTAACAACATCATCCAAGTGTCAAATAGTGAAATGTATTAAGTCTACAAGTTACTGTCAACACAAAAACAATTTTAATCTTCAAAATCCTTAAGTGGATCATTTTTCAGTTAAATCATTTTGCTTTAAAATGTCTCAAAATGTGCTGCAAAATCTGATGCACAAACATCAACGCAATAAATACCCATTATTTAGCATTCATAAGCACCATATAAGCATTTAATAAATTGTTTAGAAAAAAACATATTGTAGATGAAATAAGAATAAACTCCTATTAAGACATTCTGTACTCTGTAATATTACAACTATGTGGAGTTAAAGTGTTATCAATATCTAAATAAACACACACTCATGACTCCACATATATAAACACACTGTACTGAAACACAGAGAAACAGCAATCACACATTCAAATGCTCTGAGCTACACATTCAGGAGAAAGGAATGCACTGTATTTGTGTTTGGACGCCACGATGTTCCTGCAGGATGCCGTAATTAAAACCTTCAAATCAATATCTGCCCTCTTTCTCTCTGTGGCCCTGTGTTATGATTTCTCTCCAGCGCTTGATTCGGAGCCATTGTTTTGCTCGACATATCAAAGACTCGGCTGCTATCAGATCAGAGAACGTTTTAACGTCTGTCAGCAGACTGAACCAGCCGAGCTCCTACTAACAGCCTTTGTCTCTGCACGCAAGACGATGCTAAGAGAACGACTTTGAGGAGGAAGAGAAGAGACTGGGAAGCTAATTTTGGAAATTTCTTTCTTTCTTTTGTCGGGAAAAGTCTGCAGTTGCAGTCAACACTACGTAAACTTACTGTATATTCGAGGTCATTGGAGGTCAGCTACGGTTGTTTAACATGGAGAATTTTATTCCCGTACGTAGAAAAAAACACAACATGCAACTTTATACTGACGGTCACGCAGATAAATGCAAGGTTACCTCTTCAGTGGAGCCACTGGAGGGATGTGTGCTGGGCTCATGTAACTGAAGCTCACAGTGAATCTCGGCGGATAATGACGGCGACTGAGCCCGCTTCTATTGTTCACCTGCATTGTGTTACATGGGAATGAGGACGGCAGGAAACCTAGCTTTTGTTCAACTCTTATATTTTGTATTACCACACCAGAGCCGGTGCTTTCGCGTGCACACACACGCACAGTAACACACATACTTATATTATATGCAAGAGAGCTTCGCCACTTCAAAGGCTTCAATCTGTGCACAAAGCAAACGGCAGGAGGAGGCAAATTAGAAGGGAAGCACGGGTGCTTCTTCAGAGGGAGAGGAAGCACATCGGAAGAACCTTTAATCTCCCAAAACCCTGCCAGATTGAACACCCGGAGGAAATGACATCACATGACTTGTTGTAGCGGTATCACATTGCAAAATACAAAATTCAGCGCCGGCCCAGATATTATTGACCCCAGCACGACAGAGGTCATGTTTCTTGATGTTGTCAGCTTCGCAATGAGTAGCTTCTTGGAGGTATTATGTTGCTATTCCAGGCTGACAATGAAAAAAAAGGTAGTTCAATAATAATATGGAATTGTATTTAAATGAAATATTGTCCAACTAATTCACAACGAGGTTCCATGACCGTTGTGGATTTACTTTTTTTGGATCTGGTGGTTAGTGTGTAACATCTGTAGACTTTATGTTCTTGCTGATAAAGACGTGAAGATTCAGAGCTGAGTGTCCCAAAACTGCAAAGGCAAAGGTAGAAAATATTGTGCCCAAGTTAAATTTTCAAGGTTTTTGAGATTCATGTGTATTTGTTCTGTTTTTAACATTCTGCGCAGGCTCTGTTTTATTCTGTTTGTTCTGTCTAAGCCATGATAAAGAGAAAGATCCTTTGCCTTGTGATTACAAATAAGTTTTTCAGACTTTGATCAAAAGCAAGGTAACACGGACACTTATTTGTTTGCCGTCATGATCGTTGTTTTCTGTTTACAACATAAGAAGCTGGAGGCCTTAATCCTAAAGTCTCATTGTTCCGCACCGCTAACACGCACTATATTGTTGAAATTTTAAAAAAACGATTCTTAAGTTATGGATTGAAAAGAATGAAGCGCTACAACAATGTTTTATGTAAATTGAAACGGTAAAAAAAAGCTGTGCTGTTTAAGCAACCCAGCTTAACTCATCATCTCTTTCTTTGTGACAACCTATAATTGCAGACTTTTTAAGCAGCCCTGGAGATGTGTTGTAGATAAGCTGTCCAGCTTAACACAGTCAAGGCTTCTCAGCGGTTTTCTTCAGGCATGGCGTTCCCGCAGGCTGAAGGTTTTGTGCGGCGGTGTCATATTTCAAAGGCGTTATTCAAAACACATTAGAGAAGGACGAGTGATTCATCTTGTAATTAGCAGGAGAGACATGATCTGAAATTAAAGTTTCATATTCAAATGATAAATGTATTGAAATGTGTCAGAGTCCCTGTGTATCTGTTGCATCTTTCCTAAGCTACAGGAGACGTGGATCCACGAGATCATGAAAGGCCACTGGAGGACAGTTGTTGAAGTGATTAGTGGTCACAGCGTTTAGTAAAGGCAAACTCTTTAATTATAGAAAACACCAATGGAGGTAAATACTCCGTCATCTGATAGCATCTCGGGTAAAGTGCCCCACCTCCTCCCTTCTCCCATCAACACCAAACACAAAGTGCAGGTAACGAAGCTGTAGCCCTGAGGTCCCTCTGGCTCCAAACTAATCAAGAATGACAATAGAAGTAAATCTCATTTCTATTGTTAGAAAATCATTCAGCCAATATGAAACAGAATGTTTTTTCAAGTGGGAATTTGATTTAAACCAGCATCGGTTGGATAATGTATATGTTTATACGATATAAACTCATACTTATTGTACATAAATTACTTTACAGCAACCACACAATGTGTAGACTTTCTTCTTCAGGGATTTCCAATGAGGATTTCTTGGAACATAACAGTGAATTCTTGTCTGAGGCTGATTAACATCCTGCTGAACTGTTTAAACTTGACTCATCCAGCATCCTCTGATAAACTGATAAGTGATTAAATTCAACATTCAGGCTGAATTCAACCTTTAAAACTTAAAAAAACAATAAAACAGATCAAGATAAAGTAAATTAGAGACAACATTTATTAGAAAAGCTGTAAGATGCTGTAAAGATGAGTAAAATTAGCGTTCTCCAGCTGGAGCTCCTCGGGCAGGTCTTTCCAAAGCCAAAAGTCATTTCACCTTTAGTCTTCAGCCTTGAAAGAGGAAAAGTCAGGGCATTTATCCCTGAAGGTCTCCGGTTGCATGAAGGAATCAACAGTCCAGAAAAAAAACTGGCATCAAATCAAGCAGCAAACATGCAATAGTGATCAATAAGACCAGCTAGTCAAGTTTAAAACATGTTAAAGGGTCATTTCTCACACATATTTTCCATATATTGATATTAGTTTTGGATTCATGTGCCAACCCTGTCTAGAATTTACGTTTATATTTTGCTAATTATATTTTAGTTGGAAACTAACAGAGCGTAGGACTATGACAACAGAGAGTTCACTTCCAGTTTATCAGTTACTCCAGGAAAATGTCGCAGGCAAGAGCTTTTATTAATTTATCCCGAACAGAAGCCTGGCCAAATAAAACAAAAACTATCCAGGCTGCTACCTACATATTATTATGATGAAGGTGAAACGACTTCAAAGTAGAAGCAGGAGATGTTGTCTGTTTGGCAATAAATCATTTATAAAGTCATTCCTCCCTGGAATATACGTGATTCTTGTGCGTAATTAATCGCGTGAGAAGATTCGAGTGTTAATATGCGGAACTGTAGCACCAGCAGCTCGAGTTCTGAGTAAGAGCCATAACTGCAAACATGGGTGCGGCTTTGTTGTCCCCCATCAAACGCCATTCACCGACATAACAGAATTTGGCCAAGATTTCGGATGATGTAAATCTGTCTGATGAATCAAGTTTCTTTTCCTTTTTGTGTTTTTAATTTATTTTTATTTTTTTAACTCTTGACTCCATTTTCTCATCGCTTTCAGAAACATTGCACAACAAACTCCAGAATAAAGTTAAAGAATTCATTTCATTTGGTGCAGATACAACTTGGAAAACGTGAATTGATTCCCCTCCAGCAATTTTATCTGACAATGGGATACCTGTAAGAACTGTTGGATAAGACAAACCACACGAGGAGACCTGCAGATTGCTTCTCCGCTTCACTATGAAATTCTTTGGCATGGATTCCAACTCATGCTGTAGATTAGATTAAAAAAACTGGCACATCACCAGACTCAATAACTTCTGTAATAAATGTTTTATCTATTCTAAAACCGAGATAAGGCCTCGACTTTTGCAAACAGTTTGCCTTGGGTGATCGTGCGTTGGAAAAACAAAAGGTGTCCGCTGACTGCAGCCCTGCAGGTCACATGAACTTCCCAGATGAAATGTGCTGATAACCCAGCACTGGCACTGCGGTCATCATGCATGATCCTACCTCGAACAATGAGTTGTAAAGTGCGCAGAGCTGCAAGTACACGTCTGCCCTCAGAATATTTGATGGACATTAGACAGACAAGTTGCAGCATATAGCAGCATTAGCAATGATCCCCTTTTGTTCTTTTTCCCCGTTTCATTTTAAAATACCTCTTGGATGAATTTATGATGAGTAATAAATAATAACGAATCATGTGCAGTCTTGTTCTTTTTGAAAACAGCGATAACTCCTGATGAGCAGAATGAAAAGCATTAGACTTAGACTGGAGGACTTATAATGAAGACTTGCACTATATTTCTGCATCTGTATCACATTCACAAAGCAGAAGCGGAAATCGACATAGTGACATAAACTTTTTTTTGTATCTTACAAACGTTACAAAAATAGAATTGTTAGGTGTTGTGCTTTTAACTGTATACATTGTCAACTTTGAGTGCCAATTTAACTGGATGCTGCTTATTAAAGTATACAGTAAGTCTAGCATTATTTTATATATTTGTTAAAAGTCAACAGATCCCATGAAAAGACCAAAACCAGAAATGTGGTCGTCCATCTCTCAGATCACAAATATACATACATATATATATATATCCATGTTGTATTTAAAAAAAAAACTGATTTCCTTAAGCAGCGGAGCACTATTGTTTTGTTCATTGTTTTTTTCTTAGCAAATATGAGTAGTGCATCCAGTGCAACAGTGTGTCTCATTGATGAGTTTTTAATCGTCTTTGGACAGCGATGGAGCTCTATGGCACAGAGGAGTGCGCTGTATCAGAAGTACGCTACACAGAAACACTTGCTAGTGTGATGATTATATTGCTGATTTTAGTCTTTTCACTGGATTTGTTAAAAATGAGGAACATATAGAATATGATGGCCACACTTTTCCTTTAAGGGGTTGAAGCCAAGCGGCAACCTCCGATGCCGAGAATGAAGCCAACGAGGAAGTGCCAAAATCTGCAGTTCCTCTTATGGCCACTTGAAGCTGGCTCTAAAAGCGAAGTCGATGCCCATGGACCCCCATAGACCCCCATGTTAAAATGCCCAACTTTACATCAGAAATATGGTGTTTACAGCCTATAGCTATATTTCCCCGTTCATGACAACTGTGTGGAGGTACCTTTTTATACAACTCAGCCTTTTGAATCATATGAAGGCTTAAAGTTATGCATGATTAAAGGGCGTGGCCGCTTTCAATGACAGGTCGCCAGCCGCCCGCCTCAGCCCCACGGACCATCCACGAGAGTTAGGTGTAGCCGGCGCTGCCAAGATGGCGACGATTCTGTCTTTTCTCTCAAAAATAACAATGACCTTGCCTTCCTTCATCGATGTAGTGCTGATTAGAACGTACAGTGTCTGTTACAGGGGGGACGACCCAAAATATTCTTATACTCACCACATTCATGTCTACTTTGAGAATTACTCAGGAGGTTAAAGATCCGATGACTAAGATTTTACTCTCTCTGAAGCACAAAATGTCCATGATTAATCAAATATTTAAGACTTTAACAGAGTTGTCAACTAATCCCAATGACTCACACATTAATTGGCCAGCCTCAGAGAGTTCTGGCTTTCAAAACTTACTTTCAGGCCAGTGCTCCATTCAAATGGAAGAAGAATGCTCCCCGGCGATAAGCAATACAAGAAATTATAATCTAAAACTTGGAATAAAAAAAATAAAGGTGGTGCTGTTCTGAGTCATTATTTATTATTTCATGACACAATTAAACACTTAACTATTTGCCTTTTCATCTGTGGAAGAACAGTGGAAGAGAGTTGTGACAGTTGTGAGTAAGAAACCAATGTTGCGACACATTTCTCACTCAAAATAGTAAAAGTTGAAGAAACCGGACTTGGCATCATGATATATTGTTGCTTCAGTTGTTGTTTTCTTTTGTGAATATCTGACTTTAATGTTCATGTATGTTACAGGCCACTACAATCTGACACTTTTTTGTTCTGCGTATTGTATAAACTCCTCTACAGATCAGTTAAACTTTAAATTATGTCAAATTAATCCCTAATTATTGATTGTACAATCAGCGGTGTTCATTGTACAGTATCCAAAGTAACTTTAACTAGTTACACCTGTTATATTGAGAACACTGTGTGCTCCCAATCTTTTCTCGGGTGATGCTGGAACTGGAAACGCTTTTAAGTCAAGTGAACGCCTACAAGATCATAAAATCCCCAAACTGGACAATGAAGCTTGAGTTGTTAAAAAATTTATAGTGAAATACCCCTGCCTGTTCTCTCAGCCTCGTACACACAAGCAGAAGTCAAACATTTACTGACCCTAAAAATAAATGTTTTCTGCCGATTGTATAATTACATGGCGCGGGGATGTTTGCGTGTAATGTGATGCCATTTTGTGTGTGTTTGTGAAGGGAAGGGGTTGCGGAAAGGGGAGGGAGATGGGGCGGGGGAGCTTGGTACAATATAATTAAAATAGGATGGCCTTCACAGGGCTCGACTTGTTATTGTCTTTTCAACCGCAAAAAGACGGCATGTAAAAATAGGCATGTGGCAGACGTTTTTCTTCTTCTTCCTCTATATATTTTACAAAGATTTGGTGAATGAATTCGTCTTTGAGGTGGTGTCCCTGACCAACATCTCGATGTCTGGTGAAATTACAGCCTCAGCATTCTCTCAATCAAGTTTTTGTACTTGCCCATACCAGTTGCATGTATGTTCACTGTAAACCTGTCGACACAATAAATCCCCTCTCTTTAAACAGTGCTGAAAAACTTCAGGTAAACCTTCCCTGCGTTTCACCTCGGTATGGCCAGCGCTTGCTTTTCTGACTTATGCAATTCCATCCAAGAGGTATTTTATTGAAGTGGTTGCCTATTTGCCCTCACATTAAACGCCTGAGGAATTCGTCCCTGGGTTTGCTGAGGTTGTTTTGATGTTCATTCAAAAAGCCTGTGTGTGTAGAAGGAGCTCATTCACAGCTCACAGGGACTCAATGGCCTCATTTGTCCTTGAAAGCAAACACTCACAGAGGAGGCCCTCAAATATGGCCTTTTCAAATGCCAAGGCCCCCTCGGCTCTCCATCATATGTGACAATGAACAAATTCCTATTCAAAAGCACTTACTGTGCAATGGCATAGCATTGTGGTGCCTTCAACACACCTGAGTAAATGAATGAACCACAAAGCATGTTTACTTTAATTGAACTGTAAACGTGACATCCATGTATAATGCACTTAAGTTGGACGAATGCCACGTGACATTACTCGAAAACCACTTTTACACTATATCAGGCCAAAACAAAGACATTTCACTGGGGATTAAAATGAACCAGTCATGAAGTGTTGTCTGGGTCGTTGGTTCCCAGCCTTTTTTGACGGATGCCCCCCCCCCCCCCCCAGCCCAGTCACTCCACATGTGTATTTATAGATAGATTATAAACTGGATGTTACTGTACTGTGCAGGATGCTAATAATTGAGGGGGAAAAAGAAAAAAGGATATTATTCTAATGATTATTTTGTTCATACAAACTGTAAATGTTGCTTTGGAAGTTTGTGAGTTCAATACCAGGCTGCCACCATTGAGCCCCTGAGCAAGGCACTTATCCCCGAGCTGCTCCAGGACACTGTCCCTGTAGTTAGTTCACTGTAAATCACTCTGATAAGAGCGTCTGCTAAATGACCTGTAATGTAATGTAAAGGTCAGCTTTGCATTCTTATTACTACCACTTGGACTGACGGATGGCTGGACATATCAACAGTTATCCATTACTTTAATCAAACTATTTATCTGTTACTATTAGCTAGATATTTCTACGGTTTATGTTACTTTTAGCTGACAATTTCAACCGTTTCAACTGCATAAGTACACCCTGTGTTACAAGTAAGTTGGGAAGCACTGGTTATTATCTTAGATATCTTTGTCTCCTTGGTGACCAGAAGTTAAATACGCCTCTGCATCGGACGCTTGCCAACTGCTTGCATACAACCATTGGCCTCTTTGTTGGCATCAAAAGACACATTTAAACATTGTGTTCAACGCAGTACATTGACGGATCCTTGAGAAGAACAAATTAAGAGCACAACAGACAAGCCTTCTAAAAATAAAGTCAAAATATGCCATTGATCGTGTCTGGATCAGATTAGATTAGATGCAAATACCAAAACACCAAAACACATTTCACCCTGCAGGTTCCCATGCCGCAATGACTCATCACTGCCACCGTCTATCTCAGGATGCACCACGCGATGCAGCGGAATGTGTTTTTCGAGGCATTCCCAGGTAAGGTGTGTGTCAGATTGTCTGTCATGTCTTTCATTGCACCTATTACATGCAGAAAGCCCCTGTGAGATCCTGATGGTCTTTTCTGTCAACGTTTCAGAAGGAGATACGCCAAATGGCTTCAGGTCCAACAACAACTATGAAGGTTTGAGACTGTGTAGGTGTAAAGATGGGTTTTTCTTTGTGGAGAGGAGCCTCACATTCCCGCAACACCTGTAAAATTCCACTCTGGAGTGTAGTGTTGATGCAGGCGAGTGACGTCCCACACAAGCCAACACCACTCATACTTTAGATATAAGAGGTGTACTTTTGCACGACCAAAACCCACAACATTTTAACCTTGTGATTGACAGTTTGTTTCACCAGCAGACACGTTGCCAGGTTGCGTTGTGTTTTTACTTTACTCATGCCGCTGCTATATGCAAGAGAGTTTACGCAAAATAAAAAGCATTGATCGAGTTTGGCATATAGTTGATGTTGTCAAAACCCTTTTTCAGGAACAATCAGTTAGTATTTAGTTTTGCAAAACTTTAATTTGATTCTGGTTATATTATACTATCGTTCAAACTCAAACTCAATCTCAAACTCAAACTCAAACTCAAACTCAAA
>CALSCE010009779.1:12544792-12570500 GCA_943593645.1 Bovichtus variegatus
ATACACAGACTTAATGATGAAAAGAAAAATAGACTTAGTTGAGCAGTAAGTGTCAAACTCATTACTTTTGTTTGTGTTGCACATCTGGATGGAATAAGTTTTTGTAGCACAAATGGTGTGAGTTTTGTCAAACACCTCTGACTTGTAGTTGCTCGTTCATAAAATCTCGTGCCATCTGATAAATGCAAATGAATTCAGTCGGCGACTTTAACTGTTCAATGATCCATTCCTGTGTGACTGTGCTGCTATCTTATCGCCGAAAGAATCAAATGCTCCACTGACCTGCACAAAACAAAGAAAAAAACAACTTTCTGCATATCCACTGCATCAGCATTGTCTAAGCTCACCCCATCAGCGTGCGAATCATTTAAATTGCAGGGAAGGGTGGGTATGTATACTGTAATTTCAATGGAATATGTGTGCTTAAATTAGAGCACGGCGTGGTTAGGGGGGCAAATGTACTAAGGCTCTGGGGCCTCTGGCTGGTGATTGGCTGTGCGTTGCGCTAACAGACAGGGCCTTTCCACTGGTCGTGACGGGCGGTTCTGATGTGGCCGACCACGCGGCCCTGATGACGGGGTTGCATGTGTTCCTTGACCCTGACCATAATGGACAAGTTTTACCCGCCGGAAGAAAATTACAGCCCCTCAGGAATGTTGCTGTTATTATTTTTCCTTCTTCCTATAAAATAGAAGAGGACATTTCAACGTGTAAGCCATTATAAAACCATTGCGCTAACCATCCGCAGAGAGAAATGGGCTTTTTTTTGTTGTTGTTGTCCATGTAGGAGGGTAATAGATAATTAAGAGGGAGAGTTGATGAGTTTATAGGGATGTTCTGCTGAATTAGACAAGGACCATCAACACATTTGACTAATTTCTTCCTCTGTATCCCGCCTACTGTAATTCTCTATCATGGCTGCAATGTATCTGTCACTCAATTTCTGTCAGAGGCAGAGGGTGTGGATGTCGTACATTGTATGACAGTGTGAGCCAATAGACGGCATGAACAGTTTTCATTCTGAGGGAACACATGTTTGAAGACTTTCCCACACAAACTTCTAACAATATAACTCAAACACTTTAACACATCTCCTGTGGGAGCAGAGCAAGTTAAACTCCCCTTTTAAATCATCCTCAAAATATATCTCATGAAGGATTCCTTAAAAACCAACCTGTGCATGCTGGTAAAACTAAAAGTATAACTCACTAAAGTTGACTCCATATAAACTGAAATTGCTTGATATATTTGGCTCGAGTCATTTGGGTAAATTTAATGGGGTCTGTAAGAAACTAAATAGAATTACCACATGGGTCAACACTAAAAGTGAGGCTGGTTTGGCTACAGCGGGTCCAGCATCTGTTTAAAAGCTATGAGCTTGACACAAACGGGGGAACTCTGGCTCACTCTCAGCCTCCTTTGGAGAGCGGAGCCCAAAGAGCCCACAAACAGGTGGCAGAGCTGAGCTGTTTCATCCCTTGGTAGTGAAACTCCTCATTAGGATTTAGGTCAAGAGATTCTGTCTTTGAGACACAAACAGGTTTTTTGGGTCCTTTTCTTTTCCTTTTTTTTTGTGGAGATAAAGATCACTGAGATTAGCGCAGCCTAGATGACACTTTTTGTGTGTGTGTGTGTGTGTGTGTGTGGGGGGGGGGTGTAGTGAGGTACCCTCAATGATCATATCTGCCGTGGAGGATCAAAGCAGAGGAGCCTCAGCCCTGAGGGATGCTGTCGCTTCACCTGTCCCGTCAGGTGTGTATGTGGAGGACAGGAGGGGAGAGAGAGAGAGAGAGAGAGCGAGAGAGAGAGAGAGAGAGAGGGAGAGGGAGAGAGACAGAGAGAGATAGAGAGGGGGGGTTATACAAAGTATTATGTAATGAAGGAGGCAGAAGAATTCCTTTCAATCTTCAAACATTTTATACAGTGTTAAGGTAATGAAAGGTGTGCTGCAGGCAGATCCGGATACTTCACCTAAATTAAGTGGCTGTTGCTCGACAACTCCAAGGTTATTTGAGGATGCTGCGATATTTAAGCACACTTGGCAACCAAAAAAACAATCCTTTAATGTAAAAAAAAGGACATAATCCTTTTCAAAACACCCATGTTGGCCTATTGCTCTCTTCCTTTCATCAGACATCCCATTAAAAAAGATTCCCAAGTTGATTTTCATACCTTAGTATGAAAGCTAAAAGAATCCATCTCAAAACTTACAGCATTCTTTGAAAAATGGCTGCGGTGATGTAAAGTATACTGTATTTGATGTGTTGTTAATAGGTTACAAAACCACAGACGCTGTTCTTTATTATATTCATACTTGAACAATGAACGGTTACACACATATTCAAAGTCAGAGCTCATGTAGTCTTAGGAAACCGAAGTAGGATTTCCTGTGTAGTTGACAGAAGACATGCTGTCCCAACTGTGACTCAACAACGTGTCCTGTTGGCTACGCAGTGGCAGCCACGTGATTTACATATTAATCATTCATTCCTGTGTTTTCATTTAAGACAGTACCAATGTCAATACCGATACGGTTGAAAGATCCCTGGTGTATTATTGTTAAAACAATAAGCTGAGCATGATGATACGAGGAAGCACATCCTATTGTGACAGTGACACAGAAAACAGGAATAATGTGAAAAATTTCCACGCTGCTGAAATGTTAGCAGAGACTAATTATTTTTGAAATATTTCCTGCACACAATCCTGGAACCGCAGTCTTTGATTCATTCTTGTAATTTATTGCTTGAGTGCCTTATGATCTCCTGTGGGCATGCGAGTAAATTGCCCCTCTGTGTAGATGTTGAGATAGTGATCACAGCACTACAACCTCAGCTTTGGTGTGCTGACAGATGGCAGCTGAAGCCTTTCACACACTTGTGGGTGCCAAGAGTCGAGAAGTCAATTAACCTGGGGTGAAAAGGTCAATCTGAAAGGATCTTTTCACTGACATACTGTATTCAGGTCTCTCATGTGTTAAGTATAATGAGTTTTCCTGTGTTTACCACCTCTTTAACATTTCATTTAGAAACTTTTCTTTTGTCAAGTGAAAACCCTGTACTTCCAGTTTTGGTGATTTTCTTTGCTTTTGAAATTAAGGATTGCAGCTGTCCTCATTGTGACGAAACAAGACTAGCAGCTCTGTGAGGCTGCACTTAACGTCAGCACGCTAATATGCTCATTATGCCAATGTTAGAATGTTAATTTAGCAGGTAAAATGTTTACCATGTTAACTATTTAAGTTTAGGGTGTTAAAATTTGCATATAACAAAAAGTATAACTGAGGCTGATGAGAATGTCATTCATTTTACTGGTACAAACCAAAGTATTGGATCATTTAAAGGTTTTAACCTGCTGGTGGTGTATGAAATGGTAAGTGAATACAATTCAACATGAAACAGGAAATGAATGTCCATCACAGCAATCCATCCAATAGTTGTTGAGATGTTTCAGTCTGGACCAAAGTGTCTGACCGACATTGCCGTACTGAGAGTCATGCTGCTAGCGTGGCTAAAAAAAAAGACTTTCGGGATATGAGACTCACTAAAAAGCCACTGTTCCATTTCAAAAAGATATTTTTGTTCATTTAAAGATAAGAATAATTCCTGTGAAGTCCTCAAATCAGAGTTTAACAAGCCTAATAATTGAATAAACATTCTGCCTGTAAACCTCAGGATGTCTACACAAAAGCATTTGAGTTGTTAATGAACATATGTCCCAACTGTTTTTTTACCATTGTGAAATACCAACTGTTACAATATCTACCAGAACATAAATCAGTCTCAATAATTACAGAGACAGTAATCTCTGTAATTGCTCTGAGGTGGGCGAAGACCGTGTCTCCATGTCTGCATAGCTGATACCGCATTTACAGGTTAATCAACGTGGGAGGCAGCCACACCTCTTAATATACAGTAGTTACTACACCAGACGGAGATATGAAGACATGCAGCGTTTGCTGAGAGACTGAAGAAAGAGCTCCAGCTAATCTAATTAATTTAGTCTAAGATTAGTGGCATTCTCAACACGTGAGTTTATTTTGGGAGTGTGTGTAATTTACATTCAAAGACGTTTTTTTTTTTTTTTCTATCTAAATGGTTCAGGATGTTTGAATTCTTAAACCTTCTGGGTCTTATGCAGAAGCACACAGTAAGCTAACCACGTGCGCAACCACCCTACCCCAAATCATAAATAGGGGGGAGCTTTTAAAGCTCTCTTGAGAGACCCCATCATTGCACCACTGAAATATATACCCATCAAACAAGCTATTTCTGGTCTCAACTTCTTCATGTGGTTGAATTTCTATTTTTGCCTCACCCTTGAATTCAAACTGAATGATATTGTATACCCTGACCGTACTCCCATTGCAAATTATATGAGGAGAATCATCTGCAGATAGGATGAATCACTGTAGGTTATCGTAACCAGCACAAAGTCAAGCGCACGTCGCACTGAATGCGTCTTCAAACCCCTGTCCCAAGGATGCGTCTCAAAGGTTTATTTTTACTCAGCTGTGAATGGTTATGGCAGCAAACCACCATATGGCTGTAAGATTGAGTGGTCTTGGTGGAAAATGGGGACGGAAATTATAGAGGGAGCGAGCTGGTGTCACACAGGCCTTTCATTCCACCTCTTCTCCACGAGCTGATTGGGTAAATGCACTCTGGGGCTGGGGAACAGTTACTGGTTGGGTTCATGAGGATACTGGTCAAAAGCATCACCTGCCTTCCTAACAGGAGAGTTTGTATTTGAACATTTCATTCGGAGAGTTGCGATGCAGGCTGCTCTTTATCAGCCGTGTCTGACTTCACGTTCAGCTGAGAGGCACACGATTGTATGAACCGTGAAAAGCAGACTTTGTGTTGTGGACACGAATAACATGAAGATTATGCTCCTTCACCACAGAAGGATCATGTGACAGGCAGCACCACAAACGTCCATGTGCATGTCGCGTGAAAAGGTTTTCTTTTTAAAGTCCAACAAGTCCAACAAGTTTAAATAACGGTGGACGTGAGGGTTTTATATATTTTTTTAAACTAAGAAAAATGATAATGTGGTTTGGTTTGAATGAAGTTCAGGGATATAATTACAAACTGAAAATAAAAACTTCACTTGCAGTCACAATCTGACAGATTTGAAGGCAAATCCTCCTGAAGTGGACTGTTTCTATGTCTTTTTATGTCATGTAATTCTTTATCTTGGGAAAGCTATCCCTCTGACTTTTCCTACATGGACTGGATTTTAACGTCTCATTTCAAAACATTTCATAAGACAAAGTTTTGTGTGACCTCATATTATTTGTTAGCTGAAACACACATTTCAGCTGTTACGTATCCACACCTGGGAGCCACTAAGCATTTTTTCCTCTGGATCAACAGTAGCACAGCTGGAAAAGTTTGCCTGTTGATTGTTTTGATTGTGAGCTCCTCGACAGCATGTACAGATGTAATGGCAGGATGGAGCTGCTCATTCACTTTCACCTGCCCGGACTGTCACTGCGCATCAGATTTCTGAGTAATTCGGTGATTTAAAGTTGCTTACGCCTTCGCCCTTTGATGTTGAGCATGTTGTACATGGCTTGACAGTCTTGGACAGTTTGATGTGGCGCGGGACACGCTGTACTTTGTGCGTTGTGTTTGCTTTGCTGCTGTCTATCCAGAGCCCTTTTCAAAGCGGTATAAACAGCAGCCAAAACAGATTCAAAATGAGACACAATGTTAGATCCAAAAGCCTTTTCACCTCAGCCAGCAGGGCTGTCCTCGAACATGAGCTCATTGATTGGACTGTAATTACTCTCTGAAATCAACCATTGTCACCCGTTAATTTAAAGTGGACTTTCTGTAAGGGGACAATGAAGCCCCGCTGCAAAACGTCTAGTGGGTGACACTGATGTCAAACACATGTTTCCCCCCGCAGCCCAACAGAAATAGACAAGCCTATTTAGAGGGCTGGTTTGCATGCAGGCTCCAAGGACTGATGTTTGCAATCTGGGAGCCACAGAGGGTTTTTACATGATCAGTAATTCAAAAAGTGGTTGGCCAAAGAATTCATTTTGTGCCTCTTTGTTTTGCTGTTGCCATGCACTTGTGCTAAAATATCATTTGGTCCAACAGGCCGGCATTAAGACAGCAGAAAGTATGTCGGACGCCGTCCAAGGCCTATCAAATGTCCAGAGGAGCGAGAGACGGGAAAACACAAATATTTTCAGTAGCAGGGAGCAAAACCAAAAGACGCTCTGGTGGACAGTCAAAGTGAATTAGGGGGTTTCTGATGAGCGCGTCAATGTTTATTACGGCTGTTACTATCCAGATAATATCCAGATTTAGATTTGTAGCTGGTTAAAAAGCAATTTGAAGGACAGGGAGTAGAGGTTTGTCCTCTGTGGTACTGCTGAAGGTCTGCAATTGTCATTATCCAGCGTGTAAGGTGTCTTTGTGCCCGCTGTGCACTTGTCTTTCTTTATCCAAATATAAAAGAAGAACAGAAGGTTACTGAAAGCTCCTACAGGCCTTTGAACTGACATCTAACAGCCAGGTGTCCTGTGCTTCTCAAAGAGGACAGACAAGGATTTTACCCTCTATTGTGCTACAAGAAAAGACTTCTCAATCAGCATTCTGCCTCAAGCAACTTTTATTTTTGGGCGGTTTTCTTCAGTGACAGAGAAGAGTAAAAGACTTTGTCCTTTGTAATAATACATAAATTATTCCCTGTGCTATGTGAACACACTAGGTGCTTCTTCTCTTTTTATGTATTTAATAAAGGAAGACATTTTTTTTTTTTTTTTTTTTTTACAGGAATACTTCCTTCACATACAAGCCGGACACATATATATTTGTTTAGCGTGGGGTTGTTTACTTTTCAAGACCAGTGCCATTACAGACAATTGTCAAAGGAAAACATGATTCAAGCTGCCCTGTAGTTTTTGCCTCAGGTTGTATAGAACCATCATTATAGATATGTTATTTTCACATAATCCTTCAGCAGCGCAGGGCATGTCGTGGCAATGTAATTCCACAGCGTAGAGGAAAGACAAACATGTAAATATAGAGAGCTAAAGAATGACTGGGGGCATATTTAGAAAGCTATGCCTCTTGCATTGAAATTCAGTTTGGATAAGTGTAAAAGGAGGACACATTTACTAACTGACAAAACAAACAGAACTCTGGCAGCGAGCGTTGAGTGGCTTTTTTGTTTTGGATGCCATGACAGTCAGTATCCAGGGTAGTTTTCCAATAATATATAAACAGAACTCTGGAAGTTAGGGTGAATAAAAAAAAATGAAGTCAGACTTCCAGTTATTGTTTGTTAACCGACTCTGTAATACATACTGCAGATTAGTAACGTCTGAGGTTGCAGTCTCTGTGCAGTGATTCATGAAGTAGTTGCGTATGTTTAATAAAAAGTAGAAAGAAGCAATACAGTATGAGTGTGACACTGACGCATTGTAGTACGGCGGTCCCCAATCTTTTTTGGTTTGTGCCCCCTTTTAAAATAAAGTAGAGTTGAAATGATTAGCTGAATTATCGATTAACAAAAAAAAAAGATCTATTTTGCTAACTGATGAATCCTTCAAGTACTGTGTCAAGCAAGGACCTCCTGCATTTGTCTTGTGTGATACACTGAATATCTTTGGGTTTTGGACTGTTGGTCAGACAAACAAACAATTAACCAAGAAAATAATCGTTAGTTGCAGCCCTAAAGTGTCTACTTGTCAACCCTCATCACAGCTTATGCATTTAGTGTTGCCATGAGTCATGAGCAGTTCAAAAACAGAGATTTTTCTCCAGTTTGTCTTGATTAAAGACATTTTTAAGGACCTTAAGAAGTCAAATTGTTCCAGTGTACCGCAAGAAAAAGGCAAAATATGATGATGAAGTATAAACAATTTCAGAGAGTTAGTTGAGAAGACGGATCCCACTTACATGTTGGCATTATAAATATGTAGCTGGAGCCAACAAAGACTGGAAAAGGGGGGGGGGGGGGGGGGGGGGGGGGAGGGGGGGGGGGGGGGGCAGGGAATCCTGGAAGTTTCGTGGCCCAGGCCAAGAAATAGTCTGGGACATTTTTTGTCTAGATTTAAATGTATTTATTTATTTTAAGATATAATGTGTTAATTACTAAGCCTATGAGTTGCTAGTAGGCAGTTCTGTTACCTTTAGACAGACTAGCAGTTTCCCCCTGATTCCAGTCTTTATGCTAAGCTACACTTACTGGTCTCAATACCACAAGACATGAGATTGATGTTGATCTTCTAATCTTACTCGGGAAAAGCAAGTAAATAAGCGTATATCTAAAATGTCTAACTATTCCTTTAATCATCTGCTGACCCCTCTGATTCATCTTGGGACCACTTGGGGGGTCCGACCCACAGCTTGGGATCCACTGCTCTGGCAGTCCATAATAACATGGTCTGTGTGTTATGAAATGAGGTTGATAATAAGGTTCAGGTTGTACGTGCTCTACTGTACTTGCTGATCTTTCAGACTTTGGACTCCACTGCTGATGAGTCAGTTTCCAAGGCAAAGACATAACAAAACACTTCTTACATGAGATCTTTTAATTGGAAGTAAATATAGCAATAGTGCCAAATGTTTACCCGGATGTGCACTTTAACCCTGCGATACTAAAAGTAACTAACCCAATGTGAAGGCGGTGATGAGGGTGTATGACCTATATGCTGTCACGTACTGCACCAGGCTGTCTGTCAGCGATGTGTGGGCTGCAGACGCTGAGAAATTACAAAAGAGTCTCAAGGCCAGCTAGGTTGAACACTCAGCTATATGCTCTTTAAGACAATATTGTTCTACAGTCTACACAGGACGATGGAAATTTCCCTACACTTGAGGAATACCTTGCTGTAAAGCTCGCAGAGACCACACACTGAGCTCCGGGTGTTTTTCAATGCATGTAACAACTATTTCAGGTTTCTGTGGGAGGAAGTCCCTCACATTCTGTGGCTTCACCTATAGTGAAATACCTTTTCTCCAGTTACTGTCTCAAAGTGACTCATCAACTATTTGTATTTCACAACTGAGGCTTTAAAGGCTTCATACAGACGGCTATTGGGGCACTTTGCGTGCCTGAGAGGGGAACGACCTGTCTTGACGTCACGCAGGGCTCAGAGTCCTGATGCGACACGAGAGGATTTCCCTCGGTTGCTAGGCGCCGGGGTTCCGTGTGGATAAACACGGAGTTCCTCGTGGCACACCTGCGTTTGAAGTCGACACTGCCACGCTGTCAGACCTATACCTGTTGCTTCACTACACGGTTGAGTAACCATAGTTATTTTCCATTGACAATAACTACAGTCAGGCATCTGCAATAAAATCTGTAACAATGGTGAAATGTTGGCATGGCAACCAAATAACTGTGCGAGGGGAAAGGTGAAGCTTTTATCTCATTTACCTGTTAGTCTAGTTATGCTGTATAGCTATGATGTAGGCATGACAAGGTTTATTTATTTTGTCAAGAACCAGGTTAAGGGGAGACACTACAGGTGAAATGGAAAAAAAAAGAACTAAAAGATAACATCATGTTACTTACATTAAGACAATAATTAGTGGATTATACATTTTTGAAATGTTATGTTTAAATATGAAAATGAGGCATTATCTTATTAGATATGTGTTAATTTGCAGATCAGACATCTGAACATTGGATAACGCCAGGTTCAACATTCTTGTTTCATTTTGTTAGAGTTAAAGGTTTTTCAAGGGGATTTTTGATATCTCTTTGTATCACAAGTTTTGTTTTTTTAGTAATAAAATGTTATATAAATCAGAATTATATATGAACAACACCCTTTGTAGAAACCTTCAGAATACAGATTACAGCAATTAAACTGGAAAGTTTGGTGTATTTCAGCGTTGACAAAGTGGAGATTTCTGCCTCAGAGGTTGAGAAAAAAGTGATTTTGAGAAAACTGCCTTTAGAGATATGTAATTAAAATTCCATACATTATGCAAGACACTAGTCCACTCGTCTGAAAAAAGACATGTAATGGAAGCAAAATAGCCCAAACGCTTAAAATCACCAGTGCATGAAAACACTTTACTTGGCTGTAGTGTGTAGCCTTAAAGTTAAAATGATGCACTTATTTAACCCCGCGGTTAATGACACAACCACTGGGTTACATTCATTTCCTTGTTGCTGTGATAATTTTACAGATTCAAACAATATCTACAATCATAATTTATACCATTACCCAATAATTAAGTGAGTTAATGCTAATGTTGTCATTTTAAATACCATCAAAAAAGAGAAAATACTGGTGTAAAGAAAGTGCATTGAGATAAGATTGTGATTGTTTTTTTAAAGAAAGTCTCTAAAAATTGGAAAACTGCAGTGACATTTCATTGCCATGATACAAAAAAACGTTGCTGTCTTTTCATTTGTATTTATTCCTTTTTTCTATTTCCTAATTTTGGAGTAGTTTCAATTGTTTTACAATCACATTTCTTGAGTTTTAATCAAAAATGTTAACTATAACTAAGTGCATTTTCTTAACGTGCTTTACTTCCAAGTACAATGTTGAGGTGGTTAAACTTTCACAGCTTTTCGACAGTTATAGTTTCTAGTTACTTTTCAGATTACAATTTTAAATACAAAGCACATGATGAGTCTATAAAATATTGTAAACTATATGTTAACGTATGTAAACTAGTAACAATCAGCTCCACTTCAACCAGTTACAAGAATAAAAGCTGCTTACTGGTGCCACTCTGATCCTGTACAATAATACAGTACAATAATGAATATATGATAATATAACACTGGTCGGAGCCATTCTGCTGCAAGTACATTTTGCTGACAAAACTTGTGTACTTTTAAATTCATGACTTTAACATGTAATGCTGTGTATTTATAATGACGTATAGCTACTCTAAGAATCTCAATACTTCTGCTTTAAATGATGATTAGCTTTTTCATAATGCTTTAAATGTCACAAGCATTTTTACATGACTGAGGAACCTGTGTCTTAGAGAAACATGTTATGATAACCCTGCGGTTAATCTTAGATAAGAGAGTATATATTTATGTTAAATATTTGTGAACATAAGAGAGGATACTCATGTTTTGCTGTAACCAAGCCTTCTGTAAGCAATTTTGCAACATGAGGTATATGTCAGGTTTCCCCTCTCACTCCCCAGAGGTTGAATTTGCTCCATGAATGCAACCTTCTCATCATGTGCCAAATACTATATTCACATGCTCTGCCAAGTATCACAGAGACTGTGTCCCAGTGAGGGAGAGCCGTAAGTCTGTTCTACCAACGGCTGTGCTGTGGGGATTTTATGACTTTGAGTTCGAGATGCTTAAATGATCATGTTAGTAACAGTTGTGAAAGTGCCTGTATGAATGGATAATCCTTTAAAAAATGTCTGATTTTGATCCGGCACCAGAGCTACCAGACTGTTGAAGAGGGTGATGTAGACGAGATAAAAATGAAATCCAGTCTGAGTAGGCTACCTGTCAGTCAGATCACTGCTGGATAGGACAAGTGTTTACACGCAAAACTGCACTCTAATGCGAGCACTCACGAGATGGGGTCTGCAACTCTGCAAAAAAGTTCAATAAACTCACTTTGCTTTTTTCTCCAAATGCAGCCGATTTACCAACTTGGTTTTTTCACACTGTCTCAATTTCAGAGAAAGACTCAGCTTGAAATCAATGATTAATGTAATATTTGAGATGCTATCTCAGAAATGTTCATGTGCTGCTGGAAAGAAAAAAAAAAAGCCTAAAAGATCAGGCTGAAGACAAGAACATAGCAGCATGCGTGTTTAGGTTACAGTTGGGTTAACACTTAACTTGATCTTGATGACTATTGTGAACATTGAAAGCTGAATAACATAGCACTCCCTCTTTAGATAGTGACTCATATTTTGTGGCCAGACTAGCCCCCCCCCCCCCTCCCCCCCCCCACTCTAGGTGTTTCAACAGAAACAGGTGCTTGCAAGAATTTGAAGAAAGATACTATCCCACGGCAACACCAATGATAGAATCAAGTCCATCGTGAACAAATCTGGCACCTCAGGTCACGGTGACATTGACAGAGTGCTATGAGTGACTCCCATGAATTAGGAGTATCACAATCCCTTTACAAGACTAACTTAAGGAATGACCTCATGCAGGACCACTGCACTCTAGCTTGGCATGAACAATAGCTCGTCTGTGCGAGTCCATCCTACGGTTCTCTGTAGCATGTCTGCGACTGTTGACCGCAGCTTGAGTCACATCCTTCCCTGCTTTCCTGCGTGTTTACGGAGAGCCGGCGTTCAATTGCCTATGATATCACAGGGCCGTGGGTATTAAGAGTCGCACTGTTTGCAAAGACCTCCAGGACGAGGTGGAAAGAACCATCCAGGGTTTGCTACAACCACAAGCCTGATACAGGAAACCCCCGCCTCTGTCTCTCTGTGCAGAGTTTTCCCCTCCGTTCAGCATTCCTCGTTGGTCTGTGGGACAGGTGCTTGCAGATGACACTATGACAGCTCACTGGGATGACAGCAGTGACATCACACACAAAATGACGCAGGGAGACGGTGGAACAGTTTTCTCTAAATAGACATTTAATGATTTAAAATGTGTGTGGTTACAGACAGGGAAGAGGGAAACAAGTATTGCGGTGGAAAAGAGGGATTTTCAACTGGTGTTCTGTTTACCGCCAGACTTAAACTTCATGTGTTCTGCGAAGCTGAATGTCAGAGGAGTCAAACTGATGAATAGCACAACAGCCATGCAGGAGGGCATTGCTCTGGCATGTATCAATGGCATCACATGGAGGTGATAAAAATTTTAAAAAGAAGAAAACTCCGCTTTTCAATTTACAATCATCGAACATATAACACTGAAGTTCATTAACATGTAACAAATATATACAGATAATCAACAAATAGGAATTGTGGCAGAACAAAGCAGCTTCATGTAAAAAAATATCCTACTCAGACTGACCGGAGAGTGTGTTATTAACGTGCGCGGATGTGATTGCAGTAACTTTAAATGCAAATTGTAACATACTCTGTTAAACCGTTTGACCCATTGTGATAGATTGTGTACATCTCTGCGCTCTATGTGTCGGATGTAAACATTACTCCTGCAACCTTGGCCTTGCTCACATTAGGAGCCACACAGTAGTATTACATAATCTTTATTTTTTTTTATTTATTTTTTTTTTTTTTTACTGAAGGCTCTATCTAACATTTGCATTGATCAGAAATCAATATAACTTCAACAAATACAAAAACTAAACAAAAAGACAGTCCGCTGGTCTCATGACTGACACCTGCCATTGATAGCGCATTAGCTGCTCCACTCCGCCCCCTCTGATTTCCACCTGCCTACTGCCGGCTGAGGCGCCGCCTACTGGGTCCGGAGCTGGTAATCTGAGGAGGAAATGGACAAGACTTAATCAAATGGACAAAAGAAAAAGGGAGAATCGGAGAGAAATCAAATGGAGGCAGCTGATGCTTTCCACCCAGAATGAATGGAATACAAAGGAAATGAGATGAGGATGTTTGGCAATTAGTGGCAACATTAGCAAAAAGACCAACATGTGCAACGTTGGTAATCTTGGTATGAGGATCAGGGAAGCTCAGCAAAAAAAAAAACCCGAAAAGTTCACTTTCTCACATTTCGCAGGACGTTGCCACATTGCCTCATGTTCTACAGTGTATCCCCTTTTTCATAGAACTGCATCAGTTCACGGCTGGTTCCCACCGCATTGCATTGGATTGCCCAACTGTTGCCTAAGAGCCGCACATATAGGCACTCTGCACAAGTACAAGTGACCTCATAACCTACCTCCATTTTGGGTGATGTAGCGCACCCACGGCAGGGCCTGATATCCACTCTTCTCAATGATCTTCAGGTAACGCACCTGTCGAGGGAAGAAAAAAAAAAAGCAGAATGACCGGTATGAACAAAACAAAACCAGTGTCTTTTGCAAAGACTTTCTCCAACACCGAACTCTTGGATAAGAGCAGTTTTTAGGTTTGCACATTATTTCAGACGATGATGTAAGTTGCTGGGTTTTTAGTGTAATAACAAAATATTCCAAAAGTCCCTTGTTGATATTAAGTTTGTTATTTTAGAAGGTAAAACTACCTAACCCTAAACATTTTCCATATGTACTCTAAATTTGTCCTGGATGGGTCACGCGGGTCTGGGGCCCCATCCCAGCATGCACTGGGAGAGAGCCAGGAAACACCCAGTTTCCCAGTTTATCACTGGGATAACACACAGACTAACCAAAATATAAATACTTCCCCCCTATGGGACATTTTGAACCGACAAATTCCAACTACTCTAACCTGCATGTTTTTTGACTGTGCAAAAAGTACTGGATAGAGAGCTGGAGCACCTAAAGGAAACCCACGCAGACACAAGGAGAAAAAGCAAATAGTGTCCATAAACGGGCCCCAAATAACTAGCTAGAACTCAGAATTTCCAAACAAGCACTCAAAAGCTCTGTCCCACGTCTATACTACAGACCAATTCTTAGCAGTATGTAGAGTGCTCAAACTGGACTTATGTGTAACATATCAAACACACAGCGTGGTGTAGAGCATTGTGCCGCAGTAGTAAAGTTTCTGTGAATATTGATACTCGAAATACGGATTTTCAGTGGCATACTCCTTTAGGCTTGTGGCGAGCTGTAGTAAGAGTAGCGTTGTTGACAAGGAAGCAAGCAGTAGTATGAGTCACACTGAGAACAGGGAAGCAGATACAGAACAGCTTTCAAGGGACACACAAAGTGAATTTACATAACCGCATTTTTTTTTTTTTTAAGGCCTAGGACTGTTTAAAAAAAAAAAAAAAACATGCACATCAGCATAATCGAGATACAACTTTCACAAGCCATTATCCAATATTTCACCAGCCCAGTGTTACAACAGAGCTGAATTTCGAGAAGACATACTAAAAATATCCTGTCCATCACTGAACATTTCACCAGTCATGTGGGGAAAAAAAACTGTTAAAACTAATGTCACTGTAACAATCTGCCCGTGTCAGTTAGATGTATAGGGACTTGTCTATAAATGATGAAACATTACTTTACATTTATTTGAATATCATTTATCAAGTCAACCGCAATTAAATCCAGAACTTCTTTGTGGTATATTATTTATCTTGTGGTAGCAATAAGTATCTGTCACTGTGCGCTATAAAAAAAAAAATTACAGATATATCTTTCAGGCTTCTGCAGGAAGAAGCTTCACACAAAAACAAAAAAATAAAATCAGTTCTGTGCTCTCACAATTACCAGGGGTGAGAGCGCGTCCATTTTAAAAGGCTGACACGACCCCTCTCTGAGAGATGTCGCCGTGCCATGTCTCCATCATGCCGGTTCCCAGCCAAAAGCCGGACAGACAGGGCAGGAATTTGTGGGTCGAGTGGCGGCGGGACTCTGGTGAGGCCTCGGTAGCGGCCGCCTTGTTATTACCTTCCACTACACAGTGAGGTCAGAGAGAGAGAGCGCCATGGCCACCAGACACATGACGACAAACACATAGACGCGGGATCACCGAGTCTGCCGGCACAGCACTTCTCCCTGAACCCAGCAGCCAAACATGCAGTCGGCCTGACCGTGGGTACGTAGTCAGCAAAACGGCATCAAAAGCCATCCTCCGCAAAATATCATTATGGCTTGTAAGATGAGAAGGGGAAAAGGAGGATGTTTGTTGTATCTCGTTTGGTAAGTACAGACTGCATGTGTGGTCTGGATTCATCAGGCTTCTGGTAGAAGCTATGAACCAAAAAGGTCCCCTCAGCATCACCTAGACGGGAGATTTTAAAATTGTAACGACACTTCTGCTGTTATAGCAACTCGTCTCAGTGTGAGGTTACTCCATTTCTAGTAAAATATTTAAAAGGTGCAGCTACGTGCATCATACACACTTCACATGTGCTCTCCTCTACACTTAGTGGTAGAGTTAAGAAGAACTTTCTCATGCTTTGATATTTACATGTGTCTAATTAAGCATCGCAGCCTCTTCTCACACGTAGAGTGGTGCTACTGGCTGCATTAAGAGTCTGAGAGCCAGTCTGCTGTTGCCCTGTAATAAAGGAAAGGTTAACGGCCTTTAACAAGAGTTCGATGGGAATATGGCTCTTAAAAAGGTTAGAGATGGAGGGTGCACCACAATGTGATTGCAAACACTGAGCAAAGAGTTTTTTAAGATTTTGGCTTGACATACAGATGTTTTATGAAGGCCTACAATAACATGGGAACATGCTACAACTAAAGCACCAATCTTAATCTTTTAGGTTGGTACTTGTAGATCTTAAATGCCGGTGGGAAACATTTTATTGCACTTAATTTCCTAAACTGGTTGTTTTTAATCGAAACTACAAGTCAAGTTTAGGGCTCAACTCTTACACGGTCATATCAACTGTAGTTGAGAAATGTCATATGTTCTTTTAAAAAATGACCAACTCTAGTACTCCCAGGGTGCACTGCAATTTTCAGAATTACACCTTTTTGGGCGCCTTTCTTCCAAAAAAAGTTACAAATTTAACAGAAGAGAAAATTATTCTTGACACGTGTCCTGTTGTTTATCAAGGAACCAATAAAACACATAGGTTATTAGTTGTTTATTTTATTTCATAGGTTTAATCAGATTTGTTGCATTTAGTTTAGCACCAGGCGGAGAACTGAACAGAATGATGTCAATGAAACAAACAATTGTCCACATTTTCCTTTTTAAACTTACTCAATCAATCAGTTGAGAAGTCCCTTAATGGTTAAGGGAGTATTGATAATAATCGTTGTCTTGGAATAAAACGTTTGCTAATCATAAACTTGAATTTTATTCCATTGTATGTTTGTTTGAAATAGTTTTTATCAGTGTAAAAGTGTCTTTAGATTTTTTATTTTTTTTTTAAAAGACATTGACGATCTCACTGAAGACACTTCTGCCCTAAGGGTGTGTTCAGATCGAAGGGAACAAGACATTCTCAGTTGTCTTGTGTTTGAATATCAGCCAGCAAGGGTTTGTAGAAAACCACAAAAAGAGGATCCATCAACCAAGCAGATGAGCAAGTCTCATCCAGTTCTACAAAGATTGCACTGTGCATCACTTTTATATCGTGCTCATTTATCTTTTATTTAAAAATAATGTTTCATGCCTCTGTTGCTTGTAAAAGCGTTTTATACATTGCCATCGTCCATAAAAAAGAGATGTGGCTTGCTGAAAGTGCACTTTAACTGTAAATGAAATGCATTTGTACCATTAATGCACATCTCAACCATTTGGTAGAAGCTTTATTTAAATAACCGTGTGGTCAGTGGAAAAAGTGTTAACGTTATTAGTGCCAAAAGGAACTGAAACTAAATAAATGATTGCTTTTTTTCTGGGTGGGACCATAAACGAGTTAAAAAAAAGGAAAACCTCGGACACTCGTTTTTAGAAATACCATTCAAAATGAAAGCCATATTTTTTATTAAATGACTATTATTGCAACATAGGACAAGGCTCTATCTCACAGTATGCAAAGCAATTTGACACCTGCCTTTGTCGTTGCACTATCACTTAATGCACTTGCTTTTATTCGAGCATCTGTCAATTTGTGGATTGGTGAAGATTTGAAAGGAAGGAAGTAAAAAGGAGATTACTTCTGTCAGCTGCCAAATTACCTTGGAAAATGGCAAGAATTCTTGTACTGCCAAAACCGCCCCAGTTAAAAGTACCACATATTTCAATTATCTTGGGTTCAAGCTTCTGGTTTCCGCGTGGGCTGCATAATGTTCATACAACTTAATAAGGTTTATCAACTATCATAGGAAATGTGGAGAAGCTGGAAAATATGACCACTTAGCTCTTTTAATGAGCGTTACACAGAAAGCAGAGTTCATAGTTAAGAAGTAAATAAAAGTGTGTTAGACGGAGAGATTCAGGCCCCCATCAGCTGAGAAGAATAAAGTTGAAGAGCTTAATGTTAAAAGAATACGGTCGGATGTTATTAAAGTACGTTTTGAAATACAAAGTTTATATACAATTTGAATGCTTAAACTGTTATAAGAATTCATTAATGCTCAATAATAAGCTACTCTACAGAGGAAGGAATAACAAATACTGATTTTTCCTGTCATTGTTTTATTGTTACTCTGCTCTTTTCATAAAGCTATACCCGCCATCACTTTAAAGAAACTGTCTTCTTGTTATTTAAGGCTGTGACACTGATAACTTGTCCTATGTCCCTAGAAAATTAGCTTTTAAATGTATGCACCAGTGTTGTACAACTTCTGGTTTAAATGTCACTTTAATATTTCATTTCAAGAGTTCTCGCTTTAGATAACGAAGCACAATGTCATATCCGATCTGGTTAACGTAACTTTGAGCTGGAATTATGTAAATGTACCTGTGGAAAACTCAGTTTTTGCTTTCCGGGCAATAACGCGATATGCTCAAATGGAGTTTGTCAAGTTGCCATTGTTTCCTCACATGAGGACATGGGAAAACTTAATTTTGTGTTACTGTGGTGCTGCACATATAATCACAGGACAACTGTGATTATACAGTAAGAGCAGCACATCTGTGTAAGTCTGCGGTCAGCAAGAGTTTTCATTCAGACATGAAGGAAAAACATTAGCTTCTCTCTCTCTCTCTCATTCTCATGGGAATCACAATCAAATTCCAATGAATCTACTTACCTGTGAACTAAGAATGACATTTTCTCTCACTGTGTTTAACACAAAGGCACATGGCCCAGTCTAAGATGATGAGCAGTTGCTTTCTGGTTTGTACAACAGTAAACTTTTCTCTACCACAAAAGGAGTCTCACAGTTTAGCAGTGCTCCCTTACTGCCCCCTCTGGCCAAAAACAGGACAAATATGAATTGTTTAAATTCCTGCTCTGGGGGGAGAGAGGGGGAGAGAGAGAGAGACAGAGAGAGAGAAAGAGAGATCATATGAGAGACACTGCTACGTGCCATACATTTTAAATCCAGGATGACAGGGAAACAGCTGAAAAGCACAAGATAATCAAGCCGCAGGTGCAAATAAACTGCAGATTTTGTACATTTTCCTGTGATAAACGCCTTCTTTTTTTTATTTTTTTATTTTTTTTTATTAAAATGTCCTGATTCTCATTATCTCTTCAAGGGGAATCAAGTTTAATGTAATTTTAGCTGTACAAACATGCAGCTTCAAGTAGGTTAAACAAATAACTCATGGAATTATTTGCAAATACTGTTTGACAGAGGTCGTGCGTGCGTGCGTTGGATGTACCTGGATGCCTGAGGTGGTGAAGTACGGGATCTCAAACTTGACACTAATGGGTGGCTTCCCCTCCTTGTCTTCAGCCTCTACGCTCGGCAGACCGAAGTGGGCTCGCATCAAATACTCCTTTCCACCCTGTGAGGAATCACAGCGCAAACTCTATAAAACACAAACTCTGGAAACTCTCCCGTGTTGAAATCTGACATTTTAACCCGACCGTGAGAAGAGACACAAGCAAAAATACAGCAATCTTAAGGTATTACTGAAAAACCCGAACATAAGATCAGTCATTTTTTTTTTTTAACTCATGAGTCATGATTTTATGCTCACAGGGAAGGACTTGATTGACCAGACGATCTCGCTGTTCTCAGGCACCCACTTCACGCTGCCCACTGTGGTCTTGAATTTGGGTGAGTCAGCGTCTGTTGGCACGGGAATGTGGATCTCCACGTTGTTGGCCGTGGAACGCCTTTTGAACTGACTCTTCGCCTGAGACGAGAAACAAGCAGGTCAAGTTTAACCCGATGCCCCTCCTGAACAGCGTTTTGAATGATAACTTAATGATAGTATTTAATAGGGTTTGACGTGCATGAAAACATGATACACAACAAAAGCAACAATACAGTTCATGCAAATCTTTACAGTATATCGAATTTTGCTGTGATGCTTAACATACTTTTAGCCAGTGTGAACTGCATTACTGTCAAATCACATGTTTCTTTACCTTTTCTTCTTACAAAAAGTAACTATGGGACCCAGGTTTGACAACAACAATGATGCCGCTATAAATGACATGATTTAAAGTGATCTACCTTGATCATGTACTCGATGCGACTGTGGGAATGCTTCTCGATGACGGATTCAATCCAGATCAAAGGCTTCACCTGAGATATAAAAAAAAAAAAAACACACATATTTGAACGACTATCCAATTCATGCAAGTTATATACGCTTAAGCTTAATTATACATGTCAGCCTAAATAACATGGGACACAGTCACCACCTGGTGGACAGCAGATATCACTACAACAAGGGACGGCATAATACGTTTCAGAATAAAACTCACATTTACTACCAACAAAAACAACAAATATCCCAATCGGCTTCCTATAGTTTAAGAATTAGAATTAGTTAGATTTAAGAACAATTTTAAGAACAATGTTAAGCTGGATCTGTATGACGTTAATGCGAGAAAAAAATATATATAAAATTTTTTAATAGATGTTACCAATTATTTTGAGATTTTACAATGCAACATAAAATAAAAAAAAAGATTTGCTATTTATTTTTAGATTAATGAATTCAATGCCTTCCAAGACTTTTTAATTAAGTATCCGCTGGAACACTGGTAATACTCATTCAAGGGAAAAACACAGATTGCGGAATTTTTTTTTTTTTGGGGGGGGGGGGGGGGGGGGCACTTGACACCCTGTATAGTTATGCAACATTTTTCTTAGCGTATCGACACGTTTACAGTTTGTACCACAGCTGAGATGTTTGAAGCCGATATTGATATTAGGAGGTTTAAAAACATCTGCTAACAATATATCAGCCGATCAGAAGATGACGAGGCACTAAATGTTTTAACATGAACAACAATCTTGATCAAGTCTTTTTTATAATTGTGACTAAGACACATATTGAGCTGGACATTTTACAGTTTACTTTTAATGAAGAAATACGCAACTTTCTTGTTGTGTTGGATGACACTATATTTTGTTGTGTTCATTTTTTGGCAGTATGACCGGTATGATAGAGTAATATGCAACTCTAGAAAGTTGACATTATTATCTTATGTATAGAACCAGGCAATAAATGTTTAAATGTGCTCAGTCACTTAACGAGACGTTTCTTGGGTAGCAAATGTCATGGTTGCTAGTAGCTACACCTAGAGAGACCTCTGCCCCACTGGACTACTTCCCTCTCCACAAGCTTACTGGCAATCCTATTGTGAAATGTTTAAGAATTTGATGCTGCTTTAAACTTTCTTAACCTAAAGCACTTGCTTATAGCCTTCTCCATTTCTCATTATATTTGATTTTTCACTTTCTATCATGGATATGTTTTTGGTATTTGAAATGCTCTTGGCCTGGTAAATGATTAAGCAATTTAGCCTCATTTGAGAAAAGGCTGGTTTGGCCAAGATCCCATGGTTTTCTATTTTCTTTCCAGCTTAGGAGTTATGTATATAAATATTTATCTAGTTTACTGACTGTGCCTTCCAAAAGTTTTTTTTCTTTTTTTTTTACTGTCGTAAAACAACCTACATCGGGGCAAGCTTTCCAAATAAACATCTTTTTTTTTTTATATAATTTCAAATGCTTGTACATAAAGTGAACACAGAAAACAGCGCTCTGGAAGGAGCTTTATAGCTTAGGGATATTTCAATGTTGTAACAATGTTTGTTTTAATTGCTGTTCGGAGTCAAGTCTCCAGGTCCGTTATTCATTGTAAAGTACTTTATTTAATAAAAGAATTTGGGGATTTGGTGCCTGGCAGGCTGGTGTTCATTTCACAGCCTTCCTCTTGTTAAGGGTCAGCCTATCAAACCATCAGACCCTGCTGGTTGAATACACGGGGGGCTGGAAGGTGTCTGGTCTACAGTACTCACGTGAGTGTTGAGGCGGTAGGACATGAGCTCAAACTCTCCATCGGGAGGAATGAAGGAGATGGTGCGGTCGTTCTCAAAGCGAGAGAGACGGACACACTGGTGAAACTTCACATCCTCCAGCTCTACGGATTTACTCTTTCCTCCTCCATGAAAAACAAGAGAGAATATTAAAAGAACAAAAATACAAGAAGATTGAACCTGCATTTCATGAACTGGTATAAGCAGGCTGAGATGAAATTGCATTTGCATATGACTTTTAGGGCTTTTCCTATAAGCACGAGGTAACATATGATTTATGACAATGAGTGCGAGGAAGAATCGTTCGATTTTCACTCTTGGCTGCTACGAAAGGGTCATTTATTATCATCAAAATCGTCCATCAGGCAGCTCCTCGTCAGCTCCAAATCATGTGTTAACACAATATGACCGAAGTATGTTATAAGAGATAACTCACTTCCTGTGTTTTCAAATAGAACCTTGTCGTTAAGGCCCAGCCGCAACTCGGGCATTCCAGACAGGAAGACGCGCATCTTAATGGAGCCAACGATCTCACTACGTAGAACATTACCATTGGCGCTAACCTGAAAAATGGAGGAATTGTCACAAAGAAACCCCACCAAAGAAAGCATTAGCCACTTAAAGAAATAACTCCCAGCAGCCTACAGAAAATACAGCTCACTAACATTGCGACACACAAAGGGAGGAAGTTTACGAGCACGGTGACTGGCATTCCTTAAGCAACACAGCGCTTCTAAAGCGAGGAGTTCTTACCAGCAGGTTGACTGACTCAATGACGTCCAGGAAGACCTCATTCTTCCTGTACTTGATGCCCTCTGATCTCCAAGAGACAGCATTGGTGACTGTGGCCGGGGGTCGCGGGGCACCGGTGTCTAGCTTGTGGCCCTCCTGGGTTATGTATCTGAGAGACAAAAATGTAAACACTGAGGCAAAATATAGAAAAAAAAAAAAGGGAAATCAACTGTCTGCGGAGGTAAGTTCCCAGAAAGAATCAAAGAAGAAACAGAGACATTTCGTGGTTACTAAGGAAGGATTGTCTGACTTATTGCTGTACTCAGAACACTTTGGGGAAATCCAGAGTTAGCCTGCAACGTGTCTGCGTCAACCACAGTCCTGTGAGGTTAAACGGTAATTTGCAGTAGTTTATGCTGAGGACAGAGAGATCGTTTTGACTTGCAGCTATATAGAAATGACAGGATAATACCACAAAGCTCTTTTTTCCTGATTTAACGGCTAATAAACGATCTAATGGGTGGTGGTAGTCTAGTGGTCTGGCTTTCAAATAAAACACCAGAAGGTTGTGAGTTCAATACCAGGCTGCTGAGCAAGGCACTTAACCCAGAGTTGCTGTAGTTAGTTCACTGTAAGTCGCTCTGTATAAGAGCGTCTGCTAAATGACCTGTAATGTAATGTATTAAAGAACTTTACATCAAACAGCTGGTTGAACATGATGTGCTACACTGATTGGTAAAAACACGAGTAAAATGTTATCAGGAAAATAAGCCCTTAAAGAAATAGTTATCAACAAACGATCAACATTGACTATTTGATCAAATCAACAAAGTTCATTATCAGGTGAAAATAGCAAACATTAAAGCTTCTTAACTATTATGGTTTTCAGCTTTTTTCTGTTTGATGTAATGGTTTTATAGACTTAAAACGACCAAAGAATAATCAATAATGGCAGTATTGATTAGTTACATCTCTAATGAATGTACGTAAAGGTAATTGCAGTGAGACTATGGCAAAGAGGATACTCACTCCTGCAGAATTTTGCTGTCGGTGGTCTGAGGATAGCCAAAGTCCATCAACTCATCCATCAGCTCGTATATGATGACAAAGTTATCTCTAATGCTCTCTTCCTCCAATTCTTTGAAATACTCTGAAAAAACCTGAAGAACACAAATGGCTTTGTTAGTGTTGTTCATTATCTAACTGTGCTGTAAACAGGTAAAAGCATGCAATCCTACCTGGACAATTTTGTACAAGAAGGAGAAGACCAGCGAGACGCTAGCATTTTTCTTGGATGTTGCAACCACTGATGTGATGGGGGTTAAGAATTTTAGTAACAAAAGTTGAAAATCCAAGAAAACAGAATACAAATGGTTGACAATTTGCTTGGGTACAAATACCATACAGTGCACAATAAGGATACAGTAGAGGTTATTGTGTTTGATCCACATGAAACGCACTCCCCCATGGGCCAGGATGGGAGAGAGGGTCCCCTCCTCTTCCTTGTCCATCAGAAGGGTCATGAAGTGCTCAATTTCTGACATGTCCACATCGCCCCGATAATTTCGGCACACCAGGACCTGAAAGGAAGTTGGAACAGATAGTATTTGTGAAGATAAGATAGAACTGTATTTATCCCGAGGGAAATTGTAGTGCAACATTTGCAATACACAGTAGGAGACAGTATAAGATGCAAACATTTACAAAAATGTACAAATAGTGCAAAAATGTTTTATACAATATATATATATATATATATATATATATATGTAGAAACATTAAAAAATAAGATGAGCTGAGATGGGGTAAGGTGCAATATCAAAGGTGCAATATTCAACAAGGTGAGGTAAGGTGCAGTATTTGGCATAATAAAGCTTGCAATATCAACATTACTAAAAGTTATCAGCAGCTGCGGTACTTATGGTAATGCTGACAAGCTGAATAACATCATGGATATATAGTAATCAAATCAAAAAGTTGGTGGTCAGTTACAAATGGCCGGATATATTGTCATGTGTTCATTCATTTATACTTTCTTTGACCTTTAGTTATCCATCATGAAAATGTGAAGGAAAAATTAGACGATTAAATATACAGGCCTTTACAACATTACTTGAAAGGTTTTATAGTAAAAAGAAAGAAAAAAAAAAAATTCATTCGGCATTCAAGTAGATGCCTTGGTATGATGCACCTGTTACTTTCACAGTTTTAATCCACTAAAACAGCTGCGTGAGGCAGCAACAACCGGATGTTAAACTTGATTCTTCTGGCATCAAATGCAAATCGGTGAATAGCTTTTACGCCGAATTTACCAAAAGACGCTCACGGTTGAAACTAAGTTGAAGTTATAGCATACATATGGACGGAATGCCTTGAATATAAGCAAGAAGGCTTGAAACTGTAGGAATGTGAAGGGAGTTTTAGCAACCGTTTGACATTCCCTGCTGCTAACAGCTGGTCACCTGTTTGTTTTCTTATCGCTACGTGGCCTAATATTTTTCAGTTGAACCATCATATGAAACCTACATCCTTGTGTAGGTGCATTTTACGGGCATCGATGAAAGGCCAAAACCTTAGCACTGCATATCAATTCATGCCGATGCATTAAACCTGCAGCAGATTAGGACACATCATAATCTGTCAACGAAGAATGTGTTAGCAGAGCTACTAGCTAGGCTAACGTCAGGCTAGCAACGTAGCAGGCTGCACCGTTATCTTACCTTTCCTTTTAAATCCAAGACATACACCGCACTCGCAGACATCTTGAACTAATCTATACGAGCTGAGTCCAGCTCCCTATCAGCAGCTTATTGATAATGTTTGATAATAACTATGTCAGGGCTAAAATCAAAGGACAGACTTTCATTCATAATACTGAAAAATAGAAAGCCACCCTTCCCTGTTTGTCCACACCATCCATGAATCTGACGAGCGCCCCCTGTGGAGCGGGAGGGTGTAGTGCTCCAGAGTGCGGCGTGTGCTCCCATAGAAAAGTGTAAAGGTAAAGGGCTGATATTTTTGATATATAGGCATAAAATAAGACACATAGATAGTTAAATCGTGCTAATGTTAGTTAGTTAGTTAGTTAGTTAGTTAGTTAGTTAGTTAGTTAGTTAGTTAGTTA
>CALSCE010009779.1:12570510-12598446 GCA_943593645.1 Bovichtus variegatus
TTAGTTAGTTAGTTAGTTAGTTAGTTAGTTAGTTAGTTAGTTAGTTAATCCCCAGATGGAAATTAAATTGTCATAGCAGGCAGATACATTAAAATTACAATTACAAAAGGGTAGCCTACATGAACGCAGCTAAATATGACACTGAATAAGCAGTAAGACTAGTGAATGGATAAGTGGGGTTATTGACTGATAGTCCAGTTGTTAATAAGGTGCGAGATGAAAGCATAAAGTGCTGAAGATTAATTACTTCTAGATATTGTCAAAAAAATACCAGTGTGCAAAGAGCAAGGTGATTAATAAGAAGAAGAATATGCTACAACAGGCTGCCACTAGAAAGGTGCTATCAATATAATCTAATGTAGACTAATATAATAATGTTTGCCCTGTGTGGTAACTCCAAGTGTTTTTCTTATTATAAACCAGTGCAAACTGGATGGATACAATTTATCATCTGTTGTGCTGGTTGACCTGACAACAGTCCACACAGAAACCACTCACTTGTTCCTGTGTTTTAGTCTCATCCATTGCTGTAGATATGGAATGAGATTCTTGATAGACTAATATAAATGCCCATATTTAATTTCACATTTATCATATTGCTGCTGACAATATTATTGTCTTTTAAATTGTCTTTATGTAATCATTTGTAATAAAGCGTGTGTGGTAAAATGTTGTTGTGTGGATGATCTGTATGGCATAATGCAATGATAGAGATTCAAATGATATAAAGATATAAATCCCAAGTTTGCGTTTAAACATTTCAAACAAAGTTTGTCCATGGTTTCTGAGTTATGTTACACTAACTTGCTTCTTTCTTTCAAACTTTTTTCTTCCTGTAGCTCCCTCTACTTGATGAATGGTTGATCTGCACAAGACAACTTTTACAGTTTGGTGAAACTGCTCTTGCCACATCACCACAAGATGTTTGGATCAAACTGCAATTCAAACCGTTACAAAGCCATACTAGTGTGCTTCCAACTTGGATTTGTATGAAGTGGAACGAACTAAACGGCATAGAACCAGGTTGTGACCACAAAACACAACAGTCTTTTACGCAGATTTAATGAAACTAGTCACGTGTGTAAAATGTGTCTCAGAGGATGAACTATTGGAACATTGGATGTGGAAGTGCCAGGAGATTCACATTTTCTGGGTGAACACCGACCATATCGAATATTGTTTCTGTAACATTACCTCTCTGCTGACGTCTTTGCATCTTGGGTCTCTTTCCTGATGGCATTAAACAATCAAGATCTGAGGCAAGTATTTGGATCCTCCAGGCAAAACATTTTATTGCTCTTTAATGGAAAAAATCTGAAGCACCAACTATTAATCAATGACTGAATAGTCTCTCAAGCTGCCTGTTCATGGAAAACCTGAAGTATGCTGCTAAAGGTCACGAACAGACATTCGAAAAAACACTTGCGCTACGTGGAAAATCAAGTTACACAATCAACTCCATACTTTCTGATGAAGAGATGTATAGTGAAGGACAGAATGATGAACTATATACGTAGTGTTTTTTGTTGTTTTTCTTTGTTTGTTTGTATTTTTCCTTAATGTTTTCTCTGTGTGTCTGTCTATATATCTGTTGCTGATTGAGTCCTTATTTATTGTGGAAAAAAATATGAAAACCAATAAATGAATTCAACAAGAACACAAAAGTACATCGACAAGCGTGTCCACATTTTTGGCCATCTAGTAGCTGGTGGCCGAGTGAGGATTCAGCCACTTATTATGTATTTCAAATATGTTAAAGTAAATATGTGTCCGTCTCAGGTTTTCATTCAACTGCAACAAGTTTTAATCTTCACTGTCAAAAGTGCTGATGTGACCCCCGTCATAACTATACTAAACTATGTAAACTTATCTCACATCTCAACATCCGACTATATCTGCAAATCTTAAATGGCAGCCAAGCAACAAATACTGACTTCATCAGAAGTGAAAAGACTCTTGAAACTTAAGTAGAAGCATTGCTCCTCCATACGTCTAAAAATATAACACTTATTAATATGTCAGTGTGTTATAATACACAAAGCTACTGGAGTAATTATTGAAGTAGTACAGGCCTAATATTAAAATAACTTGGGTCTAAAAGCCTGCTCGAGTATGCGCACACAAACAGCTGGTCATTTTCACCTCAGTGCATGTTGGAGGTAGAGATGGGAAGGGATGAACGATGGCAGAGATATACAAGACTGCATGTGATGTGTAAATGTGTTACAGTAGACAGTGTGAAAATGCTGAATTTAAATTTGATAAGGTTAAATATTGAGGCAATTGAAGCAGGGACAGAAAAAAATGACTACCATCCAAGATGTGTGTCCCCCCCCACCCCCGTGGTGTGAAAAGCCTTTCAGCGCCGGGCTTGTGCGAGACAACTGTGCCTCATCTAAGTGACAGATCTCCGATCCCTTGGCTGGTAAGATGGACTCTAGACATTGTCAGAAGTCAAAGATGCAACTGTACTGAGTTACAGAGCCAAATATAACAGATTGCCACTTCCCTCAACCACGTCCATACTCTATACACAGTGTTTAGCGGCCTAGCTTGGGATCTCTGGATGTACTTGCATAGTTAATAAACATGTTTGTACAGAAGCCACAGAGCTGAACAGGGCTGACGTGTTTACTTTTGTTGAGAAATGGGCTTGTCTCGGTATGAGTCAGTGCACTTGATAAGTCACATATGCAGGTGTTGCCAGAGCAAACTTTAGAAATATTAGACGTTCATCATTGTCCCCTTAGACTTACTGCTGTAATAAATATGTTTTATTCGTGTAAAATTGATCATACAGGGGCGACATTTAACACAGAACTGTAATGTCAGTGTCCACATATGCCCTGAATGACATCAAGCACTTAAGGCTGGTAAAACTGTACTAGTTTGTGTTCTTCATGGTGGCGTTCATATACACTCTAATCTGTTCCACCATTCCCATGGCATTGTAATTTATACTTAGCAAGACTTTGGCTCTACTCCCAAGGCGATCCTGTGGCTTTTGGGGGAGTTTTTACCATACAAGGAGAAGAGGAGTTTAGCTCAGTTTCCTGTGGGAGGGTTCTGATTTCTCTCACTCTGCATCTGATTCCCTCTGTCTCTATTTGTCTCTCTCTCTCTCTCTCTCTCTCTCTTACCTCCTCTATCTTTCAACTTCTCTGTTCTCCTCTCCTGGTTCTGCTCCAAACCTCCTGTCTGCTCACTATACAGTACAACCTGGAAATAAATTTATCAAAGGAAAACATCACAAAAAAACTCCCAAAATCAATATTTGTCATCTTAAATTGTGAGAATTGTATCTGAGCAATTGCATCTATCGATTCTCATAACACTGTGTGCGGACAGCATCCTAACAGACCAAATAAGGAACAGAGTTGCAATGTCATGATGTAAGCTTGTGTTAACCCCAGGACTGTAAAGCTATCAAACTGCCACCACTTTCATAAACTTATGGCAAAAAAGACTGCAGTTTCCCTCCCCTGCTAGAAAGGATCCTATTAGTTCACTTACAGCACTATTGGCTTCTAACTCTCCAAAGGAAAATATTTGTGGATCTATGTGTCGTCTGGCTTTCAGTTTTGGCAGATTTCAGTTACACACTGTGTATTTATATACCTGTGATATGAGGCAGAACTGGCCCTAACCTCACACCAAATGATCTCAGCCCATCTGACATGCCATACCTATCCTGTGAAAACCATCACAAATCTCCAAATCTTTTTATAAACTAAGAAAAACAGCTTTGTTTTTAGCTTGCTAACAAAGCATTTTTAATACAATCGATGGTTTTTAAATGGTTTATTTAGTTTTAAACAAAAAGAAGAATTTTCTCAACACATGACGAAAGATACGCAGATTTCACTGGACAGCAACAATACGTCTAGAAAACTGTCCCTGGACAGTGTCCTGTGTGAACAACCAGGACACTGTCTCTGTATGAGGAATAACATCAAATATAAGAGGATACACTCATACATACAAATATAAAAAACAAGACATGCATAGGTCCAAGTTTATCTTCAGTCGTCACTTAAATGGACACTGTACGCCTCACTTTTCTTTGAGTTTCCTTGTAATCTTTATTTTTAGCTGGGGCAGCTGGCACAGAAGAGTTGAAAGCAAGCAGACAGGTCCGTCGGTGCTGATGTCGTCAGCACACGCAGATATACGCGGCTCCCGTGCACTACGACAATTTCCTTTTTTTTCTAATGATTAATTAATCTATTCCATTTAGTTTTCTTCTTTATGTTTATGTTTGCTTTTCTTGTCATTTGATATCTGATGTGAAGTTTGATCTCCTAATAAAGATCATGGCGTGACCACCATGCATGTTTCCATTTTTTTAAATATCATGCATAAGATGAAATCGCTGGAAACCATCTGAGTAACACAAGTTGTAACATTCAGTCAACAATGTTTTGTTTTATGTTGTGCGCCTTACAAATTACAGAAAACAGACCTAAATAAAGTTCTGTCAGACCAATAGTAATTAAGGGGATCTTAATTGCAGTAGACTTATGGTTTATGTCTGTGCAGCTTGACTTTAACGCTCCAGCTGCCTGGTGTAGATCACACGCAGACAGCTCTTTCTCCAGAGTTTCTTTAGCTGGATCATTTTCCACCAGACCTTTTTCATTCAGCGGTAGAATGAAAACTATGTCTTGTCTAACCAACTCTGGTATTAACATTAATTTGAACATTCCTGAGTAAGAACACAGGCATATAGATATGCAGCCCAAAGAGGGGGGGGTGAACCTTCAGTAACTCATATTACTAATGTGAACAATGTCCTTTTGATGTCTGAGTTCTGGATCATTCTCCTGCTTCTTATCTGCTATTTCTCTCCTGCTCTGTTCAGAACAAAAGGGCCATGATCCAAATAAGGAGATGGGTGATCTACACCATGTTGTTCCTCCAAGGAGCCTTCAAGAGGTAAGTTAAGATTAGGGAGGGGGCACAGTAGAGTAGCCAGGGCGGGGAGTGGCGGTAGGGGTAAACGGTGGGAAAGGGCTGTCACTGGAGACTGGGGCTGTCTCCAAACCTCCAGTCAAGTTTAGATCACATAGAGCTCCACCGACTCTCAGTTTGCATCCTCCTCTCCTCTCCTCTCCTCTCCTCTCCTCTCGGATCACTCGCTCTGAGCTCGCTCTGTCTCTCTCTCCCTCTCTGCATCTGCTGCTTGATCTCCACCTTGTGAGGACTCTTGTCGGGTTGTCTTCCTTTGAACTTCTGCAACAGCGTCTCACCCCAAGAAACAAGAACTTTTTTTTTTCCTCCGAAGCCTCCAAGAAACTGAGAGCCAACTGTCACCATGGAGGCCATCAAGAAGAAGATGCAGATGCTGAAGTTGGACAAGGAGAACGCCATCGACAGAGCAGAACAGGCTGAGTCCGACAAGAAGGCAGCGGAGGACAAATGCAAGCTGGTGAGACAAGACGGATGGATGTGATGGACATGGGAATGTGTGCTTTTGTATATCATTAATTTTACTGGGCAAGAATTAAATATATATCAAACACTGACTTTCATATAGGCCTTCCTTAAATAAGATAAAATACTGATAAGATCCTACAAAGAAGATTTGAAGAAAGAATTGCAAATGCATATTATAGTGAGCTATTGCGACAATATACAGTTTAATAATTTAAATAATCTGACCAAATTTAAATTAAAAAGTAACAAAATGGAATATTATCGTGTTTTTGTGATGTACTGCATAACAGTGGAACATCAACTGGATTATTTTAAATGTGATTTTGTGTACATTATCCTTATCATGATGTCAAAAAAGTATTCGTAATCATGTTGTGATATTGATTTGAACCATATCACACAGCACCATCTAGAGTTATTGTCACTCCCTTCAGAACAAAGTTGGAAGTTTCTGTTTCTTTAGTTTCTGTTCATGTATATTACAATTGTGTTTTTTCTGTCTCTTTTTAAACACTTATAAACCAGATTATCACCATTACAAACAGCCCAATGGGATGAATTTGCTATTCACATATACAAGTAACATATTAGTCTTAAAAAAATAAATACCAAACCATTTGAGCCGACAGCAGAGGGGCTCAACATAAAATGTCAAGTATTTCCCAAAGCACCAAATGCTGAATAGCAGAGAACAGCTGATACTGAGCCCATGGGCCTTGTTTTTGGCGGGCAGGAGAAGGTGGAGGATGTCCACAGGGACACACAAACAGAGTGACGACTGCTGGACATACAGTATTATCAACAGTGAACCAGAGGGGTTACTTAAAGCTACCAGAAGGGGTGCTGCAGCAGTTTAAACAGCCCATCTACACCAGCTGTTGCTCTGAGTACTGCACTACCCAGCATCCTCATCTGAGTTTATGTGTCTAACATGTAAATAAAAAAACACACAAATTCCAAACATCTGCACTTCCATATTTGGTGCTGCAGTGCGAGAGCCTTAGACAGTTTGATATTTAAGACATTTAAGAGCTAACTTAATGATAGCGTACTTATACCACTTGATACAAGCACAAGTAGAATCTTGAGATGTAATATGATATTTGAGGTTGTCTAAGTAGAGGCAATTATTGCACAGTGGGAGGTGTTGTCCTCATCATGGCGGTACGACAGGAATGCTAAAGAGCAGGGAGTTGGAGAGGATCTACAGGAATCTTCTCTGTGGTTTCTAATGCACTAATCACACCCTCAGAGAGCACCAGGAGTGACAGTTGTCACTGGCGCTGCACATATGGACCCCCGGCACGTCTTCCACACCAAGGAATAGTCAGCATGAAATCCTATAAGATTATGCAGAGCTCTGTAGTTTGTCTGGGTGGCATTGATTCAAGAAGTGCTAAGAGATTTGCTATTCTTGGCAGGATGGGACGGACATCAGACCGCAGTCAGGCTGATGAAAGCCACTGAAAATACACAAAACTAATACTCAATCTTAACATACTGTACATTACAGACAACAGTCTGCAGCAGCAATTAAAGGATCAGTTTACCTAAACTACAAAACAACTTTTAAAAGCTCAGGAGTAATGTGTCTTTTCAGAAGGAATGTCCCGGTTTACTTTTGATAATCCACAGACTTCATTGCGAAGGATTTACATCGGAACTACTTTCTGACGAATAAATAGTCCTGATGAAAACCTTATACAGCACTTTCTGTAGATTATAGATGCACTTTGGTCCAGAGTGAAATATAGAAACGAATATAGATGGCTTGTCATGAAAATTGTGTTCAGACATTTATGGTTCCCAGAGGATGAATCACAAGGACATTCGTCCTCTGATGTTTCTTGCAGCGCAGCCGTGAGGTTGATATTTAAGCTTTTAAGTTAAATGTCTCAATAACTGTTGGATGGATTGCCAAAACAATTGGTACAGACATTCATGTCATCTGAGAATGAATTGTAATCGCTTTGGCGGCCCCAGCTTTTCATCTAGCACCTTAATCAGGTAAAAAAATGCATTACACACTAAACTAAAATAGTGAACACGGTAAACATGATACCCGGTAAACATCAGCATATTTACACCACCCTTGTGAGCGTGTTAGCATGCTGATGTTAGCATGTAGCTCATAGCACTGGCCACTAAACTTTGAATCTTGTTTTGAGACTTCTAACTTCGGTTGGGACTTGTTATGTCCAGTTAAGTGGTTTAATCTAAACCCTCCATCATTGCATCAACACAATCCTGTTCTTTTTTGCTATGCAGTGTTTCGTTGATACTCTCTTGGTTTGGTTGTGCTGCATCCTTCCTGACTCTCTGTCACGCTTGCCTTCTTTCAGCTGGAGGATGAGCTGCTCGCTCTGCAGAAGAAGCTGAAGGGGACAGAGGATGAGCTTGACAAGTACTCAGAGGCCCTGAAGGATGCTCAGGAGAAGCTGGAACTGTCGGAGAAGAAGGCCGCAGATGTGAGTTGACCACAGCGACGACATCTGAAACACACTACACACGTTACAGTGGAAACACAACTTCTAAGTTTCAGTTTTACAATGAATTGATTACAACCCTTTCAGTTGGACTAAACTAAAAAAATCACTATATGGTTAAAAGAATAATAATAATAATTTGAAAGTAATTTGTGTAGCTGTAATCTTTGAAAATAAGAGAACAATCTTTAAAAGTCTCTTGAGTTCAACAAACCAAAGGAAAAAAGAAGGCAGTCAAGAGAGGGCCTTAATGCCAGAAGTTTGCCATGAGATTGAATTTGAAAATCCCTTTTTGTGTATTAAACACAGTCAAGTATTTTCCAGCGTGTTTGTCTGGAACAATTTACACTAAACTCCTACTTTCAATCTGCAACCCAGAACCTTCTGATCAACCACAACGTAGAACACAACCCTTAAATGAATCCTCAAATGACTAGCTTGTATATTTTAATCCACATCGTGTTGAGAATCACTGAGTTATTGTGTCTTTGTGAGGTCTGCAACGGAGCCATTTCTCAAGCACAGACAGAACTTGGAGAGCCTGTAGTCGACCAGGAATCCCAAGAATGCAGCTTAAGCAAACAGAGAAGCTCATTCTGCAGTGTCTAATGAAATCAATGCTCTGGCCTTTTTTTGGGGGGCGGAGATATAACACTATGCTCTGTCTGGCCTTAGTACACACATACAATACATATCTTAACTTACCAACAACAATAGTGAACGAGCATTCACCTTTAAAGAGAGTCTGTTGTATTTATGATCTTTCTTTTACGCTGCCTGTGTTGTTACACACATATAGTTACTAGGGCTGGTATTTATTATCATTATCAATTTACCTGATTATTTTTCTTGATTATAATTATCTCAGTTAATCATTTGAGTCAGGAAATAATGAAAAACTATTTTCACAATTTCCTTAAAACCAACATGGCATTTTTTTTTTGACAGACCAAGCAGCAAATTCTCACAACTGAGCCTTTTGGGTGAAAAATGAAAACCATGAATCGATTGTTAGAATAGTTGCTTCTTTAATTTATTCAGCTGTAAAAATGGCACTAAAACTGAATTAAACTCGTAGCATCAAATGAAAGTAGCCTCCACAGTATGTCTGACTCTACCAGTGAAAGCAGGTGAGATTAGAGCCCAAAGGTTAAAGGTCAAATTACAGATGTTTTCTGTCCCAGATGACCCACAGATCTTTTTCCTGCTAGTATTTCTCCTTATAATGCGTTTCACACTGCTTATGCTGCATATAAATGTGATAATTGGACAGAAAGAGAGAAAAATAATCCAGGTTTTGCTGTGAAAAGTGAGGAGGAGGAGGAGGCAGAAGGGGGCGCTGAAGGAATGTGTCGCCAGCCGATGGCTGTGGGTCATGTCTGCAACCAAATCAATTTACATTCCAAACTGCTGCAGGTCAACAACCCTTGTTGAAGAGGATTATTATCACCCCACCCCACCCAACCCCGCCCATGACCCTCCCTCCTCCCCCCCTTCTAGAAGTAAATCTTTGGACCTTTGATTTTATACAGTTTACAGCTTGCCTGTCTCTCCTTCACGCACTCAAACCTTGTCCTTTCTTGTCATCCACACACAACCATAACCATCCTGTTATGATTCACATTGATTAGGTCATATATGTGAATCACACCGATGAATCAGATGAGGTAACTCTTCCTGTCTTGATCGCTATGCCCTCCTCCTGCAGAAAAAAAAAAAAAAATGCCGCCTAAGCAACACCTTACATTTGCCATATAAGTCCACAATAGAAAGACTCGCGCACCGACTTTGCACACCTCTTTTGTGGAGGAAACGAGCAGTGCCTTCCCCTCCTAAATCCCGTGATGTCATCTGAGACAAACTCCTTCACGGGATTGGAGGATCTCGCCATAAATTTCCTGAAAACTCCCAGCCCTTTTTTTTTTTTCTTCTTCCCCATCTCAACCCTGCACGTCCCTGACTTCCTGCCCGAGAGAGAGAGAGAGAGAGAGAGAGAGAAAAAAAAAAACTTTTCCTCGGAGCCCGCAACTTCGAGGCAAATCAATAACTAAAAGTTTGTCGATCGACACCGCTACATTTGTTGGGCTCCCTCTTTTGTTTTTGAGAAAACAAAAGTAATCGAGATCATGGAGGTGGTGAAGAAGAAAATCCAAACCCTCCAGCAACAAGTTGATGAGGCAGAAGATCGTGCACTGGCAGTACAAAGGGAGCTGGACACTGAACGGGAACAGCACGAAAAAGTGAGATTATGAATCATTTATCCAACTTTAGTCGCATTCTTTAAAAAAACTTTATATTCACTGCCCACATACCCGTATTTATTGCGGATTTACACGCAAACTGTCAGTGTCGGACTGCAGGTAGCGATAATGAGACTCACATTACGCCCCTATAAAGAATTTCAAACTTTCCTGCGTATCCCTATAGCGGATGTGTTATTATTATCTTGTATTGTGTCAAGACGGTCGTTGTAAAGGTTTATGGGAAGTCGGGCTCTCATTGTGGAGACATTCTTTCTCAGACTTTTGTTCGGCTACGTTATCTAACCTAAACCCGCCCTAGATCTTCTCAACCACCTACAAATGCAAAGAGCCTCCAGTAGGCTATTACATTAACCGGCAGCGTGGTTGTTTAAGGTGTGGCAGGCTCATAACGGTTTCAAAACTTTTACCCCCGCCTAATTTATGTCAAAGACACACGATTTGTCCCTGTTTGGCCAGGCATCCTGTAGTCTTTGTTCTGCTCGCCCTTTTTTGGGTTTTTTTTTTTTTTTTTTTGCCTGAATAACATTTGACACACATTAGGAGCTGAACTCCCTCCTCTTCAGCCTCCACACAGGAAGAAGAGAGCGGACGTGGTTATCTGTGATATCAGTCCCAAAGGAAACAGGCCCAGAAGAAGCAAATCTGGTGTCCCCCCCCCCCCCCCCCCCCTAAACATACATGGGTTTACATTACAAAAGGCAGGCCAGATGTTCCACTTCAGCTATGTCAGGGTTAAGTTTGCCACTCTGTTATTCTGCGTCAGCGGTTTCCAAAGTACCTGCAAGCTGCAAAGTCCAGAACTCATCATGGTTGTTACAAATGTAATTGATTATGCAGAAGAAATCTGACTTATTGAATAGGAGGACAAAATGGAATATATGCATGGGTTCCAGAGAATAACTAGGCATAATTAAATAACTAGCGATAAACGGCTCATAATATTCATAATATTTGAATGCGAGATGTGAGTGTACATAAACTGACTACACCTAACCTGACTCCGCAGTCTCAATGACACCATACACTCAAAACCAAGAGCCAAAAAAACAACGTATATAGCGTGTTTCTAATGTTCAGCTTTGGCCATCCTCGACAGTATCCTTCCTCGTGTGGCAGCAGCTTGTTTCCTGGCTGACCTGTGACCTCTCTGTGTGTTGCTATAGGCGGAGAGCGATGTGGCATCTTTGAACCGCAGGATCCAGCTGGTGGAAGAAGAGTTGGACCGCGCTCAGGAGAGACTGGCCACAGCCCTGCAGAAACTGGAGGAGGCTGAGAAGGCTGCCGATGAGAGTGAGAGGTGAGAATCAGCACAGACCTCAGTCATAATGTGTTAACCACAATGTGTAGACGCACAATCGGCTACAAGATGGGGAACATGATCATCTCAGGGCTTTGAGCGTCTAAAAAATGCACATGTTTGGATTGTTTGGCAGCAGTGAAGAAGATCCTCATAGGACGGGTCAGGCCGGACACTTTGTAGATGAAGTGGAAAAGGGTGGAGCTTCTAGTTTTGCATAATAAGATAAGAAACAGACGAGATAGAGATAAAGATATGGAAATGATAAATAAATTGAGCAAAGGAAGCCAAACTATTAATCCAAATTTAATCAAAGCTATATAAAGATACAAAATAAGTTCAGGATTGTACAGGGTAGAAGAAGAATTTTCAAATTCAACGTTTGATGCTTCCAAAATGTGCAAAAAAATAAACACATAATCAGAAGCAGTCTGCAACAATGTGTGGTGTCGAAGTGGTTGTAGAACTGAAGTCTTTCTGTCTTTCTGATCATCAGAGGCATGAAGGTGATTGAGAACAGAGCCATGAAAGACGAGGAGAAGATGGAGATTCAGGAGATGCAACTCAAAGAGGCCAAACACATCGCTGAGGAGGCGGACCGCAAATACGAGGAGGTACGGGGCATGATCACATTTCAACTGACTTTTTGGTTTTCAGGTGTCGTTCCTGTTTTAACTCAACTCTGATTTTACACCTTTTTAATGTCAGGTTGCCCGTAAACTGGTTATCCTTGAGGGTGAGCTGGAGAGAGCCGAAGAGAGGGCAGAAATTGCAGAACTGTAAGAAAAAAATGAGGAAGATCTACGCAGGCATCATTGTGTTGTTACTCAGAGAACAGGTCAAACGTGTTCAGAAAATTCAAACGTGTTCCCCTCTATTCATGCAGCAAGTGTGCTGACCTGGAAGAAGAGCTGAAGAACGTCACCAACAACCTCAAGTCGCTAGAGGCTCAGTCTGATAAGGTAAGTGTTGTTTAAAGTCTCCCGGAGGACAAGTCCAATGTAACGGCCTGCTGCTTTATCTTAAAACAACTTCACACATTCACAAGCAGCGCGACCCCTTCAGGCATCTTCGTGTTTTATTACATTTCATAAAGTAGAGGAAGTGTTTATCAATAACGGTTATGACACAGATATTAAGCAGAACAAATAGGTGGAATAAGACATTTTTACAGATCACTGTGATAATTGTTGCGATTGCAATGCAATGGTTTTCTTTTCTGTCTCTATAGTACTCTGAGAAAGAAGACAAGTATGAGGAGGAGATTAAAGTCCTGAATGACAGACTTAAGGAGGTGAGTTCGTGTCTGCTTGAGTTATATTCTCTCAGGGAACATGTGTCGGGATGATTAACGTGTTTGTTGTTTTCTCCAAGGCGGAAACCCGTGCAGAATTCGCGGAGAGGACAGTGGCTAAACTGGAAAAGACCATAGATGACTTAGAAGGTACACTTCATTTTACTCCTTCTTTTCAACCCGTCAGTGATCTACACTGTTTCTTTACTCAACCTTTGTTCAAATCTTTAACGTTCTTAATTTTCTTATTCTTAATCTTTTGATCTGATTTCTTTCTTTCTCCTCCCGATTTCCCATCATGGTCTGCACAATTCCTCCTTGTCCTCCACCTGCTTTCCCTCTCTGCCCTTTGACCTGCAGACGAACTGTACACGCAGAAGCTGAAATTCAAGGCTATCAGCGAGGAGCTGGATAATGCCCTCAATGATATGAACACCTTGTAAACCTTGCATTTAGCTCATTTCCACTTTCCCTTTGTCTCTCCTTTGCCTGATTAAAAGCACTTTGTCTCTTCTTTTCTCCCTTTACTCCCACTGCTCCTTGTTGCCTTTGCATTGAACTAAAGCTCAATAAAGATATTTTTCTCTTTCACTGTCTTCTGTCATTTGAGTTACGCCTGCTTCTCACCACTCTGCAGCTGTAACAGTCAATTGTTTCTATATTTATTGGCCATCATTGAAAAGGCCAAATTTGTAGTTTTACTTATTGTACACAAATGTGTTTCTTTTGCTATATAAGTCTGCTCTAACCTTTATTTTATTAGCTTTAATGTGATGTGCAATTCATCTGTCCACTGACACAACCATTGCATGTTATATCTGCTGTTACTTTGTATTGCAGAGAACCTATCGAAAGAAAAAGAGCAAAACGTAGGAATGCACCAAGTCCTGGACCAAACACTGCAGGAGCTCAATAGCTTGTAAAATGCCAAGAACAACATCAAAGAAATAAATAAAAAAAACATTTGTTTCGTAAAAGATATTTTCTACATGCCATACATTCCCTGTAATTTCACTCGTAATCCTGGTTGTTAAAACACAGGTACCCCTTTTATATATTTATGGTTATTTTGTTTCTTTTTCCCCTTTTTTAAAAATGGTTTTGGGTCCATATGATAATCAGTTTGGCTGCTGGAAATTGTGTTGTAGACCAAACTCTGAGCACAAATAAAACTGATGATGACAAAGTGAGTTTTATGTTTTATGTGTTATGTTGACTGCGTGTGTTTGCACCGTTTTTGAATATGTGTGTGTGTGTCCTTTAGGCAATTTCAACACAGTCATAAACTAACAAGAGAAAGAGCTCACCCTTCAATTTACATGTGCTAACATGCACAGTCATTTCTGTGAGCTCTGCTGAGACAGTGAATTCTTTAAACACAAAACTGGAAATACGTAGCGCTTAGCTGCTGGTCCTTTGATCCCACAACAGTAATGTCACTTGGTGATTTTTAGATGTTAGTGTCAATTACATCACCTTATTAACCATAGGAATCAAATGACATATGACCACTTCGGTTAATGCTAAAGATTATGTTGTCCTCAAAAAGTAGTGAATTGGCGAATCAATTCAGACTTTTTGTGGATTATTAGTGTAAATTACCTAAATGAGAATCATTTTGTTTCAGACACCGAACATGAAAGGGAATCAAGGAGTAATAAGTACTAAACTATAATAACTAAATAATAGCATAACTATCTCCGTGACAACTCCATCCAACGAGGAAGGCCATGCGATGTTTGTGGAAAGCTCAGAAAACAACTAAAATGGATCCTGAACAGAGATTTATGTTTGTGAAAAAGGAGAAAACCTGACAGCCATAGTTCCTTCTACAAATGCAATACCACGCTGTAAAGTTGTGCATTCAAAATGTTACTTCAGTAACAGTAAGAAGAATTATCTTAATAGAATACACAACATATAAAAAGTAGAAGTATTCATCAGAATCAGGTTTACTGCCAAGTAGGTTTTCACTTGGTGTTTGGTGCATACAATACACATAATAAGAGGAAATAAAAATACTGGCAAAGTTCTGCAAAAGTCAAAAACTTAAATATAAAATAGGGAAAAAGATACTATAATAAATATGTACACTATAACTGTTTTTGAATGAGGTTAGGGGTTATGATAATAAGTAATAATAGATTATAATCTCATCTAAAATGGCCTCTTTCAGAGTGTTGTTGTATGATTGGATTAGTAGTATGTATACATTATCGTGTAAGCATTATTTTATAGTTGTAATGCGTCATATTATAGTGTGTTAATCATAGTAACTAGGATACTAACTATAGCTGCATAATAAATGTAGTGTAGTAAGAAAAAAAAATACATCCTAACTCTAAAAAAAGTGCAAACGTAAAGTAGCATAAATGAAAATATTCAAGTACAGGTACTTCGAAATAGTAGACTCTTGAGTAAATATTCTTCCCACTCTGCAGACTCCAGTCAGTGAAAGAGGACCCGCCCACCGGGGTCAGCTATAAACTGCAGGTGAATTCCGGGCCAGCAGGGGGCGTCATTTCAGTACATTCAGATCGCTGGTTCGCCGGGCGGGATTTCCGCAATAATATCAAGTATGGCGAAGACGTACGACTATTTGTTTAAATTACTCTTAATCGGCGACTCTGGTGTCGGGAAGACCTGTGTCCTCTTCAGGTTTTCAGAAGACGCCTTCAACTCAACGTTTATCTCAACTATAGGTACGGCTTCGAACTGTGTCTTTCTGTCTGTTTACAATACGCCAATGGTCCGTCTCAGGGGCTCGGTCTACTTGCTGGAATGCTGGCTATGCTACGTTTCCGGCTGGAAGTAGTTTCTCTTAGTCATTAATAAAGACTTATTCTTTTAGATGTCATAAATATAATTAACTCGTTAATAAGAAATGGCAATAGGAAACACCGTTAACTGTGTGTTTTGTAGGAAGCTATCGTCTAAGTAGATATGTGTGTGCTGATTTATAATTGAATGCCGGGTGGCTCCCCTGCCAGCTAACGTTTGCGGTTAGCCAAGTAGCATTAGCCATTAGGTGCCGTCTATACCCTGGTAAGACACCGGAAAACCTGATATGTAATACGCTGTCCCTGGTTAAATTAAGAATGATAAAAACGCTGTTATTCTTTTATGTACATATAACTGCCATATGCCATGACAAGACACCGAGCCGCCTTTTATTTCCATTCCACAAGTGCCATTTTTACATCACAGTACTGACGGCCATATGTTTGACAGGTAACGTTAGCTACGCTAAGCTAGCAAGCTATCGTTGTGATTGACATTCATGATACTTTTTTTTATCCTTCCAGGCATTGATTTCAAGATCAGGACCATTGAGCTTGACTGCAAGAAGATAAAGTTACAGATATGGTAAGTTTATCATAATTGAACTACTTTCATGCAGAACGTGTGACACGCTGGCAGTGTTTTGTCAAAATGTGCCTAAAAATGAAATTACTCAAGGTAACGTTAAGGTTTCTCACAGATGTGCAGTATGATGCCTACAGGTCATTAACACTCTTAAAATTAAAATGCTCTTCCTTTTTTTTTTTTTTTATTCCTTCGATTGTATAAAAAAAAATAATATACACGTTCGGGTAAATCTAGCAGAATTTAGTTCATTCTTTATCTGTAGTTAATGTCTCCAGGCAAAATCACAGGTTAAAAAAAGCCTACCAAATTCATCCATCTAATGCCAACCTCTGCATTGACCTCTAATATACAATAACTTCTTACCTCCCTGCTATACTTACATGTTGGACAAATGTAATGTTGGATAAACACTCCTCCTTACATAGCTGGCATACTTTACTACATACAGTGAGAAGTTGATGGAAACTTTGCCTCATGATGTATCCAAATATTGATCTTCAACACGTTTTCATATTTAATCTTAAGATTTCTGAAATGACACTTTGCGATGTCACAATTCTGGTGTTTTTCAGGGATACGGCTGGCCAGGAGCGCTTCCGCACGATCACAACAGCCTACTACAGAGGAGCAATGGTGGGTGTCTTCATGTGTTGTCTGACAAATGCTACATAACTCTACTCTTCTAGGAAGCCACACTCTTGATCTTTGTTAATCTCAACACATTTAATTTACTGTTCTTTGCAGGGCATCATGCTTGTCTACGACATCACCAACGAGAAGTCTTTTGAAAATATCAAGAACTGGATAAGGAACATAGAGGAGGTATTAACTGTCTCAAATAGACTCTCTTTTATCTGCTTGCTACTTCTTCATATATTGATATGATGCCATGTAGATGGTGTTGTTTTATTACATTTCTCTCCTCTTGATCCAGCATGCTTCATCTGATGTTGAGAAGATGGTCCTTGGCAACAAGTGTGACATCAACGACAAGCGGCAGGTGTCCAAAGACAGGGGGGAGAAGGTGAGAAGTTTGGTTTAAGTTAAAATCATACATTGTCTTTAGGTTATATTTGAGATTAAGTAACATTGGTGCACCATTACATTGTTATAATTAATAAAAATAAAAAAACATGTCAACAGACTTGGTGAAATGTAAAGTGATGTAATTTTCTCCCATTTTCTTTCAGCTCGCTTTAGAGTATGGAATCAAGTTCATGGAGACCAGTGCAAAGGCCAACATCAATGTGGAAAATGTAAGTAGCCATTCTTCCTTGACTTATAATGTGCAGATAATGTCATCAATGTGATAACATGTGTATATGTTCTGGTTCACAGTCGTTTTTGACACTTGCCAGAGATATCAAATCAAAAATGGACACAAAATTGGTAAGAACTCTTTGATAATACAACTTAGTTTTTCACAATGTGACAAATTGATGAATGTAATAATTACTTTTCAGCAGCCCTTAAAAAGTTTTACTTTGAAACATTTTAAACTATTCATAGCAGTGTGCCTCTGGTTGTAGAAACGTACATGAGGATTTCTGTAAAGAAAGTTGCTGAACTATATAAGAGCAGCCACTGAGCCAGCAGTTCTACATGACATCAGGGACTTGTTTATTTGTCATTTTGCAGGAGGGCAACACGCCGCAGGGGAGCAGTCATGGAGTCAAGATCTCAGAGCCTCAGAAAAAGACCAGCTTCTTCCGTTGTAGCCTACTCTGAGGACCGAGGCCTTCGATACTGGCTGCCAGCTGGCTGGACATAAATGGACTGTGCTTGCTCTTAGCACTTCCTTCCCCTTCCTTCTTTCTACCCATCCATGGCCTGTCCTTCCAGTCCACACAAACCATTATATTCCCAGTAAGCGGAGGACTTCCCTCCTCTTTTCCTCTTCTGAAAGCTTCCAGTGGTGCATCTCTTCCATTTTAAGGAGATCTATTGTCTTCATGGGTCAGAATGCTTGACTGGTTGAGAAAAAAGCCAGGAGCATTGTCCAGATGTTCCTTATCACACAAAAGACAGGCTCTTACTTCTGATGTTAGTCTCTTTGTACTACGCACTCATATTTCACACAGCCGGTAGCACAACTGAAGATGAGAAATTGTTAAATTAATGTCAAGGTTTTGGGATTGCAAATACAAATGCAATATTTAGATCTATTTTTATTAGTGCTCTTTCCCTTTTTAAGTGATACATTTCAACCAGAGACTGAAAGGCTTGTACTGTAGTGAAACAGAGTTGCACATGCTTTCATTATCAATTCAAGAGTTGAGAATCATATCGCACATAAGGCAGTCAAGGATCAGAGAGGAATTGGATTGAAAGGTTTTACGTTTGAGTTCTGCTCTTTGGTTTGCTTATAGTCCTTGACAATCATTTGATGCAAGTTAAAATACATGCTTCATCTTGCCCTGATCATTACGCAGACTGCCTCCAACTCTTTTTTTTTTTTTAATTTTTTTTTTTATTAACCTTTCTGCAAAAGCTTTCAGGTGCTGGAAGGCAGTTTGGCAACACAAAACTTCAATCCAGATTTCTCAGTAGATAAAGTTCTGCTGTCAAATTGTCAGCAGAACATTGGTGACGTGACATGTTTCTGTGTAAGCTTTCTCTGTTGTAACCTGCAAGAAAGTATTTTACACTGGTGTGAAAGTGTGCTAACACTGCATTGTTACCCATGTGTAAGTACACTTTAGAAAAATATCAAGCTGTATAATAGAAATAATCCTACAAAATTGAGTACAGTGTAATAAGGCAGGTTTGCATTTAACAATAATTTTTATTGATTATTCTGCCGCTTATTTTCTTGATTTAACCTATTCATTGTTTAGTCTATAAAAAAAGTCCAAGGCGACGTCTTTTTAAATGTCTAAAGTGTTGCCTTTAATTTGACTTGGAAGATTTTGGAGCAGTTCTGATTCACAGTCGAGCTAAATGACGTCTCTGGTTATTTGATCAGCAATTAAAATCACTCTTGAAGTTTCGCACTGTAAGCCCCTTCTCCTCCTGCTATCCATGCAGCTCTCCTTGCACTTTACCAGTAACTCGTGTTTTGTGTGTAGTCTGTGCCAAGTGATAGTTTTGCAATACAAGTACGTAGTTAAAAACATTTTGAGTCTTGGTAATATATTGGGCATAATTCCTAAATATTTCTTTTTTTTTTTTTTACTACACCTACTTATATATGACTTGATCTCCTTTGCTATTTCACTGCTAGTGATCCACTGTCCTGGTATTAGTTCACTGAAAAACATTGCTAATGTACTTATATATATATTTATATAAAGGAAGTAATTTGCCAGCCTGTTTCTATGCTACTGCCCTGCCAAATTATAGTTTAAAAGTGATGTTTTCCTGGCTTATTACATGAACGCTGGCTTGATGAAATCTGTAAGGTGGTCTCACTAGTATTATTGTACACCTTCTCGTGCATTAGTGTTGATTGTCACCCTTAGTCTGACAGCTAGGTGTCACCAGAGCCACAGTATGCACTAGATGCACACCTGAACTCAAATCTTAATCAGTATTTTATTAAGAGCGCAAGCCACAGTGAACTAGACCTGTGTGATCCAAACATGAACCCACTATTTACCATTGAGTCTCAATCTATTTCCTCTGTTTCTCATATTTCCTTCATTCATTTGTTTGTAGTCTGAAAATCAAACTCCTATATGCACAATATCGAGGGAGGATCTGCTTTTGCTTGCCTGCACATTTTTATTTTATTTTTTATATCAAATAATTTGGGACCTCATGACCACCATGACCATTTGTCTTAACTGCTAATACTCAGTTCTTCTGTCATAGGTGAGCTATGCATTGTGAGTCTTGGACCTGTGCATATTTGTGTCATGTCATTTTCAGACATACTTGTAGACCTGTACAGTTGAATGTATGGGCTTTTTGTTTGTGTCACTCACTGAGCCAAAAACAGGACTGTAGAAATGGCATTGCTACAACAATGCGAGTGGAATTTAGCACGATGGGAGAATACGTAGGAAGAGTCTGGACGTTGAAATGTGGAGATGGTGCTGTTTTCTCATTCGAGTGATACTGTAGCTTTAAGTCAGAAACATGGGGAGCAGACTTTTGTGGGACTGGAGCGACATCATTTTCAGCTGAAATGATACTCCCTTTTTGATTTTGTTTTTAAATCATATCCTTTAATAATATACCGTACATCATTTTTACAGCCATATTTTCATTCCATCGATTGTGAAGTACACAGGGAGAATAATAAAATACATTTTGAAAAAAAAAAGAAGTGGAAAAAAAACACTGTAAATATCACATTGGAAAAAAAAGAGATCTACTTAAATTGTACTGTACTTTCTAAACCCATATGAAAATGTATCTACAGTTTGTAGATATATGTACTTTTGATTTAATAAAATAAGATTATAAACTTACTTTGTTTCTATTGTCTTTATTGGCTGGCTGTCAGAGGAAACTTCACTGTCAGTTGACCCCCCCATGCTCACACAATGGAGACTGCTTTCATGAGAAATGGCTCCTTTTTATTGGACCGCTATGACCTGGAATATTCTGGCATGTGTTTCTTTTATAGTCTGGTGTAACTGAACCCCTTTAGATACAAAACGCAGATCTACTGTTGATGCTCATAACTAATGAGCCTTGTCTTGGAGGCTTGGTTGATGCTTCCATGTGATTATAGACCTGCGGTCACACCATGACTGGTGTTATTTCTGCAGCTGCGATGATGAAAGAGAAACTGACATGGACTCGCTGTGTTCCTACAAATCCAATTAGTTAACAGTAATTATCCCCGTATTTTAAACAAGACAAGTCACAATTACAATTAGTATTTACTAATGTCATAGATGCTAAATGTCAACGTATGATGATCAGTGTTGTTTTTTTTTTGTTTTTTTTTACAAAATAAAACACACAAAAGGGAAAATTGAGTTATTCACAAGATGATATAGTTGTTTTTTGGTTGACATGTCAGGATTCCTCCACTTTTCCCGACATTCTGCAGTATCATAAGTCCATCATTAGGTGACAAATCAAGAAATGCACGATTGCGTCATTTCTTTATATCCTTATGTGGAAGGTGCTGTGAACAGAAGGTAGAATAGTTTGATTTACTCAGTAGGAGTCATGGTTAAGAACAAATGTAAGGATGATGTAATAGATGACAATCATTGATACACACCACACTATCTAATAAATTGTTCTTGTGTATTGTTTTTAGGCGGGTTCACCCTTCACTATATCTTGTGGTAAATGGTTACCACTGGCCTACCTGAGGAAGTCTGGAGCTCGAACGATCATGTGCTGGAAGTCCTCCAGTGACAGACGTCCGTCGTTGTCCAGGTCGGCCTCATCGATCACCTTCTCACACACCATCCTCACCTCGTCTTCTGTCAGCTCGTTACGGGTCAGTTTGTTCAGTGTCTTCTCCAGGTCCGACTTGCAGATAAAGTCATCGTTGTTGAAGTCTTGCAGGAAAAGGGAAAGAGGGAGATATAGAAATTATTGGTCGTTTAATTCAGTTAGTTGAGAAACTTTCTTCAGAATTTTCGTTGTTATTCTATAATATTGAACTAAATATCTTTGGGTTTTGGAGTAATATGGTTGGCCCAAACAAGCCTTTTGACTATATCGACTTGGGCTTCAGGAAATTGTGGACATTTTAAAAATATTTTCTCACATTCTATGGACCAAACAATTTGACAGATTAATCGATAATGAAGACAAATGTTAGCTGCAGCCGAAGAGATGCCCTTCATATATTCTGAACTAACTCCCAATTAGGGTTACATATTTTGCAGGTGATATTCTGTGCCATGTTTCAGTGTATTGAAATGTGTCTTTTTCTCTCAACAAAATACCATAAACTCGTTGTTCCCCCCCCCCCCCCATCATTTTATTGTCAAGGTGGAAACTGCACTGTTATGGTTAACAAATATCTTGATGCACACTTAAGGCACTGATTAAACATATTCATTATATTACACATTCACCCAACACACCCAGTCCTTCAGGGGTCATTCCAGGTATCTGAGCCTCATCAGTCTTGCTCATCATAACACAACTATGCTGTTACAGTCTGTTACCTTCCTCGTTTTTTCCCCCTCTATTGGTCTGAATAATGAATGAAAAGTGTCGTCGACCCATGACCGTGGTTATGTGTATATAACTTCTTCATCTGTCAGTATCTGTTAATTAGGGGCGGCCACTACTGCTGAGCACAAACTGGGCTTTGACGAGCTCTTTGCCTCCATAATGGGCTCGTTAATCATTTAGAACATTCCATGCACCATCCGTCATGCTTACAGCTCCACGACCCTTCACCACCATCCCTTTTCATCTGCTTTACCATATTAAAAGTGAAAATATTTCCACGTTTCATCTACAGTTATTAAACTTACTTCATAGTTCAAATAAATACAAGGGATGGAAGGAATTTGTCGGACAAAGGTGGGGCCTATTTTGGCATCAGGGTGCTTCTTTACACTCTGTAGTTACATGTTACCCTAATCTTCTGTTTGGCATCTTGGAGACCCCTTGCCGTCTTTAACAGCTCAAAAATCATACTTAACATTGTTTACCAACATTATACTTAATTACTTAAGTACTTCATTAATTTTCATTAGAATTTTTAACTGATTCCTCTACATAAAATGAGGCATCATTTCAGTTTCACCCCATCTGGTTGGATACAATGGCAATTCATAAGCTCTCTCTATTTCTGTCATTGGAGTTTTACAGTATAACTGTAAAGTCACTATGTAGGATAACATGCTGTACATTTATTTGTCTATGAATGACGTAATTGGCAAACAAAAGGAATACAGATTAGTTCGTGCATAGTGCGTATATTGTATAAACAATTGTATTGGCTGTTTTATGCTAATTTCAGCACTTTGTCACAGGGAAGTGTTACTACTTCAATACTTTTCTACATACTTGGTTTTAAAAGAATGAAGAAAAGCAATAGAGTATTTAAAGGAATTTTCTTTTTGGTTCATTTCAATTATTATTATTATTATTATTATTATTACATATGCAGCAGTGGGATCTGTAGGGGGGAAAAGCCAATTTCAACACAATGAAAATTGGAACTCCTTGATATGAATTTCTTTTTTCTTTTATTTACACCACTTCTTCGGATATTTTACCATAAATTTTGAAAGCGTAGTAGGCCTTGAGGTCACGCGGAGCCATCTCGCTCAGGACTGAAAACATGTCCAAGAAGTCGTCTAGTGTCATGTTTCCCTCTCCGTCCTCGGAGAAAACCTCAGCGATCCTCTGACGAAATGGGTTGTCCTGAAAAGGGGGACACCAGTACTTCTACAACAGTCTGATAAAACTGATAAAAACAATTCAGTGTAGTGTATCATAAAGAACAAAGAACTGGTGCTCTGTTGGATTTCATGGCTTTCCACATGTTTGTGTTTTTGTTCGATTTATATCTCATATTGTCTGATTCTTTCGTTTGGTTTTTCCAATGGGAATTCAAGTAAGCTCTGAAATTTGGAATAATGAATGACTATGAAAGAAAAGCATAATGTAACTCTCCCTTTCTCAGGACATGTCAGTGATCAGCGTGTTAACACACCTGTTTACCTTGCTGTCATTGTGTAAAGAGGCATATAATTGACCCATTTCCAACAAGTGTGCCCTGAGGGACTCACCAGCATTCTTCAAGTTTAAAGGAGTCGGGTAACATATAACGTTTCAAAGAATTCTGTCGATTAGTTTGTCATTAATTATGGATTGGGAACACAGGGAGAGAGCGGGTCTGCAGGGTGTGCGTGGACCAGTGGGTCTACCTTCAGCTCTGGCATGCTGCCAATCAGCTCATATGGTAACTTCACATCTGGGTGGCTGGTGTAGTCAAGGGGAACGAGCTGCGGTGCCAAATCCCGATAGCGGTCGAACAGTCTAGGAAAGGTTTAAAATATTTATACAAGATATCTTCTATATTATGTCCTTGAGTATTTTAGAGGGGCAATTGGTAGTTAAGAAAAGTTAAGCTGGAAAAACTCCTACTATTCATGTGCAAACTGTATTTCTCTCTATTGTGGTCAACACTGGAAAGACTGGAAAAGGGTTTTTAGTTCAGTAAAGTTCTGAAAGCAAGATTTGAAATTCTATGTGATCTCAATGATAGCCTGCCCCACAGTAGGACAAGGCTCCTGATACTGTAGTTTAGAGTTACAGTGTAGTATTGTGCAGAACAGAACAAAATTCAGCAGTGTCGTGTGTGTCACACCAGCAATGTCTCAGATATAATCAGGTTTTGTGCCATTTTGATGTCAGTGAAATAATTTGCTCACCTGAGAATTTCTTTTCTTGTAAAATATGTACAGTCCTGCAAATACAATCAGATTAAGGCAGGAAAGGGAAGTTATCTCATAGTGCAGTAGGATGCATCATTTGTTTTATACAAGGTGGTAGACAAATGCAGATATTTGATTAGGTAATAGTAGCAACACCACACTATACAAAACACTCCAGTACAAGTAAATGTCATGCATTTTAAATTTCATTTAAGAAGTATTGTCTACAAAATGTACTTAAAGTATCAAAAGTACCTCATTATGCAGACTGGCCCATGTCAGTGTTATGTTATATTATTGGCTCATAGTTATTGATGCAAGCATTTAGATAACTACTTTGTTTACTTTTGGGTAATTTCATCCGTAACAATCACATGTTTTTTGTGTATAATCTTAATCTGAAAGATGTTTGTAGTACTAGTAACTATAGCTGTAAAATAAATGTACATTTCCTTGTGAAATATAGTGGAGTGGAGGTATAAAGTGCCATCAAATGGAAATACTTAGATAAAGTGCCTGAAAATAACACTTGTACTAGCACAGCACCACAGCCAGGTAACTAAGTAGAACAAATGTCCTGAGTTAACTTCCTCCGCTGGTTTTGTATTCAAACAGAGAGCATAATTCAACAAAAACAATCTTGATTAAAAACACAACACTAACTATGCATCCTGTCACTAACTTTGGACCACAAATTCCCTTGTGGTGTGTTGACTGTGAAATGTCCAGACTTTTTTTTTCTTTTTTCTGAACAGCAAGGTTGGAGGTTGTCACGTGAAGTCTGGCGAGCAAATTACCCTTGTTTACAGATGCCGCTTGCTCGTATTGCTAAGAGAAGCACCGTTTAAAGTGAGCGAGGCTAATCGTCTCATTCAGAAAGAAAACAGGATTGACACCAACCTGATAGGCATCTAGCTGCTGTGCTGTAAAGATGGTCTGTTTATTCCCCATGTCTGAGCGCGCAAACACCAAGCCTCAGGTCCATCGCTGCTCCAGCATCAAGTGCTTTTCTAGGGTGTGTGGATATGTCAGATATGAAATACTGGGACAAAAGGGAGCCAAAGCCAAAGAGGAGATCAGGTGTCGGGCTGCTACCAGGCCTTTGGTCCCCATTATAATGGCAGCATTTCATCGTTTTCTCCATTGTGAATAGCAGCCCGTTTGACAATGAATAAGGGCTGTCGTCCAGCATCATGCCAAGTGGTATCAACCTCCTTTAGTGCCACTCTATGGCCAACGCCTCGGTCACAGCTCAGGTTACACTCTTTAGAGACAGGGTTTTGTAGTGGGCAAATAGACTTTTTGATGGGAGACAAGTTTTGTTTCAGCTGAGACCTCCATTATTAGATATTTATCCAATTATTGAATACATTTTCCCGTTCAGTTTTAGGCCAAGTATTACACAATCTGCCCTAAAACTACATTCGAAAATAAAGCTCAATAATTATGACTTGAAGCACCGAATTCAAACTTTGCCTTCATCATTTAGAATAGCAGATGTACACCAGTGCTACATATTCCACCTTCACCTCACTCTATGGTGCTTAGCACGAGCAATAAGGACGACATTTAGTAGAACAACAAGCGCTTTAAGTGACACAAAGAAAGGTTTTATGTCAAATGTGCAGTTTTGTCGGGGCGACCACCTGTATGTCGGTGGGTCCCAACATGGGGATAAGGACACCTCAAGGACTCCCCAAAAAATGGAAAGGGTCACCAGATACTTCATTGACACAAATAAAGTTTTGCTTTTTTATTCAGCCCCCCAAACACTGTCACTACAGAGTGTAACTTCTGCTAGTTACAGTAGTTACACTAGAGGAAGCTCGCTGTCTCATGATGGGATAGTGTTAAGTTTAGAAAAACCTTAAACGATCCTCAAATGAATTAATAATTTTTTCATTGGTTAATAAATTCATCCATTTTCTGCTGCTTATCCAGGATCAGGTCATTCGTGTCAGTCATTTTTGGACAGATAATTTAATTCATCATAACATGAGGAATCATTGTTATGTACTACTAGGAATAACTAAAAAATGTGATATGATAATATGTAATTCATATCGTCCCTAATGGTTTGCCTTTATAATGTGGCCTATATGATCATGAAACAGGTATTAATTTGAATTCTATATAGTGTTAAAAAGGTCTTTAATTCCCCACTGCTCTATGCTACACTACCACACCCGTCACACCTCACTGGTATTACTTTTAAAGCTTTTTATGTTCACAATATAATCTTTCTTGAATTGATGTGTGCTTTGCTCCTGTTTTGCAAGAGGCTCCTCCAGCAGCCTCCACCTGCTTTGACTCGGATAGTTTGCTCACGGCCTGGAGGGTTTATATTCCTGAATCTTACCTCATATCCTGAAATGTTGCTGCTTTGCCAAGTGCACAACCACAACGACAAGTCAAACATTAGTGCTATATCCTATTGCGAGGCAAATAATGTGAGAGAAAAAGTGTGACACCCAATATTAAATGTTTCATGCGGGTCAAACGTATGAAAAGACAAAGAGGGAGGAATAGGAAACCAATTAAACAAAGAATATTAGTTTTAAACCTACACCAAAACCAGTTCAAGTGACAAGTGATTTCTTTAGCGAGACTGATATAAATAAAGGGAACTGTATTTTTTCCATCAGCACCACTGGAATGAAGGATGATTGAGGACTTTTGGCTTCATGTTTAAGTGTGACCTTTTTAATTACTTCTGTAGACTAGTTTCTGTGTTTTAACTTGTTTAACCACGTTGTGTTTTGAATAGTGTTCACCTTTGTATCTTATTTTACAAAATATAGTCAATTATGTTCTTAATTTGTTAATACTACATTGAATAGCTGTCATAAACAAGCATATTTTGTAATGCCACCTTCAGACATTTAATATCCTCCCTGTCTTTTGTTCTTTTTAAGAGCAGAGTATGACCCAGCTCTAATGGTTTTGCCTAAACTGAGCTCAGTGGACATTACAGATGTCCACGACACCCAGACCGGAGACTTCTGAGCTCTTGAGTTTGGATTCTTTGCCCCGAAATAAATGTAATATTAAATGTTTTCTCAGGCGAAATGTGTTTGTTCTTCCCACTGTGGCTGCTATTGTCATAAGTAAGTCTCTTAACTTAATTGTCTTTATAAAGTAACACTGTCTTTTAATCTCAATGTTGAATGGGAAAATTCCAAAATCAGTTTTCATGATCAGTTCTCAACACCCAGCAATCCAGTAACATGACAGCCAGAGATATACAACACTTCACATTTCCTGCGGAGCTGTTGATGCAGATGCAAACCTCCAGTCTGATCACAGGTTAGATCCCCGGGTGTCGCAGCCGAATGGCCCCCACACATATGTTTCGTCCAGTGATGTTTGTCGCTAGCTGATGTCACGTTAACAGCATTTTCTGCCTTTTCTCCCCCTCCTGCTGACGTGCACAGACTATTAAAAACATCCTCAATATAATGCAATCCAAAACAGC
>CALSCE010009779.1:12598846-12622495 GCA_943593645.1 Bovichtus variegatus
TGCCCGTCAGCAAGAGAAAAGGCAGAATATATATGTGTATATATATATATATATATATATACATGTATATCTTAGTTTTAGTTTACTATTTCTAAATGATGAGACCACTGTAAAATATGTTTGTGTCAACCTAAAACATGAAGTTACAGTTCTTTTTATTTCAGGTACGTCATCTGTGGACAGGAAGGCTTATGGTGAAACGGGGCTCCAGGCTCTTTGCGATTACATAATGACCCTCGTGGCTGTGTTCATTGGCACCAAGAAAGTCACCGGGAAATCCTCAGCGTCCTCTGGTGCTGAAGTGGAGGCTGTGCAGACTGTGGAGGCCTTTATGGATCTGATCAGGTCAGTGTGCACAAGTGGACACAATTGTTAAGGCTTCCTGTCCTTTGACCAAATGATGATCAGTTCATCATAACCAATAACACTTCAATTCAGACCTTCTTGAAATAATGTCACGATTTGGAGTGAAAAGTATTTCGTAAATAAAATCATTCTACAATCTTTACACCATTTATTCTGACAGTGTAACAATTCACAACAGTTAACATAAAATATACAAATCTCTCACAGGATATCACTTCCATCACTGCCATATATTATAATTTATGGATATTTACATATATTACAACGCCACATACGGGACTCTGCACATTGCTCATTAGTTGCAATTGAGTTTTAAAGGGCAGCTGGCTATTTATGCAACAAAACCCTGATTTACATTGTATTTTTTATGAATATCTGTGAAGCCCGACACCAGTGAGTAGTTGGTGTCAGTGGCAGCCGCAGCTTCCAGCCACCATGTCATTATACTGTTTCAGCACCACATTCTCGGCATCATCGAAGTAAAGCAAGTTGATGGAGAAGAGCTTGTCGGGCACGCAGCACGGCGTATCAATGCCTTTGATCAGCTTCAGAGCGTTGATGATGGACTGGACGGTGGCGTGGTTGGTCGGCCTCATGTTCTGACCCAGGGGGAAGGGGCAGGAGCCTTTGCAGTAGTAAGCGTTGTAGCCACGAGGAGACACAATCCAGCCCGACCAGCCGATCTCCTCGAAGTCGACGTAGAGGGGCTGACGCTGGCAGGGCAAAGACGCGCCTTCCTCCTCACTGTAGTCCGGGGAGCGAGCTCTGCGGGAGGGTGGACCGGACATGGGGGCCTGGGGCAGGTTGGAAGTGGCGTCTGCATCGTTTGGGTCTGGGGAGGGAAAGGAGAGCGTTTTGTTAGAACACATGATATTTAATACAGTATGTTGTCCTGAATTGGGGTAAAGCATATTCTCTAAAGTTAACGTTTCTAAATATTTGATGTTCTGTCTTCCCACATTGAGCTTATTCTGAAAAGGGTTTGGTTGTCGCAGAACAATTGATGAAAGAATCTTTTAGAAATGTGTCTGATAACTGATTTGTAAAATAATGTTGGGGGGCCCAGGGTTTCCCCAAGGCCCCATAATTCTTATCTACACCCCTTGGTCATCAAGAGCGCACTGTGTGTGTACTTTTACTGTCGCTGGACACAACTTAATCACTCAATTGACCTCAACTCACCTGTGCTTTCAAGAGTAGTAGAGCGGCGGCCATCGTCCGTAAAGAGGACCAACATGGGCTGTTTACTCAGGTGGTGGTTGCGTCCTGAAGCAAAGCGGATCAGTTTCAGATCCATCTGGCTTCCTCCCAGGGTCCGCACCACAACATGGAGCCCCAGGTTACTGCCTTCATCGTTCATCCAGGAGCGGACCTTCATGAAAAAGTTCACATTGGTCACTTAAAACACGTTCATTCAGGCAGTTATATTCAGGAAGAATCTACGAACGTTAACGCAGGCCTCAAAGAGAAGTGGGTACTTACTGCTTGTGTAATGGTGAACACTTCCCAACCAGTAGAGTGGACTGGGATAAGCCGGGAAGACAGCAGCTTCTTCTCCTGTGTGTTGTTGTTTTTGCTTGTGTCAAGCAGCTGATACACACTAACCTGAATGAAACAGCAGACACGTGTGTTACAGTAAGGTCCCAGGGAGAGATGCATCTGGGTGGATTCAGTGTATTTCATTACATCTGATCTTAAAATGAAAGTGATCTAATGGTACATACCTGGCAGAAATGGTGTCTGTTAAATGTCAGTGTTGCCTGAGGTCGCAGCTTGAAAAGATGGAGCTCTGCGGTGAGAATCTTCTCAGTTCTTGCAACCGTGGACAAATTGAACCTGAACTCCACCTGTTCACTACGCACTGCAATGGAAACGTTAACATTAGAGAAAAGAACAAACGTGGCCACATTTCATGTGTCTGCAACGGCATGTAGCAAACGTATGCGTGCACACATCAAATCTTACATTTGTCAAAGAAGCTGCGCACAGTATTGCCCTCCAGAAGATACGGGTCCTTTGTCACACCGTGCACATCAGCAACCGTGTTGTACAGATCAAGCATGTACTGAGGCGCATGCTTGCGTACATGTATAGCAGGGGGGTCCTCCATCCCAAACACTTCCAAAAGTCTCTTGATGGCAGCTGAGCGTACTTCCACTGACTCATTCTCGGCGGTGAAATGGTTCTCCAGATGGCTGAGGGAAGGCCGTGCGGCGCCGGCGCACACTGAAGCGGCAAAGCTGATCACAAACAGCAGCATCTCTGAAGTTGGAGCAGATTCCTTGTGCGTCGGTGTCCTGGAACTGCACAAGTGGCCAGTTAGCGCCTTGGAGTTGGAGTGACTGCGAAATCCTGGAAGCTCCACTTTTTATATCAAATGCTCCCGTTCACTCTCCAGTGCCCCCAAAGCCTTTGTAAACAGCAGTAAAGATGCTATTTGGTCGCAAATGTAAATCGCCAATCAGCGAACATAAAGGGAGACTAATGGCGGCGTTAACAAGGTGTGAACCCGATTGTAGATTTTATTCAAGCCCATTGTCCCCACGTCTGGCAATAAAGGCTCAAATAATCTAATGTCAGCCTTTGAAAAAGCTCGGTACTTATTGACCAGTGACTATGTTGTTGCGGGACGTATTATATCTCTGATGTATCATGTTGTTGTAGATGGATGTACAAAATGATAAGCAGAATCAACTTGGAGTTGATCTCTTGAGGAAGTGCATTCACCATGGGAGCTCAACTGCGCCTATGTGAATCCATTAATTTAGAATAATGGGCACAGTGTCTTAGGTGGAAACCAATTACTTCGATAAAGAGACGGGTGTCCCTGGCTACACGTCGCGAGATTTGCATAACTGCTTATCCAGCGACCGCTAGATAATCAACACATTTGCAAAAAAAAAAAAAAAAAAAGATCTCCAGCTGGATTGACCTCCTGCGATAGTAGAATGATGTGGTGCTAAAATGATTTTTAAAACTTCCAGCCAGTTTGTTCATTTCCCCCCCCCAAAAAAAGATACTGTCTATAATTCACAATAATTCATATTGCTTTCAGTGTAAACTTTTTAGGATTTAGGAACAGCCTATTGTACGGATAATGGTTTGGTTCAGAGTTGACCCTTCCCCACTTAAGATACAGAACTATCTATAGATTAGAAACCCCAACAAAAACAAATCTTTGTTGTTCTTTAAGCTCGGTTGTTTTTCATTCATGTCCCAAAGCCAACTCAATTCATTCCAAGGAAACTCAGAAATTGCGCACTGTGCCATTTGGTTACTTTAATTTTTTACGCACAATTACACACGAGCAAAAAACAGATTACTACAAAAAAAAAAATAAGTTTGTTTACCCCGCTGTAATAAACAATTAAGAGATCAAAGTTTTTGTCTACATGACACCTTGTAAGCAAGTCATAAAACCCCTTCTCTAAAGATGACAGGAAAAAAAACACAAAAGAGTTTTCTTCACACGTTGATATCAAAATAAGGAGCTATTAGCTACCTGCACGTGTGTTTTTTCAAAGGGACATTTGCGAAATTGGTTGGCTTTTCATGTGCTCCTTTCCAGTGCCTCTTCAAAGACTCATTTTAGCTCGTGGATACTGTAGACAGTCATACAGATTTGAATTTATTTCAGACTGTACTGATCAGATTGTCTTGAAGTCTGTTCCAAATCTTTCCTCTTGTTACTTTTATATGATCTGGTTAACTGAACTCAAACCTTAAATTGATGTAATTATTATACTAAGTACATTTATATATTAATTTAAAATAGGACTACATACTGTATTTGCGCTGTGTATAATTTGAAGTTTATTTTCTTAGTAATGTACCTTTCCAAAATGTTTCAAGTTTTATTAGCAGTTTTGGTAAAAGAAAAAAAAAAAGTGATGTGATCCAATGACAAGTCCTCAAAGATTATTGTATTAAATTTATTTACAAAATAATAATTTTTACATATATTACATATAATACAATAATACTTTAGGGAAGCAAAGTCTTTAGCAGATGTCATAGTGTTTGATGGGGTCATTACTGGACTGTGAATTCAAACTTTCAACTCCTGAGAAGAGATTGGAAGTTGTTTTCCAGTAGGGGGCGCAGTGTTCAATTTTGGGCATGGTTTTGGCAAAGGCAGGAAGTGATGGAGAGGATGGTGCGTATCTGCCCATGCTGGTTGAGGAAGCTGTGGCTCTCGTAGCCCTGAGGAACACATGAGTTGGACTGTCGTTCAGCCCATAAGTGGCAGGTTGCAGGAGCCGATTGATTCCTGCAAAAATAAAATTGAATGAACATTTAAATCACCTTGTGAAATACATCAAACAACTACTCATTAAGCTGCATGTGTTGCCCGAAGCATACACAGAAAGATAAACATTAAATACCTAAATTGTAGTTTCTACATTTAGCCTTTCTGACCAGTGACACTGCGAAAGTCAACTCGAATATGTGAGGCCTGTCTGTCCAGTGACAGTTTTGGAACATTTTTATTGTCAATTTCAACAAGGATAATTCCTGTGTAAACTTTTAATGATTGTATTATGAATTTGATCAAAAAATCTGCTGATATAAATGTATTACAACTGTGTAATACCCCAAATGAATCCCATGCATTAACTGACCTGCTATTAGTGTAACACACCCATGCTGTGCATCCAAAAAATTGTACAAAGCCCTAAAACTTTAATTTAAATTATAGCTGTATGCCCAAACTTTCCAGATGTACTGAATATTTCAGGTTGAATGTAGGGGAAATGTGTCTAAAATAAAGGCACAGTACATCTAGAATATTTTAATGTCACTGAATGGTGCAGCTATTAAAATGTCTTGGGTTTAAATATTTTACTCAGTGTAAACACCTTATAGCTTCAATGAAGTGCTGGAACTTGTTGATATGATAAGTGGTGAATTAAATTCAAAAGACAGAAGTTTTTGTATTTGTTTGTGCACTATTTTTCCTCCTCCAGCCACACAATCAAAGTCCAATGATATGATGAAGGAACTATAAGGTAAATCAGAAATGTGGACCTCCTATTCTTTTCATATACTGAAGATAAACTGATACATTTCAACGTGAACAGTCTGCCACAATCTCATAAAATATAGCATATACCTTCAGCTTTATTTTGAGATCTGCAGACATCTAACAGAGGGACATTTGGTGTAGGAATTTAACGTGGACAACATGCTGAGTGCAGAAAGTGTCAGAGCTCACAGGCAATTGTTATGAGAGGGGCAGAGGAGGTGTGGGTGGGTGTGTGTAGCAGCTGTGTTCATGCTTACCTGAGAAGGCATCGGTTTCCTGTAGTGCAGCCTCCCAAACATCTGCCAACGTCTATTTCCTGTGGAAAATTAGCAACACACAGAGAGGGCAATCAGCTCACAGCTGGTAACAAATATTGACCTAGTTGATTCGGGCCCCAGCTGCCGTTTAGCAAGTTAACTGCTTTGATTCAACACCTGCAGGGGCCATTTGTGTTTGCACTGCGCTCGCACCTTTGGTGCTGAGGCACAGCTGATGAATTAAGTTGAGCTGGGACTAAAAGCTGCCAGTCTACCATGTGTATTGTTGCAGGTTGTGCATGAATTAGACCAGTGGATTAGCTTGATTAAGTGCTGTCTTCCACACATGTGTCTGATGAATACAGATACTTCATTTCTGTCTGGCACCCAACAAGACTCCTCGTTTCCTCTCAACTTGACTATAAAAGAGAGAGTGTGAAACCGGCATCACAAATGAATCACTCTTCTAGTGTTAAGTATGCCATGCTAATCAAAAAGGAGATGACGCTTATTTTAAAAGGCTGGATTCAAATATAAAGTTGTGGATGAACAAGACTGCTGATTTATAACAATTAGAAATAAAAAGGTTTAGAGTTTACACCTACTTTGAGCCTCTCCTCTTTGACTCCATCTGCATGGTGGAGTATTTCATAGTAATACTCCACATATGGGACCCTGTAGCAGCTTTCCTTCAGCTCACAGGCCACCACTGTCTGGATGAGCTCCACTTTGTTGGGGGTTTCCACAAACGCAGAGTCAAACTTAGTGGGGACACAAGAGAATCCCTCTGGGAAGGATTAAAAAAGGAAGAGTTGGAGTTATAAAGTCATGGGATCAGCTCAATTATAATCTGTGATCCAAATGTAAACAAACAGAGCAGCAACATTTAAAACACAGGATTAGCTTTGTCATCACTCCCAAACTAATTGGTGTTTTTTTTTTTAATACACTAGACAACAACTTTATGATTTGCATTTTGTTCTGGTGGTGTTAAAGAATCGTGTATATCAGTACATTTGGGAAGAGAGACCTATAGGAATGCAGATATTCCATCACTAAATCAAACTCTTGTATTGTGCAGGTACATGTAGCTCAAATCTTAAAATGGTCGAAAAAACCTTTAATTTTTTATCAGCATAGTGAATATTAGTGATCCCATGCTAGCAGTGCAGGGTTGGGCCTACAGTGAATATCAATATAACTAAAGTATATGCTGTTTTAATGTTTTTCTTAGACCACAAATATACTGTAGTTCAATGTGTATCAATCATATAAATACATTAAAACAGCTTCTGATTCTGATTCTGATTCTGATTCTGAAATAGCCAGATTGACTCACTGACTGCATATTTTGTTTAGTTAGACAGTTACATGCACACACACCCACACACCCCCACACACACACACACTCTCACCTGGTGATCCCTTGGACCGGGAGCATCCTCCCAGGTCCAGGACCGTCTCATACGGTGTCTCGGTGTAGTACGTCCTCAGCGCGGGGACCCGGATGCACCTGGTGAGCTTGATCTCACACTGGCACTCCTCGATGACCTCGACCTCCCGGGCTCCCTCTAACAGCAGCACCCGGTCCACACGCATCCCGGTCGGCTCACACACCTGGTTCATCCCGCAGGAGGGCAGCTGCTTCAGCGGCTCCGGGCTCTGTGGAGCTGCAGGTCCGCGCGTTCTCATCTTTTGTAAGGTTGAGAGAAATGAGACATGTCAAAACATGTTTCTGTGTGCGTTCATGTAAGAGATGCAAAGTATTTGGAGAGTGATTTACACTTGTCGTTTGTGATTTGTTTTATTGCTTGCTTAATGAAGATTTGCCCCCTCAAATTTATCAAGTCAACCCGGATTGGAGTTTCAGCAGGACAACTTTTGCATACAATCACAAAGTAACAGCGCCCCCTTGTGGCCACACGGGGGGACTTCACTTACTTTCTTGCTCCTGAGAAATTCCAGCATTGAGGAATGTTTGGAGTATTCCTGCTGTCCTGCTTCATGTGATGGCCTGGATGCTCCCCCACAGTGCGACCTGCACAACCCCACATCAACACTGACAGGACTCCCAGAGATGTCTGTGGAGAGAGAGAGAGAGAGAGAGAGAGAGAGAGAGACAGAGAGAGAGAGAGAGAGAGAGAGAGAGAGAGAGAGAGAGAGGGAGAGAGGGAGAGAGAGAGAGAGAGAGAGAGAGAGAGACAGAGACAGAGAGAGAGAGACAGAGAGAGAGAGAGAGAGAGAGGGAGAGACAGAGAGAGAGAGACAGAGAGACACAGAGAGAGAGAGACAGAGAGACGCAGAGAGAGAGAGACAGACAGAGAGAGAGAGAGACAGAGAGAGAGAGACAGACAGAGAGAGAGAGAGACAGAGAGAGAGACAGAGACAGAGAGAGACAGACAGAGAGAGAGAGAGACAATTTGATGTCAGACAACGAGGGAATTATTATAGCAAAGATTATTTTAAAAAATTAAAAAAATAAAAGATTATTTATCTGAATTGCTGTTATATGTCTCAGTCTGTTGGACACATTATGCTGTGGCTTCTGATAAGAGTATTGTATGTTTTACCTTGTCCAATGTAGACAAAGTGGCTCTGTCTTTTGCAGCACAGCCTCTGTGTGAACAGGTTTCTGTGATCTATGTGTTTGCTCAACACTCCAGTCACTAGAAAACACAACAGAAACATCAGGGAGTTAACACTGTTATGCTTTTACTCAGTGAATACTTTTTTTTATGATGGTTTAAAACATCATATTTTCAAAAATTAGCACATTCAGATCCATAAGGTCACAATATTTTGCACAAATTAAACATGGGACACAATAGTGCAGGAATTCCTTTCCTTCTAGGTCATTTGTTAATAAAAAAAATCATCAATTAGCATTTATATAAATGTTTAGAATAATAGCTTTCCAAGAACAACTCTATTAATTTCTTTATTTTAAAATAATATTGATATCATGCATGACTACCATTCATATTTAAATTTTCATTTTGTCAAAATTTGTCAATATTGTCAATATTTAGTTCAATGTAAAGTGAATTAAAATGACCTTGCTGTGCAGCACCAGCCTCTCTTCTACACTCATGTTCACCAGTCATATGTTAAGGGATAAGCAAGTATATTTGAGCAGATTGCTGTCAGTCAGTCAATAGCTGCCTCTATACATGTCACAGCAGCAGAATAGAATAGAGCAAACAGTACTTACAGGTCAGGTGGAGGGCAAACAGGAGCAGAAGAAATGACCTGGGTACATCCATGGCTTTAGTCCGAATCTGCTCCTCAGCTGCCAGATACTGAGTGTCCCTCTGCTCACTGATGCCTCTGATATTTATATGGGATCAAGCTTCAGCCCCAAATGTCACCTGAAATCAAGCTCTCAAAGTGGTGTGGGGTCAAAAAAAAGTGAGAGCTAATCAAATTTCCATGCTGAATGCTTTGTGGGATGGAGTTCTTACAAGCAAGGGGCCTGCACTTCAAAGGAAATCTCTCCAGCTTTTCTGTTTCTGCTGCGAGGGACCCAGAGGCTCGAGTGTGTCGACCGGCCCGAGCTCACCCTAATGAAGTGTTTAAGTAGCCTCCAGCCATTAAAGCGTCGCTCATTCAAAGGCATTAATCATCTTTTATCTCAGGGGGAAGGTGTTTAGCACCTCCGACTTAAAACAAAACCTGGCCCAAACACATAAACAGGATCAGCGTGGGGGCCTGAGCCTCCCCTTCAGAAACCTCCAGCACCTTTGTGTTTATTCAACATGACACCAAATGGCCAGACCTCTCAGAGCTGCCCTTCAAATCTCAGCTTCTTTGTGTCTTTAGAGGAAAGAGGCTCGATTAAGTATTAGAATAACATACATTTTCAGACATGTCAACCTCTAATTGCATGTAACATTTTAAGGTTAAAATGAAACATTAGAACACAGTATACTGGCAAAAGGGCAGAGAATAAACCTCAAATAAATACATGTAAAAGGCAACCTGAATACCCTGTTTTGTTCCTTCTTCAGACATATCACATCATGTTCTAGAAACGTCTTATTTTAATCACAGGAGAGACATTTAACTATTTATATTGTTGGCATTAGACTGATTCTCCATTCATATCTTAATAAGGTGTTAGTCCTTCTTTGAAGTGTTGATATGACCCCCTCATTTTCACCGGGATCAACAGATCAGCGTTCAGATAGCCATCAGCACTCAGACCCCTTGATTAAGGTGACGCCTTCAACGGTTTCAATTGTTGATTCCTTTCATTAAATCACAGCAAATCTTACTGAAATTATTCATAATCCTTGTAGAACCCAGATGAAGTCATAGTAATTACTTGATTTCATTATGCAGATCATATGATATGTTGTCAAAAAAACTATAAAACTCTATGAGGATGACACCCTAAGCCTAATTTAAGGGGCACTTAGGTGCACTTTTTTTCTTAAGAATCTTAAAATCAACGCCCTGTTTATTAAAATACTCCTTTTTTTCATTAAATTGATGTTTTTCAGATGTAAATCTTTCTTTTATTAAATCTAATAAAATATATTGTATACAATTGGTGTCACTTTCTGTCCATACAATGCTTTAGCTGAAACATCCCTAAGACATTCAACTGTCCTTAGAGTGTAGGCCTGTTATATTTGACCTTCTTAAATGCATTTTTTTTTTTCATCTGTTCTCATCTCTTACGCCTCTTTATCAATTGCACACATTATACATTGCATGGTGGTTTTCTGTCTCCAATCATACCTTCTGGTGCTTTGTGTCAAGCTCTCTGTATCATAGCATTGATATAGTAGTTTTCTGTCGTGAAAAATGTATTTAAAAAATGCCCCCTTTTTTTTTTACAAACACCTGCTCGAATGCAGCCTCTCTCCCGTCTCCAGTTAACCTTTCCTCAACGCATACCCAACATTGCACGTGCCGAGATGATCGCTGGATTATACTGAGTTGCTGGGGATGTAGACATGCAGCTTATGCATGATGAATGTGCACTGTCTGCAGAGGCAGAGGTTGACGGGAGTGACCAGTAACAGACGGTCTGTGCTGGTGTCATGGTCAGTATCTGGTGCACTGTGTAACTGTGTCGCCCACTCTTACACGCTCTCTGTGTTCACTTCCTTTACCTTTTGGTTGAGGTTGTGTGGGTGAAATTGCATTTTTTTTGATTTGGTGGAAAATGGTTAAATTGTTATTTGTTAACAGTGCAGCTTTCAATCACACAGCACCTCTTACTAAGACAATTCATTTGATAATAACATTTGAATTATAATGTAAAAAGGTCATTTACAGTTAGTCTTTATTAAATGTTCAGACCACTACTACTACTTTAACTGCAGTTATAACCTTTCCTCACGCCCATGACCCCTAACAGTGATGATGCATTACTACATCGTAGAGATAATCCCATCAGTGTCCTGTTGAAGCCTAAAAGAAGCCTCTGTAATGCCTATCTATTCTGTGTCTGCGTGGGAGGAGTCCAATACCCTGGGATTATAGTGATCATGCAGTAGTTCTGGATTATACAGCGGGCGACAATACTGCAGCATAGAAAGACAGAGCAGTGGTCCCATAGTAGCACCTGGACAGGCAGTTGGATATCTGAGAAACATCATTTTAGAGTATCTTTTTCCTGCTGCATGCAGATGGTTTTCATATCATGTTGCTCACAACATTTAAAATCAGCACTTTTTCCCTTCAGTTTTTGCTTTGTGGACTTTTGTTTTCTCTGTAATTTACCACCTTTTTGGTTTCTAAAGTCTTCGAGAAGGCGGATTAGAAAAGAAGAAAGAGTGCATCCTGTTGTCAGGGATAGAAATCATGTATATGAACAGCAGGAACAATGCCATCAACACAGAGAGGAGTAAGAAGAACATAAAAGTGAGAGCATGTAAGTACAAAAATTCAACGACTAAACATTTAATTGTAGAATTCTGTTATTTGGCTAGATTTATTGACGGCAATAAGATGCAGTAAATAACAATTTCAAACAGCTTAACAAACTCTGCTGTTGAATCCCTCGATTATTTTTCTCCTTCTCAGGGGCTCACTTAAAAACAACCCCACGTCAGGAAGGGATCTTCACCCTCAAGTCCCCAAAGGTGGGGAGACATGTGGAGACAAAGGAGAGCATGACAGAGGAGAAGGAGGTGATGCAGCTCACTGCGTTTGGAAAGGCCTTTTATGATCTGACCCATTCAGAGAGGGTGATGAATGATCTGACATTTGGACGGCGGGTGGGGCTTTACGAGCTGAGAGGAGAGATCGGCTCCGGAAACTTCTCCCAAGTTAGATTGGGGATACATGACCTGACCAAAGGTGAGATGACGGGTGCTTTGTGATGCAATTAAAGTGCATGCGTGCAATGCGTTATTGTTAATGCAATAAATCTGTCAAAGTAATGATAAAGGCCACACCTCCTATATCTCTCCCAGGTAAAGCAAACACTGCCAATAAAAGTGGGTCATGTTAGCTTGCCTAAACCAAATATAAAATACTCCTCTAATCTGTCTCTTCCTAGGTTAAATGAGTTTTTCATGAAGTGTTTGTGTTATATTATGAGTGGTTTGTGCTTGTAAATCACATTCACATTTAAATATCATAAATATTTTATTGTTATTCTACAAAAATGTGAACGGGAGTAAATACAGGATCGCTGATTTGCAAGGGTGGAAAAAGAAAAACACACAATGTAAATCCAGTTTGGGTCATTCCAGATGTCATCAGAATCAGAATCAGAAATCCTTTATTCGTCCCACAGCGGGGAAATTTACAGCGCTACAGCAGCAAAGGGACAGTGCAGATAAAATGTAAAATGTAAAATAACTACAAATTAGAATAAAAAAAACAACCTTGGTAAAACAAGTATCAGCATAATAAAGTAAGTGAACATGTGAGAGTAATACACTAGCAGCCAGTAATAACAATAATACATAGTAAAGTACAAGGGATGTATTGCACGTGCGTATTGCACATGATGTATTGCACGATAATAAATAGTAGCAAGAAACAGCAATAGTAGCAATCAACCAGCCATAATCCATAGTGACGAATATGCTTACAACAGACATTCTGTAGGAATTAATAAAAGCCATAGATCAAAACATAAAAGAAAAGCAATACTTTATAACATAAGACGGCTCAAATAATAGAAAAGAGATTTAAAAAAAAAAAAAAAAAGGTAAAGTGTGTGTATTCCTTGTGGCCTCATTGCCCATATCTGTCGTCATCTCATAGAAAAAGTTGCAGTAAAAATCCTGGATAAGGTGCGTCTGGGCAAGCGATCGCAAGGGCTTTTCGCCTCAGAAATCTCTTGCATGGAGAAGCTGGCTCACCCCAACATCGTCCGCCTGTATGAGGTGGTGGAGACGTTCAAGAGACTCTACCTGGTGATGGAGTATGCCAGCGGAGGAGAGCTGTTCTCCCGTATCAGCACCAGGGGACGCCTTTCAGACCTGGAGAGCAAGCTTGTGCTTTCTCAGGTCCTGTCTGCAGTCAAACATATGGTAAGTAAGTCCACAGCGAGCCTTTAGGTGTCATTGTGAGCGCTACATTTTGTTGCAAAATGACAGAAGGGATGCCCAGTGCAGAATATAAAAACAACAGAATGCTTTTTAAAGTTTAGAACATCATTTTCAGATCCGTTGTTTGAAGATACCTATTACTTTAGAGCAGCTGGGTTGTGAAGGTTCTCATACCTTAGACTTTAAGGAATTACTCTCAGGTTTAAAACAATGATGTAAAAGATTTTCTTGAAATTAAAACAAATGTAAAAAGCCTGTTAAGTCACTATCTATCACTTACGAGTTAACACAATAGTAATTGAGCCTTTGGCCCACTGATGAAAGCCCTTGCATTTGCTGTATTACTAACTGCATTTCTGGGGCGACATTCCCGGAAAAAAACTCAACCGGTGAATAACGGAGAACTTCAAGATGACCTTTTTATACCGACTGCAGGAGAGCTGATAAACTTTCTAACGCCTCAAACATTTCTCTCTTTTCTCCCAGCATGATAATAATATCGTCCACAGGGACCTGAAGGCTGAGAACATCTTCTACACCAACACCTTCTGCATTAAAGTGGGTGACTTTGGTTTCAGCACGTCCTGCTGCCCCAGCGATGTCCTTCACACGTTCTGTGGCTCTCCACCTTATGCAGCCCCTGAGCTGTTCAAAGAGAAAGGTTACATTGGTCAATATGCAGATATGTGGGCGCTGGGTATCTTACTTTACTTCATTGTTACTGCCACAATGCCATTCAAAGCTACTAACACAGGCAGACTTAGGTGTTGTATCCTGCAGGGCTCTTATGCCATTCCTCCCTATGTAACTGGATCATGCAGGGAGATCATTCAGGGCCTCCTGAGGCCGGTTCCTGTGGATCGCCTCACTATTGAACAGGTCATGGACAGCAACTGGATGAAAGGTATTGAATTCCCCGAGGCCTACCAACCTTGTAGCCCAACCCCCTACCACCTGGTGGAGCCTGCCCACATCCTCAGCTCAGATGAACTGAATGTGAAGGCGTTGCTGGAGGATCTTGGCATCACCAAGGTCCATCTCCTCAACAGCAGCCTAGACTCGAGAAGCCCCATTACTGGGGCTTACCGGATTTTGCTACACCGCATCCAAAAGAGGAGGTCTGTAGAAGCTGTGGGCTACAGCCAGAATTGCACCAAAGAGTCCCAGAAAAGACTGACATGGAGAGCAGGCTCAGACAGCCTGATAAACAAACACCACTCTGTGGTCTGCATCGTCATGTAGTTTAGTTCCTTAACAAAGATGTTTTGGGAAATACACTTATTTGCCAGTGTTGGGGAGTAGAGAACATAATGTACTAATTAAACTAGTGATTTAATTACAATTTTTTTTGTGTGTAGTTAACTACTTCAACTGCAAACAATTTTTTTTTCATGTTATTGAACCCCCTTTGACCCAGCCCCGGCACTTTTTCTTCAAATATAAGTAAAAGAAATGTTTTAGTAGGGTGGGGTAAGTGTATTTTCTATGTTTGTGTATGTAACTCAATTTAGTGGCATTTATTGCTGGTTTGTTACTCTTTTGTACTATATTTTGTTATAATTTATACATGCGATTGATACTGTTCTTTTCATCTAACGCTGGGAAATAAAAGCGAATTAAATGTCAATCAGAAAATGGCAAGCTATAGCACACTAATAGGGATCTGCCAATTTTTAAATACATTTTAGTGTTTGGTTTTCCATATATATACTGTACAATATATAAAGTATATCTGTGATTAATTTTCAATTATTTATTTTTTTCATGTTTTTCATTTTCCTGAAACCTAGATATCTTTTTGTAATCTTAATGATACATTTCCGTAAATTCTGAACAGCAAATATTTTTCGAGATGAAACATGGGAAAATTGACTTATTACTACAATATCCTTTCAAATAACAAATTTAAATTAAATTAGCATTTTTATATGCTATGTTTTGAATCAAATAATTCAATGGATTTCTTTGGGTTTTCATTTTTCTTTCTTACTTGTCTATTTCAAAGATATAGGCATGATTAATATGGTAAACTTAATAATGCAGAACTTACACATCTTTTATACAAAGGAGGATGTAGTTTATATTTGAAAGCAATTAAATTAGGTCCTTTTTATTTCTTCAAAATTGTGAATGTTCTACTCTTTTTTCTCACTATATTCCACATGTATAGTATTTTTTATTAAAATACTAAAAATATGTGCATAAATGTAAATATCTTTTAATCTCAAGAGATTTCTTGAAACCTATGATAAACTGAATTCGACTTTACTGACTTTAAAGAATGACAAACAACTCATTACTTTCATTGGTGTTACAAAATGTTTCTGTCACATGTTAGCATAATATAATAGTAAAGTTATTTATGATCCTATGAATACAGTAAACAGAAATGAGCTTACATGACTTAGGTTAGGCTTAGGTAAAACAGTAACAAATATTATGACACTAAATATAATGTCATTTTCAAATTACTGTGAGATGTGCAATGCTTTACGACTTCTTTGAACTTTCTATTTTTGTTGCTTTTTGTACGCTCTCATAAAAGTCATGATTTATTATTGTGTCTCAGTCTTTCATACCAAACTTGCACAGACTTCTGTTAACATGAATTTCAAAGTTTTCTGAAGTTATGAAGGTGGTAGAGATACGACATTAGGAAATAAACAAGTCTGTGCTATGACTTGTCATATCTTCTGCTTTTTTTGGTCTCTATGTTCTTAATCATCCTATTTCCTGTAATTCATCACATTTGTTTCAGTTTTAAGTGATTTCTCAACATATTGTTTCCCAGTCTCATATTTTTCTTTTATGGTATTTTCCCTTTGATAAAAGAAAGCTAACATTTCTTATCACTATGCCAATCAACCAGCTGTTTCTTTCTGCCCCGGCAAGAGCGCAGCAGATTTGTCAGCATTGTTGTGGTATGAACAAGAAGAAACGAAAGTCCCTGCATCAAAATTATTTCCATAATGCAACCCAATACTCTGGAGGAATCTATTAATCATACTAAATGCAATTTTGGATGTCCATCAATATCGTAAATGCTATTAATGTCTCGGTAATTATTATATATTATAAGTATTTTATTTGTCAGGTTACCTATCACCTTTGACTTTTGGCAGCCTATTCAAAGAAATACTTCACCTGCACCTACTTAAAAACGTATTTGTATCACTTTCACCTCTCAGTTGTGTATATTAGCTGAGAAGATGTGCTCATTCCGACATCAGATAATATATATACTGTAGTGCACAGGCTTGTACTGTCTGATAATGTTGCTACTGAAGCATACAGTCGGCAAGACAAAGCCTCTGCAAGGTAAAATGCGTGGAAGAGATAAATCTCCACAGACAGCGCATACTGCATTACTCATAGTGAGATTTTATCAGCTGCATGTCCCAGCAGTTCTAGTGGATTTCCATGGATATGAAAGACACACATAGATCAATGAGTGAATCCAGCTGCATGTCAGCTGATGGTTATAAATGTGCAAAACCCCTTCACAGATAGCTCACTGTTTAAAGCATGCCTGCTTTCTTCCTGCACATATTTCGCACTGCAGTTGCGATCAGAATATTTAGATCTTGGGATTTTACCGGGCTTAGTTTGTTAATTGTTAGATCATTAGCTCTGCATCCGGTCAAACACACACCTACACCCAAATGACCACGATGGAAATATCTTGGGCTTTATTGTGTTTTATCCTTTAGACAAATGCCATGTGTGTTGTTGTTGTTGTTGAACTTTCGTAAAGTAAAATACTGCCTGCATAAAAGTGTTTGATGATGATAACATCAGGTGATGAAGGAGAATTTTAGACCATGAGACCATGTGCAGACATTTTCGAGAGCTTCCGCCTTAGGGTAAAAATGTATATTGTTACCGCTGTATGCCTTGTGTTAATACACCTTAAACTATGCTCATACCATACGATTTTCAAGAGGATTATTTTTGTTATTTTTTCGTTACTTCATGAATTTGTACAAGAAGTGGGTGTCTCCTTTCCTCTTTCTATTTAAATTCTTTTACAAAATGTCCCCTGTTTCAAGGAAATATAGTGCAAAAATGTGTTTAAATGAAAACACTGTGTAAAAACATGTGAACATGATTATAAACTTATAAACAACACTAATTGGAATTGGTGATAAGCAAGTTTATTGTAATAAAGCTTGTATGAGAACACATGCTAAAACCTATACACAAAATGTACAAAAAGACAGACATTTCAACTATTTAAAAGAAATTAAGACGAGAGTTTCTCATTTTCTATGACACACATTTCAGATAGGCATTTACATTTAACAATTTGTGTTTGAATATAAACAAGAATGTGACGGACATTTGGAAACATCATGGAAGAAATACTCTAAATATTACATATATTATTATCATTTACACACCATCACCGTTAATTAAGCAGCTTATTGAATACCTCATGTATTAAAAGGCAAGAAAACGGTCAAAAATATTCTCATTGAAGCAGCCAAGCTACTGAAGGCATTTATATGTGTGTGTCGCGGCCGGCAGTTCGTCCCTGAACAACAAGGTGCCGTTCTATCCAAGCATTGACCTTTATCTTACTGCAGGCTGAAAGCAAAAGTAATGCTACAAGATTTCCTTGGACAGCCTCCTCGATTAAATTCCAGTAAGACACCATAAAACCATGTGTTGCTTAATGATAAGATGAAGTAAAGATGACCAGGGGCCATTGTAGCGAGCGGTCGTCCTCAGCCTCTGTACGCCCGTTGGTGCTGTGAAGAGCAAAGATATCCATTTGAACATCAATTCACACATATTTCAAATAGTTTTAAGTACTTGCAACACGCCTTTTTCTGTCATGTGTCAAGAAGCAAACACGTCTTGTCTGGAGAATATATTAAAAACAAGGATTTCCAGTCAAAACCGGTAGGATTATCCTTTCTGAATTTTTTACTCGTTTTAAGAAAACAAGGTTGTAAGGACTCAAATATAGATGGACATGACATGATAACCTGGACTGTTTGGCAGTGCACAAACTTCAGTAATCACACACCTTTGTGAGTTTCTTGTGGCCAGTTCTGACTAACTTTACGTCAATCTTCTTAATCAGATCTGTGACCCATCTCTCTCTGGGATCTGTGCAAAACTCACGGCCCTTCTTCATGGTGAAGCTAGAGGATAATGGATGCAAACAGATGTTTATTTTGAGAGAAAACTTTGGTTAAAAGTGTAAAAACAATAGGCAAAGTGAAAGTTCTTATCGCCTGAGCATGCCTACTTACATTACAGCAGGGATGTTGCATCCTCCATCTGTCACCTGCCATCTGTACTGCACTGCATGTCTTTGAGTGCTCTTGCCAATTCTTTTCACGTACTTCAAACAGCAGTCGTCAAAGGTCGCTGTAGAATAAGAAATCCAGTACAGTAAAGTCAGAAATCCAGTACAATCCAGTGCCACCACAGTATGTAAAGTATAATATTATTTTCACATAACACAGTCAAATAAATCAATCAAAAGGTAATCAACACAATACTAAATGTTCCGAAAGCAATCAGTACAGGTGCTGAGGCAATAAACCTGCCCCATTGACCCGCCAGCGGCTCTTTTACAGTGTCTTACTTTGTGCTAGTGCGAGGCAGAGACATGACAGGATCAGTAGGAACAGCGTGTTGAACTGCATGGTGAAGTCTGTAGTTGCAGTTCTGAAAGAAGCCAGATGAATGCAAAGAATTACAACGTTAACCTGCAATCAGCCTTATCACTCTGTGAATATTGTACCTCAGATCCTCCCACGCCTTTCCTATTCACATTTCAAACTTTGTACCTTGAACAAATATTTCATATGTACGTTTTACGAACCTATGTAACAACTTTGACCTTTTTAACCCGACTACTCTCGGTAAACAGATCTCGTTCTCTTTGAGTCTCTTTACTTTGCAGGACATTTTGACACCTGTTGAATTAATCAATCTCAGTTCTAAAACATTAAACTATTTGTTTTCGATGGCCAAAGTTACTTCAATTCTTATATGTTCACTGAATCTGTGCTCTAACTTAAAATCTGTTTGATTTAAGGAATAACATTTACATTCTTAACAAAAACCTACCCAGAAATTGCAAATTAAAATGTGCCTTTCGGCTAAATCTGACACATTTACCTGGATTTGATGTGTGCATTTACTTTTAGAGTAAAGTCAAGTGAGTAGAGAAGAGTAAAGTAAAGTAAGAAATAAGAATAACCCAAACAAAACGGCTACAAATGATATAAATCGTACTGAAAGTTATCTGATAGAACACTTGTGACCATTACAAAATATTGAGGAAACTCCAAATCATCTCTTTTTATCCCAGGATTAGAGGTTACTCACCTCGAGAGCTCCAGATGTATTTTGCTGCTCTATTCTTGTGTCTGTGCAGGCGAGGCGAGGCACTCTTATAAAGGACTCAGAGGCATGCCGAGGATCATATTTCAATAAACGCAACTCACCTTTGCACCTCATCCCAATCTTACTTTCTTTCCTTTTTTTCTTTTAAAGCTTTTTCCCCCAAAGAGTTTGTAATGTGTTGCTGAATCCAAATCTCAGCCTTACCATGTGCCCCCCAGCTAATGTCGGGGTTTCTTGGAGAACTGCGATAATTGTGATTTATGTCAAAGAAACACATTTAATACAGCTGGAAATTTGAGCTTTTACAATTTCAAGACATCTCTGAAATGTTCAAGCAGTTGGACATTCTCAGCACACATGCATGTGAGGGTGGAAAGTTGTTCTGACAAATGTCATACTGCATGTCTTTCTTAGTCTACAGTTACATTTAGACTCAGATCGTACCATCGGATGAACTCCCATGTTACCTGGTGTTGTTATATTCTCGTCTGTTAGACTTTTAAAGGTCATCCTCTCACACCGATAGTTACTTATTGAGAAATACTCAGTCTTCCACAATGGCTGTTGAATGAAGGTGTTAAATGTCATTATTCTTACATAACTTGTTCTCAACTCTCATCCAAAAAGTTCCTCAGAGTAAATCCTTGCACTTAAAAGCAGAATTTAACCACAAAGGGTGGGATAAGAGACTTACAGATAATTGAGTCTTTGTTCAACGATGCAACTGGTAAAGCTTATCCAGCCCAGATCCTTGTTTTATAGGGTTTCAAGTGTGTTAACATAAGCACATATTTGTTCCTTCTTCCTCAACTGTTTTTCTCTCTGAATGCCAGCTTTTATATGTTTTTGTATAGAGGGTATATTTTAAATGAAGTAGCACCAAACATCTACATTAACACAACAATTGCAACAACACAACATATACAGTATATGCACAGGTACATTCATTCATGCGACTGTGAATGTGAATCTAATGTTCACCATGCTAAGTGTTGTTTATGTCGTGTACACGTGCACGGGCACTTAAATTATTCCTAGTGTCTAAATGCACAAAGACATACAGTACATACAGCACATACCCATGTAACACATTATTACATATACTGTAGGTGCAACTCATGTACTTACAATAAAACAGGCCAAATAGCATAATTAACATTTCTCAGTAAACCCCCTTCACCTTTAAATACATCCATGTTCAAACAACAGAACAAGTAAACATATGCCTCTATAGTGGTTATTAGAGTATTAGCTGTTAATGCCTCATTTAATGTTAGTAAAAAATACATTATAGGACTAGATATAATTTGATTGGAAATCATTTCAGCCCTCTTTTCCTCAGGGCTGATGGCAGTGTATAGATCGTTTTGTGAGTGTGTGCCTCTCATTGGGTGAGTGTGAGGCTGTAAAGTGCTTTGGAAAAAGGTGCCGTCCAAATGCAGTCGATTTTATTGTTCTGTTTTAATTTTTTTTTTAAATGTTTTAAACATACGTACAGTATGAAGGTGATAGTTGTGCTATTGCTCATTTACTTTTAATTGTGTGCAGAAATCCCCAACAGATGGCTCACAGTAACTTTTATCAGGCCATAAAGTCTGTATCTCAGAACCAATAAAGCTCGCATGAACCAACAATTGAAAAACCGAAAGACCTGCTTTGACCCTTGGAGCTGACGGGAAGGATGTAAGTAACAAGTCATTAGCCAATACATTTACAGTCATTAATGTACGTACAGCTCAATAAATGGCCTTTATGTGTCACTTTTATCAGTCCGATTTCCTGACAATTAAAAAGAAGTTACATTGACTTGAGTAAAGTGTGACAAATTAAGCACTTTGAAGGTTTGCAGTCTGTTCTCAAACCAAGAAAGTGTGTTGTCATGGAAATACACCATGTCTCACATACAAACCTGTTGACTCTCAGTTATGCTTGTCAGTTTTCTCAGGAGAGCTTGACTGTGATGTACAAAATCAGATATGAAGTAACCTTCCATTGGTCATATTGTGATCTGACAGGTAAGAAACTTTGCATTCAAAACACTTGTCAGCATTGCCATAGTCCGTATCCACCCAAAGCCTTTCCTGATAACTCCTGAAAACAGGCTGCAGTTTCCGTTTTAGGGATTTTTGTTGAACGCTCTGTGACAGATATTAATGAGCCTTGAGTGCCTGAGTGGACATCGAATAGCACTGTTCACTGTTTATACTTTTACTCATATCCAAAGCCCAATGAGGCGTGTCATGAACCTGCCCTATTTGTTTCCTTGCCTGCAAGATACTGGTGCTAGCTCGAGTTGTTTACTGCACTTCTGCCAGAACACACAGCAGTGCATGTTGTCCTCGAAAGAAGCTGAGAATTTCAGCTTTCTTCCCGGTTGCCACCCAGGCATCAAAGCATTTCATATAAAATTGTGATTTATTCACTAACCGCCTCAGTCTTTTTGTGCGATTCTGGTCTTGCTCCCTGCTAAGCGTGTGTGTTCGACCACAGTACAAAATGAAAGAGATCTGAATGTTTATTGGCAAAACAACCTGCAAGTTCAATAAGAAAAAAAAAAAACCACAAAAAAATTGGCTGTGGTTATCTCTATTCCGGGTTGTCATTGCATATTAAAATATCCTGATGGATTAAGGGCATTGAATATTTGTCAGGAGATGATGGTCCACTGCCAAAGTAACTTGGACTCAGGACATGTGATGACACAGTGTGTTGTCTTCAGCCTTCCTTTCAGACATTATGACATGTTATTTTATCCCTTTCCCCTTGCTGTCATTTTGCAATTTATATAAAAGAAGTGTTCTCCCAGAAGTAATTTATTAAGTGTGAGAATTTTTACTTTGGCAAAAAGTACAGCAGAGATGAGGACAGAGCTGTCTCACATGCTGCAGTAATAATGATAGTGATTTAACATTAACTTCTTTTGCAACCATCCATTTGTAAACTGCACGTGCACGAACAAGATAAATGAAAGCAAACATGGAGTAAAACTATCCAAAAATATTTAGTGTCTACCGGTTATCTTTTTTTTTTTTTACAGATTTTTAAGCGTCAGAGCGGTTCATGTTTTCGGGGACAACAAAACATGTAGTTTTGTTCACCAAGAAAAAATTCTACGTATGCAAATATTTACAAAATTGACTATTTCATTTAATTTATTCACTACACAGCTTATCTTTCAGCTACTAGCTACTCAGAAGCTGTGTTCTTTAGATCAGCGGTCCCCGACCTTTTTGCACCACGGACCGGTTTCATGCAAGACAATTTCTCTATGGGCCGTATATATATGTTTATATGCAAAACATGGGCCGAGGCCCGGGGGTTGGGGACCCACGCTTTAGGTGACAGTGCTCAGAAGATAAGATATACACCGTTCAACAAATGAGATGGTTTCGGGTATTGTGTAAGACTGCATCATAATCCTTAGTTTTTTTTCTCTGAATTCCTCCTGGGTTTTATGTTTAGGTGTTAAATACAATCATCTGTAAGAAAAAGACGTCTGTTATGTAATAGAGTATGTCTGAAGTGTCACATATCATTATACACATATTACACACAGCAGAAGAACAAGAAGTCTTGCAGACTGTTTTAAATCTTATGGAGCCTGTTTGGAAAACTGCTTCACCGTAACACAGACAATTTTGTTAGGAACAAAAATAAACAGTTTAGTTGGACTATAATTAGAGTTTAGTAAGGTTTAAGCTCCCTGGCCAGCAACCAATAAAAATGTTGACTCACTGATTTACAGTGGACATTGGACAACGGCTACGCTGATGGAGAAGAAAAGAAGTGAAACTGTTAGGGCACAAAAGCACAAGCCAAGCTCCCCTGACAGATGATGGCTTTTGTGGCAAACAGCATAAACACATGCAGTGGCTTGTTCGAGAAGCGCCTGAAGGGAAATTTGAAGTATCATTCTTGCAGAAAACTTTTGGTCGGTATTGTGCAATAAAAACTATTATGAAATGTGTTCTATTCAGTGTTCTTTGACCATAGTTGAACTAACAAGGAACACAACTGATTCATGTTTTTTTCTGTGCTGTATTTACAACACATGGTCACTTTCTAATGGGATCATTTCATATATGTGTGTGTGTAGGAGCTGTGGTTGCTTTATCTA
>CALSCE010009779.1:12622895-12717537 GCA_943593645.1 Bovichtus variegatus
AGAGAGAGAGAGAGAGAGAGAGAGAGAGAGAGAGAGAGAGAGAGAGCATGGCAAATAAATGTGTCTTGTTCCTCAATCGAGAGCAGCTACAATTAGATTTATTGATTTATTGCTTTAATCCCATTAAAACAAGACAAACACGATAATGGAATGATTATCACATTACAGCCGGATGAAAATATAATTTTCAATTGTTAACAGTTTAGTTGTCTTGTTATCTCCAGAAGCTGAATTGACAGAGTTTTGAAGAAGAAAAACAAAGATACGGAGAATATGACATATATATTAAGTTTTGTAAATGCGAGTATGTTTTCATTTACAAATGGTATGTAACAATTGAGTCAGCTATGAGCCCATTCCCAAGTTATAAACACACTAACATCCTGAAAAAAACTTTATTATTATATTATTATTCTATTTTAGATTACATTAGAGAGATTCTCTATGATTCTATGAATTTCCTTTGCTCTGGCTAAACCGTCCAACGGTTAAAGTAGCATATTCTGCTCAAATTTATTTATTTGAAACCTTCTCAAGAATGGAAAGCACTGATAATCATATGCTTTTTATTTAGACAAACTTATGTTATGTGGCGAAATGAAATTTGTATAAGATTATTCACAAGACTTGTAAAGTATTTCCAGTTGATGGAATAGCACAGGCATGAAAAAAACCTGGACATCTTGTGTTTGGATGATTCATTAAGTAAGCTTCTCATTTTATAGCTTCACAGAGGTGTTTGAACAAGGTCATCAGAACAATATACAGTAGTGTGTTCAGCGTCTGTGTATAAAGGAGACTTACCTCCTCCATTGAAGGTTGTTGCCCTCTGGTGGCAGATGAGGTGAACTGCTTTGGCTTTAAATTGCAAAATGACATGCAAGGCAGCAGATCATCTCAGACAGTCTGTACACAACAACACACAGCTGTAAAAACATCAATATGGGAACATTTGGATCAGACAGAAAATGTCAGGAAACAATGTCCAGAAAAGATGAACGGAAAGGGCTCAACATTATGATTCGTGCTTGCTTTTGTCCCAAAAAGAAGCAGACGTGTGTCCCTAAAGCAAGCATGGCACCTCAATGGCATGTGACGCTCCTGGGTTTGATCAGTGGCTTTTCTGAGTTTACAGTTCTGGGAAACAAACGGCACTGCAGAACAGTCCATATTGCTTTCAGATCTGATTCACGGCACAGTGAATGCGGCCCTCCATAAAAGGCACCAACGCACCAGTAAAAGAGGAGGAGAGTGGAGTAAACAATGCTTATTTCAAAACACCTTTTCTGCCAAATTTTGCTAATGTTTTATGAGGTAGGAAATGTATTCAACATGTTTGTTATGGAGGATGCACGCAAAGTGTTTTGATGGGAACACAGACTAAACATGATATCTTTAATTATGTCTGTTTAGTTAAATCACTCATTCTGGAACTTACTGCGGAGCATTTGGCAAAACATATCAAAGAGCTTTAGATTTGTAGTTTTGACTGAAATTCCTTTTGTAAATGTCCTTAATAAACATGCATATGAATCATCATGTTTGTAATGTGTCAAGAAAAAAAACTGTATATCCCAGACTATAATAACTGTGAGAGCCATTCCCTTTCAGTGCCTTTTACACAATGCAGGAATTTATTCCTTTATGACTTATCTATGACTTGGCTTTGCTATGACTCACCATTCCCACTGTCACATCTGTCTTGGAGTACTTGTCTTTGCTTCTTTATTTTCGGTTTGTCTGTTGTTATTTCTGAGGAAACTCTCTTTCAGGTACATTATTGTTGCACTCTGGCCAGCTTTTGTCTTATTATGTTGTGTCCGATATGTGCATCATTTCCTCCTCTTGGCAATGATCTCCTCTTCCTCGAGGCCTTGAAGATGATGCCTCCTAAACTATCGATCTCCATGGCAACTCAACAACCTCCATCTGCTTCGGAAGATTACGAGATGTGGCCCCAGAGTCATGGTTTTTATTATTTTTATTTTCTGCCAAACTACTCTTTCCAAGGTCATAAACAAACTCACAGTAGTCATATTTTTCTTTAGTGTTTCTGGGCAACCTTATCGTAGTGGACAACTTTGTGTCATCACAACATGGTAGGACATACTTCCATAGGGCCTGAGGAGCGGCTGTAATAGTAGGTTAGGCTATCTAAAGGTGCTCTTTGTGACTGGTTGAAACATGTTACAATCACAACATAAAGACAGAGACAGCCTTGGCCTGGCAGTGTGTGTGTGGCTACCTGCCGGGGACAGGGGAGAGCTGAGGTCGCTCACTGTATTAGTAAACTGTGGCAATGTGCTCACTTCCACTGAAAACATTTCTGCCTCAACTTGTATTATCTGCGCGGTGGGTTGTGGGTGTGTGAGCGTCGAAGTAAAATGGCGGACTTGGCAAACGAAGGTGAGTAAGTGGCAGTATGAGAAAAACAATACAGCTACTGTGCCGTTATAAACGGTGCCTATACATTGTCTGCATATTTGATAATTGGAATGACGCTGCTTGGTTGCATGTTAATGGTGAGTTCAGGTGAATTATAGCTTCGCGGCGTTAATTATAAGACTACAACGTTAGCAAGCAGGCTAACAATGCTAACGGCTGGGCTGTGGGTAATACCTGGAATGCCTCGGAACGCCCTCGAATGCTGCCTGCCACTCGCTGGATTACCTCCTAACGCTAGCACCCGGCTATTTATAGGCATTATGTTTTGCCATTTGTGGTTATCTAAAAGATATAATGTGGAATAAACCAAAGCTGGCTAGGGCAAATATGAAAAGCATTGATTGTAACAAAGCGATTAGGGTGATATTTCAATGGATAGGAAACGTTTAAAGCACGACATCCTCCTTGTTTTGTGTAGTTAGCGCTCAGTTGCAGGATTGCTTGATGTTCATTTAGGCGCGTAGAGAGAAAACGTCAGCTAAGAGACAATGCTTTGGTGTAATCGCTGCTTCCTTTATATTCTCCAATTGATTCCGCTCAGGTCTGCTCGTTATTATGTTGATTTGGGGGAATTCAGTGAGATTCTTGGTGCCATTGCTTGTCAGGCGAGATGACTCATGCTGGATGGAGCGCATTAGCAAGCTAACTATAGCCAGTAAGCTAAGCTACGTTCGGGGCTTTTCGGGAACAACCGGTGGCGCCGACTATTTGCTGGGAAGGTTCAGATAGTGTAAATGCTAGCTGGTTAACATAAGCCGGGAGCATCTCCGGCTGCTTGCATTTCTGCAGTGAAATCAGTGTTACATGCCGGAATTTTTACATTCAATACCCAAGATAGCTGACTGCAAGCTGCAGAAAGATACACAACTGTATGTAAATATAGGTCACACTAAATGTTTTCGTTTTCTGCTATTATACGTGTTTCATACATACACCGCTAGTATTAGCCATGAGGGGTTGTGTTTGAAACGGTGAATGTTGGTCCAGTAAACAATCCTGGCAATGTGCTTTTGGCTATTACCGCATGCATTTATGCCCCGGCAAGGCTCACAACGACAGCGATGCTACACCTGCTCAGTGTAATAGGCCCAACCCAGACAGAGCAAAACCTTTGTCTGCTAACGTTATAGGATTACACATTTTACAGAGGTTACAGTGTGAAGGTAGATTCATTAAGTGGCCCGAGGTGACATCAAATTATTACCTTGCTTCTCTTGGTTAGTTATGACAATGACCTATAGCAGCAACACAATCGTTGGTGGTGAGCTGAATAAAATCACCTTTTTGATTTACAAAAGTAGCTACAGTTGCTGTTTGGCCTTGTGGAATAACTGAAAGTTTGATGGCTGTGTAATACATTGGCATTTACATTAACGTCTTTTACAATGGTACATATTGTTTTGGTATTTGAGGATGTATTCTTCCTGGTTGTATTGTGTGATTGATTGTAAGCATAGAATAATTAAGAGTTGATTTCTTCCGAAGGGCTGACATTGACCGTAATTTGACATTGTTCAGCATGATAACAATGGGTTTTCTCTAGGCACCGTGGTGAGATGGGAGACTATAGATCTGACATTTAAATAAACTGTTAACTGTTGTTTACCTTACTGGAAGCTTCACCAGAAGTATTCATATAAAGGCACTAAGTTTGTGAACTAAAACTTTTGTCTTTCATACAGTCTGTGAAATATAGGACGTCTAAGTACACTTCCCTACATTTCGAATGGAATTTTGCATTGTGTGTTAATTCCTGTAACGTATGTTTCACTGTGCATTAAAATGTGTTGTTTGATTTAGTGCTAGATGATTATGCTGATTAGCACTAATGCACTTAACGTTCTAGCTTTATCAAAACTCATGCCCTCACTCCTTTTCAAAGGAAAATCAAGGCCACAGCCTGGGTAGGATAGCCTTAGCTATTTTGTTTTCTACTGTAAACTATGAAGAAAAATCAAACGGACGGGATTCCTGTACACTTTAAGTTCATGCTTGGATGACTAGCCTACATCTTCTCTTAACAGACAAGCCTGCCATAGCGCCTCCTGTGTTTGTTTTCCAAAAAGATAAAGCACAGAAGGTAAGTATCTCTATTCTATTCAAGTTTTTTTCAAGCCATATTTTTATTATTTTACAGACTTATGTATACTGATATTCAGTGTAGACAGCATTCTTGAAAAGCGCACATTGCAGAAGAATTGTTAACGTCAAATCTGTCCCTTCTCTTGCAGCGATCTGCGGAGGGCTCAAGTGCAGAGGATGGAGAAGGTAAATCTAATGTCCAAAGGGCCACTTTCTTTGTTAATTTTATCATTCTCATAGATTTATTTAAACTGCAATGTTATTAATATTTTGTTACCTTTCAGATTCAGATAAAGATGAGGGAAGCTATTGCCCCCCTGTGAAAAGGGAAAGGACCTCATCGTTCCCACCCCCACATTCTGGTAAGGGCATGTGGTGACTAAACAGAGCATTTGTTTTTTCGTGGTTCTTGCTTGTGGTGTACACATTGATTTGTATGCTGAGTGCAATGCCTGTTCGCTACTTTGCAGTTCCCAAGAACAATGTATTCATGCCCTCAAGTTTCTGCCAGTCTCCAACTGGGAACTCTGACTCTGAGCCAGGTGAGGCATCTAGACCACCATTAGCTTCTCTTCACAGCTTAAAGGCCCTCTGCAGAGGTCAAACATGTCATTTTTTTCCCAACAATTTAAGGCAACAAACACAATAAATTGATTGGTAAACAATAACTTTTGCTAGCCCGAGGACAATATGTCAGAAATGATGTTATGTTGTGACATCAATAGTTGCAAATAAGATGTCAGTGAAGTTTTGTGTATTCCCTGCCTGCAAATGCACCCTATTAAATCTGACCAGCTCTAGTTATCTCACATGTGGTAATTTTACTTCTGAGCTAGCCCTTCAAGTATCCTCCATCAAGGTTTGACGTTATTCATGGGTAGAGGAAATTGCGCAGTTACAGAATGCAAAGCACGACTTCCATAGACAGCCAAATTCTACAGGCATGCGTACAAGAAAAGTACTCTAAATTGCGTCATTTATATGTAGTATTAATCTTATAAAATTACTAAAATGGAAGAAACTTGCTGTGACCAATCAGTGCAGTCAAGTTGGACATCTCTGTATCGGTTGAGATTAGGTTATTTTGAAAGAATTTGGTCCTCCTCTCTTTCTGTCTATGGCTGCAGCAATGGTCTGTGTCATGTGTTGCAAAAGGAATATGCAATATAATCTACCAAGCAGAGAGAGGTGAAGCCTACTTGTTGCATTAGTCTCGTTATATAAATGTGAGTATTAAGTTAAATATAACTTGCTGAAGAAGAGCTTCTCAAAACCCCCGGTAAATCAGAGGAAGCTTCTTCATTGTGGGAACATTTTATGACCTTGCAAGACCCGTGACTATGTCCGTAAATAATGTAGTTCAGTTCTGGATTATGACTGTTTGAACTGCCGAGTTCAGCTGGGAAACAAGTTCTGAGTTAATAGCCAAATTTATGACGTCAATATTGGAAAATAGCTGAGCTTGGTATTGGTAACGTCAGGGGGTTTATAAGGAGCCATAGTGTCATGTGATGGTAGTTTGCTGCTGTTTGTGTAGTGTCTGAATATGTCAGATGAATATCTTATGAGAGATTATAAGACATTTGTGTTTTGTGCTGGTTGGCTACTGTGCCTTATTCTCTATAGACCATGTGTGTATATATAATGGCTGTCTCCAGATACCTTATTTTGTATTTGAGAAAGAGCTTTTCTTTCTCTTAGGGAGAAGTAATAACATAGAGTTTGTGTCTCAAATTTGTTAGTACAAGCCGGGAGATTAGGTTCAAAACATGCATGTACAGAATTGGTTTGGGTCTCAGTTCCACGCTTGTGCAGACTATTTGCTGAGGTTTGGGATCGCTTGTAGGTCAAAAATACAATATTCATATTGGTTGGTAGCATGCTGTTCACCATTTTTGACATAATATTTGTCATAGTTCACCATGTGCATTTCATCGGAGGGAGTAATGCAAAACTGAAATCACAGTTACTCAAATTCTGACTGCAGTGGGACTTTAACAAAAAAATATGTTTTTGTGAATTATTTAGTATAAGTGTACATTTTCTATTCATAATATGTCTTAAATTTTAGCTATGGATTTTGATTTGATTGTTTTAATTCTTATCACCAGCTCAAATGTTTAGAGTTGGCAGTTAACACAGCTTTACAGAGAGGATGGGGCATCCACTTGAGCAAACAAACAGGGCATAGTTAATAACTGTTTTCCGTATATTGCATAAAGCACCTATTTGGAAGTGAAAACAAAGATGAATAAACTATCAAATCAAACACTGATTGATTGGAAAGTACTTGCATACAGAACTACATGGCAGGTTCTCTGTGCCGTACTGATCACGTCACTAATTTGATTAAATTGGACAATTTTTGCTTTTGTAGTTGCCTTTTTCCCATTGCACAGCTGTGTCTAGTGCGCCTCCATGTCCTAAGAATTATGCTGGTTAGTAAAATTAAAATAAGGCCCGAAAGAAATTCAGTTTAAAATGAATGTTCACTAGAGCGGGAAATGATCTCGTAAATGTTGAGGAAAAAGAGGATTCCGTTTTTACAAGCGCTTTCGGCTTTCTGCTTTAGCCCTGATTAGGGCCAGGTCATGTCAGGCTAATAAAGCCACTGAGATGGAGAGTCAAAGGAAGAAATAGATCAAAGGCCCTAGAGTCCGCCATGTTACTGCACAGGAGTTGGATTGCAACACAACTCTTGAGGCTCTACAAGGGTTGCTGTGGTAACTGGGCCTGTGGTTTGAAAGGTGCAAAGACAGAAGGAACGTACCCTTTTTATAGGTTGCTGTGTCACTCTTGGATCTTTTTTTAAAGTCTGCCTTTTCTTGTCCTCCGTCTCACCAGAGGAGAAGCCTGTGGGATTCCGTTTAAAGCCACCAACTCTCATACATGGACAGGCACCAAGTTCAGGTTGGTGTTTGAGGTTGTGAGCCTTCATCGTGTAATATTTTCTCACACTGACTTAATTGAAATTGAATAAAGACTTGAACCCAGTCTTGCACCCTTTTTATATGACCCCTCTTAGAAATGAAAATGATACATCTAGACTTGAACATGTAGACCCAGAACCTCTCATTGTGTTCAAAAAGTATGAGACAAGTTGGCTCTGTTGCAGGCGTCCCAAGTCAGAAACCCAAGGAGCAGCAACGCAGTGTCCTCCGCCCTGCAGTTCTCCAGGCGCCGCCCTCTAAATCACATATAGAGTCCAGTGAGTGCAGCTTGGAGTCACCTGCACTCATTAGTTGATACTTATAATATAACGTTCTCAAATATCATTAAAATCTTCTTTGTCTGATAATTAATTCAACTTTGAATATTGATAACTTGCATAGTGCAAGAGCATAGTGTGTTTTCGGCATGTGCCTTACAGGCTAAATTTCCTTTGGGACAGTAAAAAAAGAAAAGTACATTTTTCTTTTTCCTTTCTGTCTGTTCATTCAGATTCCAGTTGTGGAACCAACGGTGTGAAAAAGTCATCAGATGGGGCACCTGGGACCCAGTCCCTCTTCTTGAACAACACAGAGCACTCTCTGGCCAAGTCACAGGTGAGGAGTGGCTAAACCTGCCTGTCAAAATCAAGGGCTTGGTATTGATCAACAATGCCACTCAGATCTGTACAGGCTTTGTTTAAGGCATTAGAAAGAAAGTGTTAGAAAGCATTAAACTGTAGGTTATTTACGGAAGAGCTCATGAGTTGTGGTTATTTCCGTGTTTCTCTGTAATGAGGAAGTATATTGAGTATTCATAAAGTAATGCAAATGTTGGATATTGGAAGATTCACTTTATTGCAAGTGAAATTTGTCAATAAAAGTTGCTTTTATTTTACTCCGAGCAATGCTTAAAGCCTTGGTGTACAAGTGGAATTATATGTATTTTTTTAAATGCAGACAAATACAAAGTTGACCCTGGTGCTTTCTTTGTTACCATTTCAGAAACATGAAAATGAGGAAGATGGAGCAAGTGGTAACAAAGACGAAGACGAAACAGAGAAGAAAGACACAGATGTAGCAATATCTTTTGTGTTTGGTCAGAATATCAAAGACAGAGCAAAGGTGGGTTGTTTCCACTCGTTTTCCACCTTCTCACAAACTAAGTCATCTACTTGCTATGCTGCACAGGAGTTTCATTAATGTCTATTTGTAACAATTGTTGGTCTTTCTTTAAGTTTGGGTCATTTCTTTAAGCATAACTCTAAATGTAACTTTTGTTTGTCTAGTTGGAAGAGAACAGTACAGAAGGCAAGTCAAAGGATGGTGTGCCACTAGATTCTCAATCAGAGGGCACTAATTATTTCTTACAGTACATCTCTACCCCAAGGTAATGAAATGTTGTACTCCTTCAAGTATTTTTAGCAACTCATATTCATTCATAATTAACTTCCATCAACTCACAGTTTCTTTTCTTTTTCTTTCCTGTGTCCTTTCAGTTCAAAAAATGCCACAAACAGTACAGACAGTGGGGCAAAATTTGTTTTTGGGCAGAACATGTCTGAACGAGTTCTGGTGAGTTGATGCAACCTGTTGTATAGTGAGTCTGCCGTCTGCCATATTGAACAAGTTCCAATGATCAGCTTTTTGTTGTGTTATCAGAGTCCCCCGAAGGGCGAGTCCTCAAATGAGGAAAATAAAGAAGTTTCAGCTGCCCCTGCTTCAGAGCCCTCATCACAGGAAACCACCCCAGAGAAAGGTAAAAACACCACCCCACTGATTGTTGAAGTGTTTGATGTTTGGCTTGTCTACTAATAGATTTAAAAGAGACGTTTGGCTGCATTCCAGTGATGACTACAAACAACACAAGCAAGAACTGGGATGATTTAATGGACAGTTCAACAGAGTGACATTGAAATGATAATCCTAACAGAAATAGTCACTGAAATATGTATTTATCTATTCTAGATGTTACGTGAATTCTTTTTTTTAATAGCTATCGGATTTAATTGAGAGCTAGTGTTTGATTAGCACTCCATAAAGAGCTGTGGGCGTATTAAATATCACATGTGATTTGAGATGCAAATTTCAAACTGCTGGCAATGTATCTCACCCATTTCCTAAAACAAAATAGGAGTAGCAGGGACTTTTTTAGTTACACTCTTCAGCACACAGCGAATGCAAATACTGCTTAACAGGAAATAAGGTTCATCAGAGAATTCTTGTCACATCTACACCAAGTCTGCTTGTTTTTGGGCAAAATAATACATTACAACTGTAAGACTCAATACTACATGATATGATTTGATGAATATATTTCAACCTGAGGCTATGACTATATACTGGTTTTGTTTTAGAGAATGACATTTATGAGGGAGAGACTCTGCGCTGTTGGCAGAAGAGCCCCTCACTGCTATTACACTGAGCAACATTTTTAGAAATTAAGTCGTTGGCAACACTTGGCTGTGACAATAGTCATTCACTGTTTGTGCTGCTGTATGTGACATAAACCATCATGCAGCACATAAATTTGACCAGCAAAAAAATCTGACAGCCCACTGGTGATCAATCGGTGCATCTCTCCTGTACCGACATTATTTTGGTTTGACAGTATGTTTCCTTGACTATCCAATGACAATGAAAAGACATTCAGCCTTTCATAGCTGCTGCGTGCACAAGCATTCATTAATATGAGCTGAGAGCTGAAGTGTCTCACTCTGCAAATCTGCGCAGCCTGTACAGCTTCTGTGTTAAGTGACGGAGTGCGAGCTTTGGTCCTTCATTATCACCCGTCGGCTCTAAATAGTCCAAAACTTTGCAGAGAATGTTTTTGTTACTGCAAAAACAATATGGGAGTGAGAAAATCTCTCAAACTCTCATCAGTTTTTTTTTTTTTGTTTTTTTTTTATAAAAAAAATTCTCAGTGACAACATGATGACTCCAGCAAGGTGCAGATTTCTAACCACTGTATTTTCTCTCGCCAGTGAACAGCGTGTCAGAGTCTTTGGTGGAGTCTGCAGCAGCTTACACCAAAGCCACAGCCAAGAAGTGCATCTTAGAGAAAGTCGACGTTAAAACTGGAGAGGAATCAGAAAGCAATGTTTTACAGGTAGAAGGCACGCTCTATTGATTCAACATATGCAGTAAATAATTGTCAGAAAGCAATTCAATTCTTGGTTTTTTGTCACTCTCTAACTTCAGATGCAGTGCAAGTTATATGTTTTTGAGAAGACTGCTCAGTCGTGGATAGAGAGAGGTCGAGGTTTGCTGAGGCTCAACGACATGGCATCAACAGATGACGGCACGCTACAGTCCCGTCTAGGTAAACACACCTGCAGAAACTTCTCGGGGTTAAAAAAGTAAATAAACACCTGGCTTTTAAGAATCTGCACAGCTCCACTTTTTTATGGTTCAATGATCATGGCATGGTTTGATTTTAAAATATTTGAGCCAGATATGGGATGATTTAGAGATGACAAACTGTATGAAAAAAAAAATATACAAACTGTTCTTAGCTGTGATTTCCATCGCCATAATTCTTACAATACCTATTATTGAACACAAGGGGGAGCCTTTTCCTGTGCTGCCCACTCCTATGGACTTGGCACCACAGCCTGCTGTTAAGTACACTCTACATGTGTGATGGTGGAATGTAGAGTGAGAAGTGTTTTGTCACCAAAGAAAGAAAACTGTAAGAAATAGAAGACAAAGTACCTTTTTGTTTTTTTTGTTTTTGTTTTTACTGAAAAGTTAAGATTTTTTGCATTCCAACAGTATTTAGGACAATGGGTTCACGGTATATAACATTTTTGATCCTGTATTTATGCTGATGAACATACAACTAGCTCAAAAATTCTCATTCACCTTGGAAAAGACCCTGGCTGGGGCTATAGGCCTATAGTTATTACTACTATGTATCTATTCATGAAGAAGAACTCGCAGCACTACAGGTAGATTACTATAGACAACAAAAGTAAAACAAGTGGCTTGGGCCTGTACTTCATTGCTGTTTTTTGTGTTTAAACTCTTCCAGTGATGAGGACCCAGGGCAGCCTCCGGTTGATCCTCAACACTAAGCTTTGGCCCCAGATGCAGGTGGACAAGGCTAGCGAAAAGAGTGTACGAATCACTGCCATGGACACAGAGGACCAGGGGGTCAAGGTCTTCCTAATATCGGTATGCATCATCAAACATTATACTAGTGTGGTGCCATATTTGTTTTTCAAGCTTGGAAGATTTGAATGTTTTCTTCTCTCACAAATTCAAAAAGACTCAAACATCTCGCCATACAAGTTTATTTTTTTGCTATATAATTTCACTACCAGATGCTTCAATTAAGTAAAGCACAGACATCTGCTTTAATATCTCAGTACAAACAGCACAAACAGGGCAAAAACTGAAAGTTTGTGAATAATTCACCCGCTCCTGCTCCTACTGCTCTTATTGACTAGACATTAGCTTGATATCTGCAGGCAGCTGGGTAGTTGGTGTTAGCTACCCGGCTATGGGCAGTGACAGCTTAAAAAGTAGAGGCTGCACACTAATCCGTCCCCTCCCATGGCTTCACGTTGTGAGATAAGGTCTTGGAAAAAAAGCACAGCGAGCTCAGATCAGTAAGTCTTTTTTTAGTTCACTCTTGTAAAAGTTATGTTAGATTGACTAAGAGATAGCCAGAGCCAATATAGCACATGTACTGAGTGTTACTCACCCCACAGTTTATGGGGCTCAAGCTGAGCCAGATATCATGAATTTTTGAACCAAAGGAAACTCTTTTTCTGCTTGTTGTAATAACTGTTTGCAAGATGTAGAAAATGACCACATTGTAAAAAAATTAACTGTACTTATTTCGATAGATCGCCCAGCTCTACATTAAATCCTAAATGAGAAGCTAATGACCTTTTTTATTTACCTCGACTGTAAAGAGATGGGGACCTATTTTAAGATGGGTCTGTTTATATTAAAGACTCTTTATGAATCCCTGTTTTCTCATCTGCTCCTGTTTTAATAGGCTTGATTCTGTTTTGGTTAATGCAAGCGTAACTCTTCCTCCATATTTACCAGTTCTCTTGATTTAGTTCAAGATAATGTACATTTCCACGGTGCTAATTTAATCTGTACAACAGCATATTTATACAATACTCGACCCTTTTGTGTCTATTTTTAACACAATTGCTGCTCTTTTTCACTTAATAGTTTCGGTAGGTGCTAAACTGTTAATGAAAGTCAAAACTTCCTTGGCAGATTTTTCACATCAAAAGCCTTCCAATTGCTCAAAGGACATCACCCCCCCCCCCCCCCTTTTAATGTGAGCCATGCAGCTTTTAATGTGAACCATGGAGGGTGGTAGTGTGCTCCACAACTGCACTGATCTCTGATTTGTTTTTAATGTCTCCCTCTGTCTCTACTCTTCAGGCTAGCTCTAAGGACATAGGTCAGCTTGCTGCAGCATTACATCACCGTATCTTAGCCCTAAAGAGCAGGGCGGACCAGGAGCCTGAGACCCCAACAACAACCATCCCCGAGGCCGATGTACCACAGTCCAACGAGGACGACAGTGACGAGGAAGACAATGCCTCGGCCTCAGCTTCAGCCTCCACTCCTGCTACGAGTAAGCCATTTTTATTGTTAGTGTTGCAACACTCCCTGGTTTACTTATACTCTTAAACCAAATCAAATCATGATTCTGGTTCTATTGCTGCTTTGTGCTTGTTGGTGTCGCAGCTGCAGTTTGTTTTGTGATGTATATATTTGTATATACAGGTAATTCAGAGGGAGGAGAGAGCCAGGCAGCAGGAAGCACATAGCGTCACTCTTGGACAGCCTGCTAAGATGCTGCCGTTGAGGCATTTTGCTGTAGGCATCTCCATGGACACCCCTTGACCAACATGGGTCCTCCAGACCAGTACTTTTGGATATTAGAAGTCTAGCTCCAGGAAATAACCCCTTGTGCCGGAGTGTCTCACCCAACTCGTGCAGTTCATCTTCTCTGCATTCAGCCTAATATCTGGAGTCGTTTCTTCCCTCCCTCTCCTGTTTTGTGTTTTATTTTTGTTTTCGAGTATTTTTTTCCTCTCCCCGATAGCAAAAATAAAGACTTCAAAGCTTTGGTTTGGGACTTTTCTGCTCATCATATTGATGAGTGTAAGGGTGTTTTCCTCTACATTTTAAAGTATGGCACATGTTAAGACTGCAGTTTCTACTTTGGGACCTTTTTACTCACTCTACAGCCGTATCTCTGGACGCCACACATCCAGAGGAGCTTCATTCACAGTGTATTTGACTAGTCATCAGTCAGTTGTTCCTACATTGAGTCCAACCCTCCTCCTTCCCCCCCATCCCAACCAGTCTGTGCGTCAGGTTTTGGCAAATGTAATTTATTTTGGATTGTCATTTTCATGAGGCATCTCAACACATGTGCTGTTTGTAATGGCTAGCCATGACCACACAAGTTGTCATTAATAGCAGTTTCTTATATTTCCTATTGAACTATATTATACAGAATAAAAGACTGAAACAATGCAGTTTCTGCTAATGTGAGGTAATGATGTGAGAACAAAACGGCAGAAGGATTCAACTCAAATTTGTCTTTAAATTAGTAAGATGTATTAGTCCTTCACCTTGTGGGTTTTTCAATGATTTTTTGTTTTTTCCAAATCGAGAGTTGAACTCATCAGTCTACATTCTGCAAGTAACTGTTATTTCTTTTTATTCGTTTCAGCATCCCAAGGAAGTTTACTGTGTTGATGCATATTTTTGTTTTGAAAATATACAAACTTTTTATCCATTTTCATTTGGAAAACGTGTTGGAATGAAGGCTTACGTTCATGTGTGGAAAAGTTGAGTGATAACTCTAATACCCTTTGAATGTCATGTACATTTGAATATATCATCATTTAGTAGCGCACCATGTTTTCTCATCTCCTCCAACTACCCCCTTTACAAAATAAACCATTTTGGACTGACATCTGGGATTTTTCCTTCTGAAACCTGATTTTCTGTGCAAGATCCAAAATTATGAGCAGAGCAAGGCATCAGTAGAGTGTGGTTTACTTTGACATTGATTGTCTCCTGTAGATGTATTGCATCAAAACAACAGCCAAGAAAGAGAGCGTGGTTCATCTGTTGTGTATTCCTGTGTTGGATCTGGCCTACAGGTTGATGTATGCGGTGCTCTGATGGCACGGAGCAGGAGTAGAACCACACTTGTTTTTTTATATACAGTATGCATCACGCACAAGGTCAAGAATATGTGATGCATGTACCTATCATAACATCCCGACACATTCACCTACAGTACATCCAAACTAGGAACATTGCTGCTGCCCCGAACCTCTCCTTATCTGCCGTCCTGCGGTGACGCGGTAGGAAAGTGGTTTTTCCATAAATGACTGTGGCAGTGTAATGAAATTCACACAAAATAAACATTTCTGACCTGAGGTGTCGGGACAGCTCATAAACCTACAGAAACGTCAAGTTCATTTAAATGCAACACTTTTTTTTGAGCAACTGCTGGAGGCAAGCAAACTTTATTATACAGGACTTTTCTAAACAAATGTGCATTATGGGAAAAAACGACAGGGGAAAGAGGGAGATGGCAAGGAAGTGTACAACCCACAAAAGACGAGGTGTAAAAAATCTTAAGAAAGCCAAAGGAAACTGGAGGAGCAGTGATGGAAGAAGTAGCCTACTCAGATCTAGTAATAATACCGCATTGTAAAAAAAATACTCTTTTACTTACCATTAGCATCAAAATATACTCAAGTAAAAGTACACATTCAGAAAATTGTAATATTCAGGTCAATTTCAGAAAATACATAAATAATTAAAATATCATTTTTGATGCATCAATCTGTTCATCACTTAAATGTTGCAGCTGGTAAATGTGGATCTGATTTTAATTCCTTATACTGCTTGGTTACTTGTGAATCTCCCCCAACGGATCAATAAAGTATAATAATACATCATTTATTTGTTGATTATATGTTGTGTTATTAATCTGAATCTACAAAGGAACTGAAGTTATCATATAAATGTAGTGGAGTAAAAAAGTACAATATTTCCCTCTGAGATGTAGTGGAGTAGTTAAGTACTAGTTAATCTTGATTTGGTTTAAAATGTAATCCCAATTTTTTGTTATAAGTGAGATCTTGTGTTTTTCCCAGGATGCCTTGAGCTGAAGGCACAAGGACACTGCTGTCAATAGCAAGAGTAAAACTGACTGACAGCCCATCACTCACATTTCGGGGGAGTTTAGACTCTGAAAATAAACAACAGACTATGTAAAGCAGAGATTTATTATTAGCAGCATTAATAAATCATGCGCTACAAGGTTACCGCATTTTCTACAGTCAATAAATGAATAGAAATTGGGTTATCTCAGTCATTGCAGGAACAAAAGGTTTCCCAAACAAACACCTTCTGTTACTTGATATACTTAAAGCATCAAAAGTAAAAGCAACTATTATGCAGAATGTATTGCATTATATCATTGGATTCTAATGATTGATATGTTATTGTGTACAACACTTAAATGTTAAAGGTGGGGCTAATTTTAATTACTTTATATACTGCTGGGTATAGTTTGTGAATTCCAATAGTCTTATCCTATAACAATAATAAATCATTAAAAGCGAAGATTATTTCTGTGTAGCTGAGCTTTGATTTTTTTGTTATTAAATTATTTTCCTCCCCAGTAATAATCTTGCAATTCCTTAGATCCATGTCATGACCCCTCGTCTTAACTCGGTGCTGGGAGACACTGCTGTTGGTGATTTACAGTGTGTGATGATTAGATCTTTTAGGTTCATTTTCTCCAGTATTTCACATGTTGCTCACATCATAGTCTTAAAGTGAAGCCCAGACACTCTATACAGTTATTTTTATTTTCTCAAATAATCGTTTTTTCTATAAAATGTGAAAAATCTCAAAGTAATGTTTTCAAATGTCTTGTTTTGTTAGATCAAATAGTCCAAAACCTCAATATATTTTATTTACAATCATACAAAACATAGAAAAGCAGAGAATATTTACATTTAAAAGTCCCATATTGTAAAAAGTGAGATTTCCATGTCTTTTTTTTAAATAATAAAGCAGGCCTAAGTGCTACATAAATAGTGTGAAAGTATCGAAATGCTCAATCAATAGAGAAATACACACAGCCCGTGTTCAGAAACTGTGCCTTTAAACAAGCCTGCTTTACAATTTTTCATAGTTTTAACCGCAAACATGTGTATGTGAATGACATCAGCTGACAGGAAGTGAACATGCACACAAGTTGTTGCCGAGCAACGCAATACCGTTGAAAGGCGCTAAAACGGGGCGTTTCAGACATAGGTTGAATACAGGAATATTCAGACAGGATGAGAGAAATAATGTGTTTTGTTTAACATTAAAGCTTGTAAACATGCAAAAAAAAATGCAAGTATGAACCTGGATATGAGCATAATATGTCCCCTTTAGGAAGTTTGGGCGAAACCAAGTTACCCGAGCAGTAAACAAGAAAGAAAAAGAAAAAAAAAAGAAAACTCCTCTCCTATTGTAGTCTTTGTTGATTTATGAGGCTTAGGGCCATTCTCGTCTCAAAAAGTTGTTACCAAAGGAACTCGGCACCAAAGTAAACAAACAGTGATCCACTGGGAAACACGATAAGTAGAGTGTGTTGAATATTCAAAGGTGGTCTTACCTGTTGCCTGGTAATGTAACTGTTTTTCTTAATCATGCCCGTCCTTTTTTATGGTATGCTTTAGGCATCAGAGTCAACAATCACCACAGCAACAGCACAATAATACCAAGCAGCACTTTATGGTAAATATTTACAGTATATGGGCAGTAGTTACCAACATTTTATCAAAAGGAAAAAAAACTGTACATCATAAGTCACAAGAAGTCCACCACTATATTTTTTCAAATTTAATACAAACATGCCGTACCCAGGAACAAATTGAAAAACTTTAATGTTTCTCATATCCATATCCTAATGTTACTTGTTTAGTACTTTGTGTGGCGCTTTCTGTAAACGTTCCTACATGTAGCGCCCTGTGTTAGTAAACTTAGATCCCAAGTTGGTTTAGTTGCATCCTTATGTTATGTTGTTGTGTACTGTATGTCAGAGTATAGTCCAAAGTGTGAATCAATACCTATTCTTTAGCAGTCGACTGACAAAAAAAACCCAAATCTGTATTTACACAAATAAAAACACGATCTAGGTCCCTTTAACAGTCTTGTGCTACTATAGTTTACTTCTTAATGTACTTTTTGTTTAGTTGTACATAACATAAAACAGTGGCAGACAATAAAAACAAATGAATTCCTTTAGACACTTTATAACTTTGTGTGCCCACACATCTGGTGTCGTGCTTTAGGCAGTTACATGACTATGCTTTGATTTCACCTAAGTAAAGGAAAAGTAGCAACATGTGGATTGTTTACTTTATCGTCGTACTGTCGTTGTTTTATCAATGTGGATTTGTAAATGTACACATGGCTCATCTATAAAAAAATAAATGCTTTTATTCCTCTGTACGTATTGATTTTTAATTATTTTTTGCACTGAATTGAGAATGTCTACTGAAAAAAACAAGGTAATCATATCTTTTTCCTTGCAAAGCAAACATTTCATGATCATTTTAATTGCATACTATACTTAATGTCTTATGACATGTCCTATGGAATTCTATACTAAGACATTTTTAGGACTTTTTATAACATACTGTACAATCACATTTTTAAGGCATACTATACCATGTCTTTTTTATGACATACTATACGATGACATTTTTCATGACATACTAAAGTTTGACATTTTTTTCTCAAAATCAGGGTTCCATGTTTACCAGGGAACTATAAAATAGTTTTTTTTTTTGTAGTTGCTCAAAAAAAAAGAAAGATTCTGTATCTGCACAGAATTCATTTGCATTGTTTTTGGATCAAATGAATATTCAGACTGTGTTTTTCTGCCGGGTAAATGCAAATGACACTCCGTAGAAATGCATTACTTCAGACCAGGTGGAAGCTGTTGTAAAGTGATACCCCTCAGTTACAGCAGCTCCTGAATTTCAGCAGACTTGGACAACTTTCAAGCCTATACATGTCATGATGTCAGAATGAGAAGCAACTAATATGCATTGATAAAAAAGAAAAGTAAGTACTCTACAGTACTCAAACAGCTCCTTTTAAGAAGTCCTTACAGAGAACAAATTACACCTGCTATCGCTAAACTCATTCCTCTTCAGTCAGCCTTGGTTTGATAACTCACTGAGCATTTAAAAGGCAAAATTCAAATTACCACCTCAGACGCCATATTTTCTGAAGACCTGTTATCACCTGTGAGATGAAGCATGTTTACAAAAGGCAGACCTGAGAAAGAATCATACAGTTCTAGTCGACCGGGAGGTTTTGGCAACGCTTTTAGGACCATCGTGTCAGGGTGGATTTAGTTCAGAAGATTGTGATGAAAATACTTAGAACAAAAATGTGTGGAACGCTCTGATGGAGAAGGGGGAGCCGTGTTTTTACTCTAGTGAACAGAGGTAAGTATCTATCAAAGTCATACTGTATTCTTCCTCCTGAGCACATTGGATAAACAACAGGTGTCCCATAAAAATAAAAGAAATTCTCAAAACCAGAGTAACATTTAAATATGATCTCCTATAAATATGATTCTTTATTTGTGTCATGTATCTCCTTAGAAGGAGGCAAGACATTTATAAGAGGGCTGGGAAAATTTGAATCACTGCAACTTGACTATTTCTTTTATGAGGCATTTACAAGAAGCATCCTCCTCCAGGATGGGGATGTTTTATTAATAAAGTGAAGATTACTAAGGGGAATGAATGAGTTAGCATGACGGAGATTTTAGTTACAAGTCGAAACGTCAGCATATATATAAATAAATTACTCAACAATCAGAATGGTTCCACACTAGCCACAGTCTGGGAACGCTGAACAGACAGACACCAGAAATAAATATTTTTGTCTCTTTTTACACATTGACGATCCTGGGAAATTTCCCTGATGAAAACACATTGAAAACAATTCAAATGCACAGAAAGACCAAAAGTGTGAGAAAAGTCCTAACGCAATAACTACTTAACTTCAAATCGTTATTTCTTCTGCTTCATTATATAAGTGTTCACCGCTGTAGAAAGCTGTATGTCAAGTTTGAAACAAGACTTATTGTCTTTCCTTTACATTTAACATCGATTTCAGATGACCTGACTCACTACAGCACTTTCTTATGCTCTGTAATATTACAAATACTTTGACAAAGCAGGCAAAACGCACAAATTCATTGTGTGTCAGCTGGTTTGATATTTGATTAACTGCAAATATACTTGGGAATATGCACCACTTCATAGTATCAACTGAAATAATCTATTTCTCTATGTTTCAAAGGGAAACATTGTTCTTCCTCCTCCTCTACATTTATTTGACAGTTATAGTTACTTTACAGATACACAATAATGCATCAGTAAGAACAACCCAATATTCTTATATTATAATATAAACAGCCATTCTGCCAACGCAAACTCTGTTTCCTGTTCATACATACTTTTACTTAAGGAACATTTCTTGTTGTGCACTATTCTTTTTACATTGTAATATAAGTAAATGATCTGGATTATTTCACAACTCACAGTCAATCTAAAGAAACATCTGAGATGTGACATAGATGTTATTTTATTTAATCATTTATTCATTGTTATATCATTTTTAATAAAATTGACAGTATTTGTTAGAGCCATATTCATCCATCACATTTGAATATGGCCTGCAGTAACCCCAGTTAGGTTGATTTTCTTTTTCTTAATTGTCATTCTTCTGTAATTCCACAGGGGGGAGCTGTCATGTGAACATCTCTAAATACTTAATACACATTTCCCTAATACTGCAGGATTAATTTATGAATTTCAGATTCATTAAAGTTGCAAATAACAGCTCAACAGCGGTTTCACCCCTCCGAGTGCTCTGAACAAGTTCTACAGGAATATTGAAGTAGCTGAAGGTGATATTATTTGTTCTGTATCAAATGTTTTACTATGTCAGGACAGTAGAATCAAAACTCTAACTATAATGATTTCTGACACTTCACAGTACATTTAAATTACTGCTAAATGAAAGGCATTTTTTTACATTTTGTTTTAAAATTATAATCAAACACAAAATATTAATCTCACAGGAATTTGCTCGCGTATTTGTGAAGTTTGTGCCACAGCATATGTTAGGGTGCATCAAACACTGGATGCAAGCAAATTAACCAGAGTGTGTGTAAATCCTGGATCCGGGTCAACACCATTAAATATGGAGACAGGAAGGCTCCGTACACTCAGCGATTGAATTGATCTGCTCGGTCATCACTCCCCTCGGCCTTCACGTTCTTCACCTTGCCCCACTTCTCCGTCTGCTCCCTCCCACTATTCCATCAAATCCTGCCTCTCCCAGTTATTGCCCCACCAACAATGAAAAATAAACATCCTGGCATGCTCAGACATTTCTATACCTGACTCAAATCAATCGCGCCCTTCTGACTGTATAGTGTTTGAACTGTGGAGCCCTAATATAAAGAGAGGCGATGAGAAGGAAGTAGGTCAAACGTTTCAAGGTGTGGACCATGTTTTAATCCACATGGGATCCAATGACTAACAACGGCACTGCAGTGGGTAGCACACAGAAAGAAAGGAGCATCCTGAGGCAAAGTCAGCCGTATCAAACGTTACCACAAAGGCCAGACATATCTCTGCGTACCATCAATAACATTAATGTTGATTGTTAAACAGTGTACCCATCTGCAACATATCCTAACAGCTCTCCACAGAGACCGTTATCGGCAGCATCTCTACAACCACATTTCCTTCAAGAGGAGCCAAGTGTTTGCAAAGAGTCAGACTGCAGGACATCAGAACCAGCAAACACAAGATTCTCTGTTCAGCCAAACTCACGGCAGCCTGCCCAACAGAATGGCCATCATTCTTTTAAACAGTGGAGATGGTGGAATCCAAGATCTATTTAGAGACAACACTGCCAAATTAAGCAGCCTTTGCTCCGTCGGTGCAACCCCCTCGAACTCAAATCAGCCAATCAGAAAGCTACAGAGCTGTAGCCGCACTAAGAGCAGCCCCTCCGGACCACCTTACTCTACTCCAGACTATGTATTAACACTGTTTACGTGTCGTAGACGACAGTCATTCATCATGAGTCCAGTCGGGCATTGAATAGATCTTAGAAAATAGAAACACATTGTATTCATACAATGTCATATTTTTCAATCAGCAGTTGTATAAACTCAGTGAATTATTAATGGTTATTTAGGTTTAAAGGTTTTAAATATTTATGGACGCGAATAGCGAAATGCACATGAATTATGAATGAATATGAGGAGTCAACAAGCATATCTTTATGATAAAAGGATGCATCCATGACCACATATTTCCTCCTCAAACCAATCTTGTATACATTTTAAAATGCAATTGAAAATGTAACACTCAATGTATTCTTTTTTAACTATTTATTTATTGAATCTGTCTCGAACACAGAGCAGTCTACAGGAGAAATATGAGACATAAAATAAAATAATAATCCCACATTTTTTGTGACATAGGCTACTATAGTTTGACTTTTTTTCATGCCAAAGACTACAATATTATAACTTTTTTTTTAATGACTTCTACACTATTGTTTTTCCCATGTAGCTGCTCAAACCATGTCAGTGTTTATCAAAGATGTGTTTTTCTTTTGAGATTGAACACAATCTTTTCTGATTTAGACATTTATTACGAGCAATCACTGCCAATTTGATAAACTGCACCTAGCATGGATAGTTTAGGTGTACAACTCAATAATCGCTTTAAGAATTGCAAACATTGAACCCAATAATGTTTTCATTCATTACATTTCCAGAACATGTGAATAAGGTTACCTGTCTCTGTTTTGCTTCTAGGTCTGGAATCTGAAATTGGTTCATTTATCCTAGGCAGTCTTTGTGGTGTAAAATAGGTTCTGTGGATAGTGTTGAGCTGTAAAAGCTCATGGTGGCTGTTACATGAGAAGGTTCGCTTTGGTCCTATAGTGTTTAGGTGTTTCTGTTATATGTTAATGAAAAAATGCCTCTATGGTGTTTAATATCTTTTATAATTTCATCAATTGGGAGGGGCTGCAAGGGGAGTGTCCTCCCTGAAATGTACTTAAGAAGTGTCTAACCTGTAAATATTTAAAGAAATGAATATTTGGGAAGTAAAAGTCTCTACACAGCCTTTCAAAGGACATGAGTATGTTATTCTCGTAAAGGAACGCCCAATGGCTTAATGTAATCATTTCTAAAGAACAAAAAAAAACAAAACACCCATAATATATTGTGTCAATTCATCTTTGGAGAATTCCGAGTAGCTCAGGAAGAGGCGTAACACCTGCTCGCTGCTGTTGTTCAGGCTGTGTGGGTCCTCCAGAGTCACTGCATCCTCCATCCTGCTATCTTCCTCTAAAGATGTCTGAATTCACCAATATGCTGCAGCTGGACATGGGAGGGGGTTGTAAAACTTTGGCATGTTAATTGTAGATCTTGTCAACGCTGTTACCAACAACAGATGTCTTGCATACACTAACACTATTATCCTCAAACATGCTAAAATGTTGACATGAATATTGAGGGATTTTCCTCTGACACACATTATCGTTCATTTGTGTGAGCTGATAGGATACGGACGTGATCATAGGTGTAGCGGGTTACCTCAGTCTCGCTAAACATCTCCTCTGTTCAGCCAAATTCAATTTCGAGGTCATTAACTCGTGGTGGCTGCTGGAAAAACAAATAACTGTAATGATTATTTCCTTGAAAATGTCAAACCACAGTTCATAAATGGTACGAATTCCTTAGATTTATCATAGTTTGTGATCAAAATGGATGCCATGTTTATGCAGTTTGATTTCCTCGCTGGTGTTGCTTTCATTAACCATCTTTTCTTTCCCTCAGGTCCCGCAGCTCTTTGCTGTGGGTGTGTAGGCGTTTTGGTTGAAGGCCATTTACTGCAGTGGCAAGTACCGGAAATATTTGTTTATATAAGAGTTAAAGTGGTTCCACTTTTATTGCTGTTGTAAACATTTTAATATATTTTGGGTGCTCAGAGTATAAAAAAAAAAAAATACCAAGAAATTAAGTACAGAAGCTATGTAAATATAACGTGCTGGGAAATGCTTTCCAAATCTGTCTCTTTGCTCTTGTAACTGGAGAGAAAGTTGTCACTGAAATTCTTGCAAATATTGGATTTCATTGCATCCAAATGTTTGAGGGCGTAACCCTTTGATGTGAGGGGCATGTACCTCTGTTGTTAATGAAGTTGGCTTTAAAATATGAAATTGCCTAAAATACAAACTGTTGAAGTCATTTCTCCCCCACAGCTGTAGTAAATACAGTAAGTCACAGTCAAACTGAAACATGTGCTCCGCTTGGCCAAATGAAACCCAAAGGGAAAAAAGTTTTTTTTTTTTACTCACAAAAATACAACAGTCACCCCAGACCATCCATCAGCCACATCATTCTGTGTGACCTGCTTCTGATCCACTCTGAACTCAGATAACTCGAGTTGACTTCTGCGTTTCCTCAAAATGCCTGCAGCCATTGTATAAATTCTAAGAAGTGAAGTGGCCTCATTGGAACTGTGCAGGAAGTTGTGAAAGTTGTGTTGTCTGGCCTTTCTGGGATTTGTGTCTCCAGGAGAAAACAAACACACATTTAAGATAACTTACCTCCGAAGTGGAATCCAGCGTCCAGGTTTTTAGCATGGGTGGGCCGTAATGTAGTAAACCCTTCCTCCAACATACAGCACCGTTACTTCTCTAGACCTTCAGTATATATTGTACTTCATATTGACTCCAAGTCAGAGCTGGCATCTGCAGGACTGCCATATACCTCAAACAAATATTGTACTTGAATTACCTCCACATGAAAAGGTTATTTCCTAAACAACACTGTATATATTGTATATGGCTGCCATCACACGAGAACCCTCTGACTGTTGTATATTATCAAACTGTGATTTTCAATGTATTGAAGGAGTTGCCATGAGCTGTTGCTGTTAGCTTTTCTGATTGAACCACATCCCCCAAACCTGCCTTCTCCGCTTCCTCCCACTTAGCGATATCCAAGACTGCATTTCAATAGTAACAGTAAGATCGGACCTTTCTCCTCGCAATGCAATCACACATGTAAATAATTCAATTCTGGCTAAGTTACATTTAGGTATCCCAGTAAGCCATGTCCAACACCTGGGCCGTACAGTTGACATTACACCTTTGCATTACCTGCTGTGACATGTCAGAGGGACAAAATAAATCAGAAATCATGCCTTATATGCAAGATGTATCTTACTGTGGCTGTCCTAGCTCCTGCTCTACTAATTTAACCATTGGTGAACAACATTGCATTCCCTGCAAAACATCTATCTGAATGATAAAATGTCAGCATAAAATGATTAATCTTAACAGACCTTTGTTTTTTGGTGTGGATTTATATTTCCCACCTCTTATCCAAGCGTGATCCCAGGCTTCTATATTTGCTGTCCTTATTTCCTTTTCAGAGATTTCAATTATTCTTGTTGTTATGCTCATTGGCGACCTTCATCTGAAAACCAACCAAGCCAATAACAGCTTTGTAGGCTAAGAATGAGGACATCCCCTTCCTGTGACAGAAAAAAAAATGGAAACAGAAATGAACAGAAATTGATGCAAAAAAAAAAAGACACTTGTGGATGAACTCAACGCAGCTTAAGTCAATTGACAGAAGAAAAAAAACTATTAAATATGCATATTTCTTCTTCGAACGTCACAAAAACCTAAACTACAAGCAACTGCTACCATAGCTTTTCAGTATTGATTATCAGGGAAAAAACTTCATTCGAATTTTTTTCTATCGTTATTATTATTATTATTAATATCATTATTATTAGTAGTAGTATTCTTTGAATTTGGATGAACTTACCCCTTAAGATGGAGATTTCCTGTGGGAAATGTAATGTTCCTTTTGGGGGTTGAGAAAGTTATACAAGCCTTGTAAAGCCCTCATAAAACTTTTCAGCTAAACTCAAAACTGCATGGTGGTCAAGCTAAAAACAAGGTTGTTTACGTCCTGTTCTGGGGGATGCATTTTCCTAACTCATTCCCTGAAGGTCATCTTCTAAATATCTCCTAAACACCCAGTGTTTACTAAGAATTATGTAATTTAGGTAATAAAGGACATAGTTGCCGTTATTTGATATGTTCTTATTCTCAACAAATCCCAAACCAATGACTCTTTCTCGATTATTTTCCGACAGCCCTGTCGGTGGCACTCGGCCCCCAAGCCTATTAGATCCTATTAAAAACTTACATCTTAAAAAAGGGTCACAAATGTACAGTTTCAGTAATTTCCCAAAACAGCTGGGCCAGTTGTTTTTAGCAAAAGTTTCTCAAATAGGAGTAAATAGTGCATTTTGTTGGGGATTATTTTCAGCAGCGGATTAATACGCATTTGAAATGAGTAGCTGTCACAGTCACATCCCTGACGATCTCTCCTGCCCGCCGGAGGGATCAAGCTGTCTGGTCACAGGCCCTGTTGTATAAGCTTATGTCATCGCTGCTGCTCAGCACATGGGCGGCTGAGCTGCTGTATAATAGATGATTTCAAGGAAAGATCCTCACTGAGCGAACCAGCGTCATCGAGAAACGTTTAGATATGAGCATGACAAAGGTGTTGTTTTTTTAATCTGCCATATGGTTTATGTAGTGTAATCTTATCTAGTTTAATTCATTATTAACAGCATTTCACATGATAAGAGTTGTATTATTTTATTTATGTATTTAATAACTTTAAATACAATTGGAGTACAGAATATTTTTGTCACCCAAAGATTGATAGTTTGGGAGAAATGATTAACATCCATACCTCTGAAATTATGTTTATTCAGCAGTCAATATAGAATGTTAGATAAAACATTTTTTGGCACAGTGGCTTAATGATAATAAGCTGTCCCGTTTTTGTGTGGTAATCTAAATAAATATGCAAAACCATAATTTACTTCCCAAATAAATACAATATAAACTACAATAAAGATGCACCGCATCCGCGCCCCACACTGCGCCTCCTCCGGAAAAACAGAACAAAAACATAATTTATTGTACTTCAGGCAAACAGTTTCAATGGGTTCAAACCAAATAGAGATTGTCAAAGGTGAAAAATACGCTTCATAATTGATTTCAATAGCTTATTTTCCCCTAAAATTCTACCAGGCAATACAACAAGGAGGCATTTGATTGGGCCAGTAAAAGGCTGTACTGTAAGCTTTGGATCATAGTAAGTTACAGGGTTTAATGGATGGGTGCAAACACATTTCCAGATCCTGACCCTACGTCATAGTTTTCTGTCAGCGAGGAAAAAACATGCCACTACTTATAACTACAACCATTCTTCTCTTTCACACTCGAGCCTCAGATCAGCTAAAAGTGTAAATGTTCATAAATTACATCCAGAGACGATATCAAAGAGGTTATATCACCTGGAACGTAAGACGTGAGATATTTATGAATCTAAGTTTGTGAATTCATCATGCGTGTTGAATTGACTTGGTGTGTTTTGGCAATTCTTTGAGGAAAATAATTCCAGAGGATTATGGGTAATTACAATAATGGGTTATTTGGGAATAGTATAAAAAGAAAGACTCAAACATGAGTGTGATGAGTTATTCTATGGAGAGCAGATGGGATCCATTTTCACTTAAGTGAGTATTTATGTGTTTTGAAACAGGCCCCCATTGTTAATCTACACAACATCAATATACACAATAATTAAAGGTGGGTATCAAAGCTGGGGCTATAAAAAAGGATTTTCTTTCTTCGTCAAATTCTTATCAATAACACTTGTTCTTTTACCTGTGTAATAACACATGAGTAAGAGCAATGCATACAAGCAAAGAAGCAGGGCTCAAAGTCATGGCCCCCGATAACAACAACTCGACACACCTTTAAGTCCATATACTTTCTGGAGACAGCTGATCACTAGACAACATTTACAGGAAAATGTTCAAAACTGGCCCGCACAGCATTTAAAGTATTGGTGCATTATATGAATTTTATTTTATTTTATTTATAGATTTGAAATTGATTTTTGAGCGCTTTTCTTTTGCCTGAAAGGTGTTTTACTGTCCCCATTATAATCATGTACACTACAAGATTTGGACTAACTGAAGTGAATGCCCATGAATATGAAGTGTAGTAACTGCAACAATCTAGTCCCTCATGACCCATAGCTCATCTATCGCATGTACTACTACTCAAATGTAATATCACAAACATAACATTGCTACATTGTTGTTGTACCACAGTTTACAGTGTTACTAGACAGATAGAAAATATAATAAAATATAATAAAACGTTTTTGGTATGAACAGTCATTTTCTGTCTCTTTACATGGAGTCCACACAAACACAGTAATCGCTGTCCATGTGATTTAGTTCCAATTTGTTTTGACAGACGCCCAAAAAGTCAAGTCTCCCTGTCAGAAAAAGGCCGCCGTGGAGCAGCCACAAACATATTCCCTTCTTTTCCTCAAGTTTATATTCCATAGTTTGTCTTTTACCAGCATTCATGTTCAACTCTCCCAACAGAGGCTGAGAGCAGCATGAAGAAGTCCATTTCTCTGGGTCATACACACCCACAGTTTTTCGCCGACACATTTTGTATCGTGTGATAGCGGCTCTTGTTGTCCAGGAAGGAAAAGTCCTTTTCGAAAGCGGTGGGCCGGCAGCAGGGCCCGTTGCTAACCTTGTCCTTGCGGCCCTTCTTCCTGAAGCCCGTCCGCATCATGTGCTCCATGGTGATGTCGTAATTCTGCCGGTGGGTCGTGCATTTGCCGCTGCAGTAGCGCAGCAGCACCGTCTCGTCGCTGTCATAGCCGAGACCAAGTTCACTCACAGTGAGCTCCAGCTCCCTCACAGAGCAGGGCTTAGGCCTCCGGGCTCTTTTAGTCCTTCGGGCCTGGTTATCACCCAGACGCCGGCTCTTCCTCCTCTTCCGGTCGAGCAATGTCCCGACCACATGCTGAAGCTCGCCCTCCGTGAAGCTCTGGAACATCGCGGAAACTGGCAGAGAGGAGGTTAATCATTCATCACTGCACAGGGTATTATCGGATTTCCATGGCATTTTGTGCCGATAATCAGATATGGGTCACAGTGATAGGATATTGTAGTTGGCAGGATAATGAAAACATGAGCAAACAGAAGAAAACAAGTTTATCTGATGTCAAGACAAGCTTCAAGCTAGCCTTATCATTATCTGCATTTAGATTAAGTCTATTGAAGCATGCAATGACGCTGTGGGAGAGACTACGGGTTATTGGGAAAGATGAAAGCTTGCTCTATAAACATACAGAGTCATTGAACCAAGTGTCCCGTCTGAACCCCTTTTAACACGACACCTAATCTCAGACCAGACAAGGAAGGAAGACGACAACAGTTTATCTTACACTCTGAGAGGAGAGAGTTCATCTCGTCGGCTGAACGGGTTTTCCGACGAGGACCAACCATCTGCCGGGACGACACTGTCGATTCTGCTGAAGATGACGAGGGAGGTGGCGATGAGGTCTTGGACGTTGATTGTGACGATGAAGACAGTCTCGATAAGGATAAAGATGTGTATGGATATTTTGTTTTGGGTTTGAACTGTCCGATAGTGGCCATGTTTCTAACGAAGAGGATGGACAGGGCTGCGCCACAGAGCATGAAGGCAAAAGTAGCACCTTTCCATAACTTCATCTTAGAACGTGGAGGAGCATTGAAACTCTGTTGGGAGAGGAAAAGCGGACAAACGTCAAACATGTTCAAACAGTCACACCTTCAATCCCTGTAACTTGTCACATTAAAGCACAGAGAACAATGCAAAAATTGTAATCTTCTGTGCCATCACATTTCTTTGACCTTTCCCAATAAATCCACTTCTCTCAGCACGGCTTTTATTTTACCGTCAGTTTACTTTTTCTGATTCTGCTGTCAGCTCATTTTCACTCTAAGTGGGTTCATGATCCGCAAGCTTGACATCTCCTGCTGACACATGAGAATGCAGTGTGTGTTTAATCGCGGCTGCCTGAAGAGGAAAAAACATAACTGCAATTTCTTATTTGAACTGAAGGCAGGCTGGATTAGTTTCGCAACCCCTTGCCCCTTGAAACCTCTTAAAAGTTTGTGTATTATATCAAAAATGCCTGATGTGAATGAGAATAAAAGCGTCTTCTCTTCATTTCTAGAGAAAAACACTTTTTTTCCCCCTGAACCATCTTCTTAAAGGAGGGAAATCCATTCCTTCCTTCACAGGAACCACACCTATTTACAACGCTATGTATGATGAGGCCTCAACATGTGTGTTTGTACATCCCTTTATCTTATACCGCCCCTCCCTTTCAATAGACACTGCACCACAGCAGCCACAAAAACTCAATTTGCAGGAGTTATACCTTATGTTTTCTCTCTTCTTAATGTCGTACCGCAGGTATTTGAGAAGTTTTACAACCTCACTTCTTTGTATTTTTCATATCATGTCACCAGTGAGCAACACATTTCCCCAGAGCCGGAAACGCTATACTGGCAGTGTCTAACAGCAAATCCAGACCGGCCTCACAAAGTGTTTTGCCAGATTGGATTCTGTAGTGTACATATACAGGCTGCTGGAGTGTTTACAATGGAACACAATGTCACAAATCTTTGTCTAGTTTAGCATAGAAACAAAAATCTGAAACGAATAACTTCTGGAAGTTTCAGCATGTGGGTTACTCCTGCAGATCACTTTAAACAATAACGTTTATGAAAAATGAAGGAACATTTTGGTTTTTCTGGTTGAACTTAACTTTTGAACCGAAGTAAGTACAAAAAGTAAAGAAGGACTATATTCAAATTGAGATAGCTCTCCGCAGTGTCTGACTGTTTAGACACCGCAGAGGGAAAATCCAAAGAGGCTGAGTTGCAGCGGTATAAACAACGTATAAACAGGTACAACCAGTCCTATCAGTCAAAGCTTGACTCATCACTCATAATTCCATACGCGTTTGACGTGGTAATTAGCCTCTGCACAATGAAGGGGTAGAATGGTATTCATTTGAAAGTCAAACATTTCAGCTAACAGCCTCATTTGACACATAAATCAAATGTGGAGCCGCTGCTGCAGAATGTTGCTCGGTGCCCAGCTATATGTTTGATGTTCGTTTCTCACAGTTGTATTTAATCACCAGACATGATAGATAGAAGACTCTGTGGAAAGTCTCAGAAATGTGATGCAGTTGGTTCAACACCAACTCCTAACGCTAGAAATCGTGCTGCCCCTGCTCTAAATATGATACCTTTTCAATTTAAAATGAGTTTGTTATGATGTATGGCAAAGGGTGAGATCATTGTTTTCTTATGCTATTAATAGGTCAGTTTGGAACAATTACTCAGCCTCGGAGTTCGCAGTTTCACACGGCCGTGATGTATCAATGTCTGTGGCCTGTTAGCTCTGTGGCTCATCTTGAAAAAACAATTAGCTCGTAAAGAACAGACGACGTCTCAGTCGCTGACACTGGACGAAGCCTGGTCATCAAACACTGATCTCATGTCCCTGAAGACACTTTGATTGTCATAATTACTGCACTCAGAAACACATTAGCCCCATCTGCAGTCGATTGGCGGCAATAAAAGTGCCAATGAGCATTCTGTAGCTTGTTCAGATGGTCGCGGATGATTAATCGGTACAGATATTTAATATCTACCACTGGCCCTCCTGCTGCCATGGACATAAATATACAGATATTGATAGGTGGAAGGGGCACCAGCGTTTTCTTAGGAGAGAAACGGAAAGACATGAATGAGGAGCCCACTTCCTGAAAGGACAAATGCTGCTGTTTTCTGGCAAACAGAGAAGAGCAACAACGCAGAGGATATAGTGGAACCCCAGAGGACACTCCAGCAGAAGGAAAAGTCATCCTCACGCTGAGACATAAAAGTGCAGATGAGTCGCAAAGACAACTTACACACAGGCACAACATGTCTGGTCCTCACAAAGCACATCGACTCATGTGCCCACACATGCTCCTGTTTGCGGAGATAAGGCCGGTCCAATCTGTGTGTGGAAATCATCTATTGAAAATCCTTGTTGGGATTTTGTGCTTCTGGCGAGATGGGTTGGTGAATATGAGGTATGTAAGAATTGTACACCTGGTGTTTGCTGTCAACCTTATGTCACCAGTGAAGAGCTACCAGTGGAGTGATAACAGTCCCAGAGGATTGTTAAGGCAACCATGAAAGTGAACTGCTTGGCCAAGAATTCCTCAGCCGGTCAAAGCCATTCCTGAGACATTATGTATTCTCCGACGCATGCATCGGACAGTTGGAGCCCCATCTTCAACACTCAACCGAGCTCTTGTTGTGACTCAAAGATCTCATTATTTCAAATGACACAATAAAATTGGTGTTTTCAATGAATAATTGGGTCAGTGGCGATGGCGCTGCTAAGCTGGTGGTAATGTAATTACAGCAGCATGGCACTCGTGTCCTCCCCTCCCTCCCACGCCAGAAGGAGGCACTCAACAGAATGCCACTGCCTATGGAAGATGAACTAGATATCTGTCAAAATGGGGATAAGGGGCGTCTGTGGTTAACACTTTGTATGAGGCTGGCAGACAGGGGGGGCCTTCTTGTCAGCTTGCTTGGATCTAGACCAGTGTGACAGCGAGAGAAGATCACAGAAAAGGAATGAATGAAGAGCGTCTTTGTGCCGGAAAAAAGCAGATACCAACTTTTATGTCTGACCACTAGAATTTGCTCCTATACATTCCCTAAATACAGCCTGTTCTGTCTCACTCACTCACTCTCCCTTGCTGTGACCACAGTCTATGGCCGTGACTCACACATACCATAAACACACACAAGCAGCACTTGCGTGGTTTCACTTTTTCTAAATCATATGACACAGGCTTCTCTAGGAAACGAGACAAAGTCTAACCTTCCATTGTCGTCCAGATACCCACTTCACTTCCTGGGCGCACACACTCCCAGCAGCACCATCATATAACACTAGATAATCCAAATTACATAATACTGCTGCTTCTTGATATCTAGAAATGTCCACAGGTCTAACCCTTGTGCATTTGCCACTGCTCAACCCGAGGCCTCTGGCTACATAACATTATTACCACGCTGTGTTTCAGCTCGGCTCTACCCATGTGACCGGCTGTCTCTGAACACACCCCAAAAATACCTGTACTAAAAAGATAACAGAGGAGTATAACAAACAGCGGGAAAGGCACCTACTGTGTTGTTCCAAGGAAACAACGTGCTTTAAGGAGTCCTAGAGAGGCCTTGTCTTGTCTTTTCCCTCTTAAGTGAGCATCAGGAGGCCTGGGGACAGCTAGAGAGTGCTTGGGGAGGTAATAGGGACATATTCCAAAGATCAGGGCGGGATTAGCACTAATGCCTGCCGGCTTTATCTGCAGTCACGTGGGTTAACACCTGGCTGCAGTGTTGGTGGCGGAGCACGGGCCTTGCTGTATGTGTGCGTCCATGTTAATCCATCAGACACCTCTAACTCAGGGGTTAGGCCAGCATGCAGGGCACACCGAGACAGCACCAGCAGGGCGCTTCTTCTTCTCCTTCTAAAATCTGTAATGCTTTCAGTCAGAATAATGAAGAGCAAAAGAAATGACGAGTTCGGTTAGTTAGATCTGTCACGTTGGCACCAGGGGTGGGCAAAAAAGGCTGCGAAATAAAGTGGATGTTCTGAGCCAGGATTGGCTGTTCTAAATCCAGCCTGGGTTCTAATGCAACAGAAAAAGGCTTAGGTTCGACTGCGCCGTAATTTTGCTGGGCAACTGCTTTGGTTGGCTCGTGTTCTGTCACTCAGTAACCAAAGGATAATTAAAACAAGTCTGTTCCTTGTTAGTGAGAAAGCTGCCGTTCATTATTGAGAGGAAAAAAGGAGAAAACATCTGTGGGTAATGGCAGAAAAAAATAGGATAATCTTTAAATATTAAACTAGATTCCTGCATCCTTTTGATCTACTGGATGGAGGTAAATGGCTAAATGATTTTTATTGTGGAAGCCCTACTATCACATCCCAAGGATTTATATGGATTAATCCAGTAACCTCACAGCCTAGCACGAACTCTCACAACTCAAACCTGTTGCTGTTAGTGTGGCGCTAATGAGGTGTGAGGGGAAGGTACACTTATAGATGCACATTTGACCCCAGTGCCAATGTGTCTGCCCTTTGCTATTCCTGGAAGGGATGAGTCAAGGTATAGTTCTGACATGCATTTAAATAGCCTTTCTTGCAGACAAAGAGGTTACATGAGGCTTGGCAGGAAAACGTTACCTTGCCTCATCATTTTTGTGTGCGCTGGTTGTAAGATTGATGATCGTTGTCTCGGCTACTTTCTAAAGAAGAGTCCATAAGCTGCTATTCTGGCTGCTAATCTGTCTATGCCAGATCCTCTATTAACACAACAGCATCGCCTCTAAACCCATGTTAAACATGTTGATGTTGCTGTTACAAAAGCTTGACTGCCATCTGGCACACATTGAATACCACCTTCAAATATCACCAACACGAGCAAGCAGAAGCAAGTACAAACATCTGAAATATGAGGACATTTTACGTGTGTTTATAATCCTATGCTCTCGTTACACAACTAACTCACTAATTATTTGCATGCACAACGTACATGTTGGCAAGGATCGGACAGGAAAAAAAATGCTGATGAGACGATGAAGAGCGGTGCAGGAGTTCAGCTTCCCCTTCAGTTTCTGCCAGTTATGACCAGCTTTGGCAGGTTATGACAGTCGAAGGGCTCAATTGACTTCAGGCTTAACCTCTATCCAGTCTCTTGGGTCTCCACTGGATACAGTATAATCTCTAAGTATGATATGGGCTTAGTGAGAACGGGATCATCACTTCAGTAAAATGCCCATTGTGAGTATCAACAAGTTTGCTTCTCTCAGTGTACCTTCATTATATTTTTAGATGACAAGTTCAGCAATTTGATCCAGCTCCTCTTAATTATTTAAACTATTAAAGGCGCAGCTCTGCAAAAAAAAAAAATGCCGATCTCTAAAATGATGACTGCAGAGAATAATAATCATCTGAAATCACTATTTCATTAGCGTTCAAAGTAGAGCTACAACTTTTGGGAGAGGAAAGCCAGAGAGTATTTGAGGAGCAATTATGCATGATAATGAGGTAAACCCCATCTTGGATAAGTGACAGGAAAAGAAAATATTCTTCCCTGACAAAACAAACTTGTCTGAGTGATGAGAGGTTGTTCAAATTCTGCAAGAAAACTAGAATAATAATTTATTTTTCTTGTTACTTTTCCAACATAGTGGCATGCCCCTTGTAATCTATGGTAACCGCTCTGCAAACATTTCGTGACAGGCAGCTCTGCACTATTGACAAGCGTTTCCAGCAAGGCCCGCTTGTTGATACAGATAATCCAACGTGTGTTTTCTGCCACTCAAGCGCTTGGTGAGGCATCCCTGTCAGCGGCACCTAACGCCTTCCCCATAAGCTGCCGGCTTAAACCAACAAAAGAAGATGTGGTGTCCTTACCGTTCGGCCGGCTAATCCAGACTTAGCTGCGTGGCGTCGTCTTCAGCTGACCTCCACAGGCAAGTGCTGGCTGGGTAAGTCCATCATCATCATCACAGGCGAGGAGCGAGGGCAGGACTCCTGCTTGTTCCCCAGAAAATCATCGCAACTCCCTGTGCCTGCAAGTAGGTTAGGTGTCCTGATTTGATTCAGGTCCAGATTGTGTTATTCTTTTATCATATTTGCATTTCCTTAGATATCTTTCGCGTTGTAAAGATCAAAATCAACATTCCTCTGAATGTAATCATGCGCCTCATCGCACTCGAGCCGATCCATTCAAAAAGAGGAGAGTTGGATGTTTAGAGAAGTCCGACTTGGCATCTGGTTCACTTCAGAAAACTTCTGTCATCGTGCTTCTCCATACGAAACTTCTGGTCCTCCTTTTTGCACGAACCTGAAACAAAACAGACCAAAACAGTGACTTGAAATAAACAGATCTTACAGATGCCTTAACTTTTATTCCATCTGTTGTGAAACTCCTTCCACTTTGGATCAGTTTATCTCCATACAACAGCGCTGTTGGAAAGATAATGCACATCTCCTTACCCCTTTTACAGCAGCAGGTCTTCAGCTCTAGGGAGGGGAACTCTGCGTGTTGAGAAGATGGGTTAGGGTGAGGAGGGAGAGCGTGGTTACCGTAAGTGGAGCAGAGAGCTTCTCTGATGCCTCTGCCTCCTGCCTCCCCCCCTCAACTGTTGCTCCTCCTCCTCCATAGTTTTGCTTGTGGGCCGAGTCGGATTACTCCTGACATGATAATCTCCCTGGCTCTAGCTCCAGGAGCACTAAAGGATGCTTTGGCCTGAGCAAGGGCTTACATTTACCTTCTGCCGCAAGAGAGTCTGCCATCTTAAGTGGGAGATTGGTAATAGCCTGAATTGAGATCAGAAGGGTCTGCAGAAGCAAGTGTTTTCCAATCTTTTAGGGGGAATTAAGAAAGTTCACAATTGGTTTAAATGGTGCTAAGACAACGCTAACCCCAGTTAAATGGAATTATCACAGCAGAGGTATTTCATGATGATTCAATCTACAGTTGGCTTGAGATAAAGCGAGGGATGTTGTTGTTGAGAATCTCAGGTCCACGTCCCCTCCAATACAAACCAGTATTTTAGCCCTTGAGCCTTGAGCGGCAAATGAGGAGCAGATGGTTGTGCTTTTGGAAGGTATCAGGCTCTCCAGACTGCAATCTAAATAAATACCCCATCCAGGGGGGGAAATGTGTCAGGTGTGTGGGGTCAGTCAAATATAAACAAAGGCCAACCAGCTTGACAAGGGAAGCGGTGCACGAGGGAGGGAGAGACGAGGGAGATGCACACAGTTTCACATGTGCTGTTTGGGAGCATAAACCAGTGCAATAAATCTGCAGGTACAGTGTTGATCTAAGCACAATTGATGGTTTCAGAATTGTGTCCGCAGCCAAAGATATTGAAATAAAGCAGCTATCTCTGCTAGAGTAAAACAAATCAGCGTCACAACAGGAAACACATTATTTGCTAACAAACTTCTCATTCTAACACCATGAGTCATTCTGATATCCTCGGGCCAAATGATACACAAATCACGCTATTGCAAAGATCCACAAGTGAGGTTGAAATGTGGCCAAGCGCTAACTTTCTCAGCCTTGAAATTCCTTTCAATGTAGACTGAGAAAAAAAGGGGGAAACCAAAAGATTCGTTACCCAAGCTTTTAATACCAAAATATGTGCGTTGATGGATGTTCTAAGGTTGTTATCTCAGTGACCTAAAGTAAAGATTTCAAGTACAGTTTGAAACGGCGACAACACAAACTCTCCACTTAAACCCTTCCGCACTGACCTGGATGGTAACGCTGTGCCACAAATCAAGAGAATATCCGTGCTCTTCTTCACACTTCAGAGTATTTTAGTCAGCAGGTGCAAAGTCATCCAGATCCCCTGCGAAAAAGACGAAGAAAACATGAATTATTACAACTAACTTGTTTGACATACCTCTCAATTATTGGCTGAAAGAGCCTACGCAAATGTATAATGACTTCCAGTTAGCAGGGGATATCGTGCTTTTCTAGCCTTGAACAGGAACTATCAGCACAGAAACATTTCCTGACATCGGGCAGGAACATTTCTACTCTATACATATTGTTCACAGATGTGTAAAGTTTTCTTAGATCAGCCTACGCTACAATAAAAGTCCAACAGCTGTTAATTGCTACAACTGAGTCAGAGACAATAAGAGTGAAACACTTGATCCGTATACAATGCAAAGTCTCACTCAACAGCTAAGATTACATTAGTCATGAAGACAGTCTGACATTCAGCATATACAAAAGGGAAAAAATACAGCAGAGTATGTTTCCAATTTGAATATGATAGAATCCCTTACACATCGGATTGAATCTTTTCCACTGGGCGTTGATGAGTGAAGAAACACATTTTGTTTAGGTTTGGGCAAGATTTTAAGGAAGCCCTCAATCAGTAACACTATAAACACACCATTCCAGTCGAGGTGTCATTAGAAAGGCTGGAAATAAGGCCCAAATGTTGCTACTACGCTGGTCTTGCACAAGATGTGGTTTGATGATTGGACAAGTAGCCTTCAGCCAAATGTCATCTCAGAGAATGGAAAACTACTTTTTAGAGAACCATAATCTAAACAGGCATTTGTGAAAAAGATACAGTGGGACAATGAGGGCTATTTTCTGAGTGTTTCATGATGAAAGACAACACCTCTTTCTTGGAGAAAGTGGTAACAAGGTAAATCCATCCTGGACCAAGAACAAATATACATTTCAATTTTCAGTTGTGACCAGATGAGCTGAAGCCTCAGGAGTGCAGACGCCACTGGTGTTTAAAAAAAAAAAAAAAAAAAGGTCTGTGTAGATTCTGAGACACTTTTACTTCAGCACTTAAACACCTCAGTTTGTGTAACAATTTGTACCTCCAGCTAATATGTGTTGTAGTCTATTTGCATGCTTTGCAGTGTATTTACTTCCTACGCAACTACAGTTTGACAAGGACAAAGTGAGTTTTTAAAATAAAACAGCTGTGAACACAGCTAAATGCTGCCCCCATCTGTCAGTGGATCACAACTACATGTAACCCAGAATAAACAAATCTCTCACCAATGGAGGACCAAAACCTAAATAGCTTTTTTTGTTTATTGCAAAAAATATTTTATTTCCTTCATCATTCTTATTAACTGTTGTAGCGTGTTGTTGCTCCACAAATCTGCCACTGTTGATCGGCACAGGTGGTCTTATTACTTCCTAGGGAGAATTTGAGCTCTCCCTGCTGCAGCGGCTTCCTTCTGCTCTGAAAGCCCCCGGTGCCGTCAGGGCCGAAGGGCTGACGCATCACTCTTTGCATCAAGCAGGGCCCGTTCACGTGCAGAGCCACCTTGGGGTTTAATGCACTGGCTGCAAATTTGCGCCTCAGCACCCAGGGGCTCTGTGAATTCTCTTTATCACAGTCTCCAGAGCACCAGTTCCTCTTACTGTACTTCTGATTCAAACCGGAGGAGGACTGGCTGTTCCAGTTGGTGGAGATCTGCTCAAAGGTGCTTTGCGTGGAAATATCCAGGGACTTTTGGAGCTGAGATGTGTCTGGAGTCTCGTCAGAAACTTTAACTGGCACAGAGGGTTCCTCCTGGACTGAATCCTCTGAGTCTCTAAGTGGATTTTCTTGGGAAGGTGTGTCCTCAGTTTGGACCTCGTTGTTTTCCCCTGATGGCTTGTCTTTGGTGATGTGGTGCATTGACTGGAATCCCAAAGGTACCACACGCAGGCCTTCACCGTCAGACTTCTCCTCTTCTGCTTTCAGGACGTTGTAGGCCTTACGAACTTCCTCCAAATGATCAAACTTCACCACTACGCACAAATGTTGGCCGAGCTCTCTGTGACGCTTGGCATAGCACTGCAGCTCCTTGGGAATCTCTTTGCCAGGATGCAGGATCCAGAACGAAGAACTCCTGCCATGAGCGCTGAACTTCTGGAGGATCCTCTCTGAGAGGGAAGGGTGCTCCAGGCCTCGGGCCGCTCCGTCTTCTCCAGTTGAATTCTGCACAGAAATGTTCCAGGCGAGGAGGAGCTTGCTGGTGGGGGAACACAGCAGCCATTTGGGAAGCGGCTCTATCCGCCTCACTTTGGTGCTTTCATCGTTCACGTCCAGAAGTTCTGAGTACTCTGCTCCTGCCAGAGTCATGTACCAGTTTGTGGTCAGGACCTTTATCTGTGACAAACAATGGCAACCTCAGCTTTGTTTGCATTTTACCGGACTGTTTTTATTCAAACTGGTGGAATGAAAACACCACAGAAACCACATGAAATCTTGCAATTTTTTACAACCAAAGTGAGATTTTTTTGTACCTTTTTCAAACAAGTGAGTAGCTTGAGACTGACGTAGCCCTGCTTGTTCTTCTGCACATGTTTCAGCAGGAAGCCGTCCTCTGCCAGGTGGCTGTCGGAGAACAAATCCTCCAACTGGGCCTTAATCTTCAAGCAGAGCAACTCACCTTCACGGTCTTCTACATCCTGGGCAGATTGTGCATCATCTCTACAAGAAAACACAAATCAGCATCATAATATACTGCAATGTAGATTAGTCAACCATATGTTTTTTAATTTCCTTACCCAATAGGATTACTCATTGTATCTCCAAAGGATAGTGATAACAGGTCACGGAGCTGTGCTGTTTCTGAGTAACGTAAAGACGGGTATTAAGGAAAAGCAGCAGGTTAGATACAGTTAATGCTACTGAATAAGGATAAAATGCACCTGGACACAGTTCATACAACCACAAGGTTCTGTGGGATCCAAAACAAAAGTTTGTAAAATGCTACAAGTAAAATTCCACATTCCAGCTTTTCCACTAATAATAACTCGCACTTAAACAAAAGTTCAATACAAAACTGTTACCAAACCATTAGCTGTCATAAACATAAGAATATTATCACTGCTAACATAAAGGCCCACTCTGCACAACGGAAAGAACAGAAATGCATCAGTATTATTATCACAACAACATCATTAAAGGCATGAATTTCTGCAACGCTGTTCATGGCTAAGTGCACAATTAAATAAAAAGAAAGTGATATTGCTGGATTCCCAGATATACAATCTGCAGCAGCACTAAAGTATAAACAAACAATATCCTTTGAATCCAGCTTTATATTTTGTTTTTTATGCTTTTGTTTTGAAATAATTCATCCTCTTCAGCATTTTGCCACAACAACAAATCCTTTGGTTAACTTTCTTTTCGTGTTTTAATTAACATCCCTTCCATGTGTTTCTATCATTACACACAGGATAACTATACAAACCCAAAGTTTTGCAGGCTTTAACACGGATAACGTAATCCCACATTTTCTTTCCTTATGTGACAATGACAGGTGAGAAGTAGACGAGTTACTGAGGGGACTTGAGATGACCACACATACCTACATGAATATATTCATTCATACATCGTGTAGAAAGAGCTGTCGCTCACTTAATCACAAGCCTATATGTTGAACACTATTAGACTATTTAACTGTATAGTGAGCAATCAATTGATTTCAGACATTTCTTAATTCTCATCCTCCTCATTTTGTTTCATCACTCACAATTTGCATGATTGGAATTATCGCATACACAGAACGAGTTGCATTGCATTGTGGGATTGTTAGCAGTGGATATTACTTTTTCATTCTATTGTGGAAACGCTAAGAGGCCACTGTTTATATTGAGGATGCATTTCACACTAAGAATTCGGACATGAAATATAGTGCACTATTTAGAAAATAAGGGGTGATTTTGGGCTACATCCTACATCAGGACTGTGTGTGTGTGTCTCCATGGCAACATAATAAGCAGACAACCAAACAAATCAAAAGATTCTGATTCTTTAACTGTTGAATTCTGATTGGACCATGGGAATATGTGACATCATCGTTCTCCAACAGAGCCCCGCCCACATCAAACCAGCCAGAAGTACCAAAAAATGTCTTCGCTGAAATAACCTTAATAATTATTAATGACAACTAAGACATCTGAGCAAACTCCATCTGTTGGAGAAGACTGTGAGATGTGGTCGAAAGCCCTGGGAAAAGCTAGCTAATTGTTTTTTGGGGGACTTTCAAAAAAGGTCCCCTGCAAACACACACACACATAAACACTTTGAAGTTTCTGAACATTAAGTTGCATCGTTGGAACAAGAAATGCCTTGAAACGGAGGACACAGTGGTCATACATCAGTAACATCTTTGGCCAGAATAACGGGAAACGTTCCAGGAAACGGGAGACAAAGCAGTTTCCTCGTGTCCAAAAAGGGGCGAAGGACAAAAGAGCAAACTTGTACAATGTGAATTTCACATTTTGTAACCAACAGGATGAAGAAACGAGGCGTGACAAGCCAAGATTTGTACAAAAACCCAATTATTTAACTTTATTAACATCAATGTTTTTTCTTTTCTTCAACAGTTTCTTTTAAATTCCAGTTCTTTATCAACAAATAGAAAACAGACTGTGTGTACAACAGATCGAACCCCTACAGCACTAAGCATTCACAAGGTAAAAATGAACATTTTAGTTTTTCGCCAGCGTTTTTCAAGTCCCCCCTCCCTCCCTCCCACCGCCGCCTCCACCACCACCGCCACCACAACGTTTAGGCCTCTCGCGATCAGACGCTCCCCTCCTGCGGCTCGTGTGGGAGAAGATGTGTGCTTGAGTGGTGCGTTTGGGTGAGGAGTCGTCCATTTTGATGGGTGGGGAGGGGGGTTGTGCTGTTTTTCCTCATTCAGACGGACAACCAGCTGTCAAAGTTACTATGGTAGTACAGTAGATACAACGGTGTTTCCATTAATACACACTCTAGGACAGCAGGCTCTCTGCAGTGTCTCTAGGGTTGGTAGATCAGCGGAATTAATCCATTTTAACAATATACCTTTGAAGCTGTTTATATATCTATGTGTAATTGTACATATATATAATCAATCATAATTATATATATATTTATAGTTCTATTTCTGTATAAAATAATATCAGGTTTCAGTCCAAAGGGCCGAGTCTCTTTCCCTCTGGTAGGAATGGTTGATTCTGTACAGGCGTTGATGGCTCTGCTCCGCAGCCCATATGAACCACTTCCACTCCTTTCGGTCTGCGTGGCTCAACTCCAGCAAACTGACCGGGCTAATGGGCAGCGAGGAGATGGGAGGGACTTGAAGAGCAACTTTATTCAGAGATCAGGGAGTTTATTTTCTGTCAACTACCCGTCGGGTACAAAAGTCTGTTTTCCTCAGGTAAGTTCTCCGCTGTGGAGCATGAAGGCCTCAATGCCATAGGCTTCTGATGAAAAACAAAACAAACAAAAAAACACGTAGAAATTATGTGCTTTCCATTTCTGTACACCTCTGATTTAGTCTCTTGTTAGCTAATTAATTTCTTGTTTTATAAGTAGCTACCATGTTTACAGGCCAAACTTTAGCAAGTGTGTGCTCTGAAATCAATTTTCTCAAAGTAGATTTTTTATCCAAAATGGCAAGTGACAAGGCAATTTTTTTGAGTTATTGAACTGAGTAAGACCAAACATAATGTTTATGACACATATAATGAATGAAACGATAATGTCATGTGACAAAATAAATCCGACAGCAGCTCAGAGAACAGTGGTCCTCCTGTATTAGTATCTAGGAACGTGTTAAAAATACATGTCCCTTGTGCTAAAGTACCCTAAAATAAAAACAAAAACAAAAAAGTACCAATTATGAAAATAATGCACGCCCCAGGCTGGGCAGTTTAAGACAGAAATAATGTCTGATGTTAAAATGATTATTAAAAACAACAAATATACTAAACAATAACATTTGACATAATGAATCATAATATTGACAATATAATTAACAAAAAAGAAAGAGAGTGCTCTCTTAGTGCTACCAGTAGCCTTTGACAATCAGGGAGGTTTGGCTTCGACAGAGCAGAGAGGCGAGCTGCCAGTCTGCTCTGTCGCATCTGTACAAGAGTTGTCATATTTGTCATAGTCATTGTAATGTTTCTGTTATTATTTTTAAAGCAAAAATCTCATGTGGTTGGTTAGGTCGGCGTGGATCTCTGTGATTGGTTGAACCCGTCGCCGGGTCTGCAAGCGCTTCCCTTTCTCCCCCCCTCCGGTAGCTGCGAGGGGTGGGGTTTTAGGGGGTCAAGTGAGTGGATGGTGGCTGAGATGGGACACTTGGCACACTCCTGAGAGGTTTGACCAGGGAGGCTGCTCGGTGGGAGTGGTTATGTTGCATAGTGGTCAAAGCTCCCCAGGTACTCCAATGCTGCCCTGTAGCACAACTGGTACTGGTCCTGGAGGGAGGAAGAAGAAAACTCAGTAAAAAAAGTTGCGTGCATGTCTGGAATATCACATATCAAACCTGTAATTATACTATTCTGGTCTGCTCTATACACACGACATTGCATGCCTGTCTGTCCTGGAAGAATGATCTCTCCTCTGTTGCTCTTTCTCATGTTTCTTACAGTTTTTCCCTGTTTAAGGTTTTTTTTGAGGGTAGTTTTTTTCTTCATTTGTCTAAAAAAAGTGGGTGGTCATAAAGCTCCTTGAGGCAAATGTGTGATCTGTGATATTGGGCTGTATAAATAAAATCAACTTGACTTGTTGTGATTATGGCTACATGTTGGGTAGCTATACAGTATATACATTTTCATACTGTGCTTCAAGCTTTTCAGGAGACAGAGAAAGCTCTTTGGTCACCGCAATCTCAGCAGTGAAGAGACTTATTGACTCTGACTGCCGTTACTTAAAGGAACTGATCATTTTGCCACAGATACTTCTGTTAAATTTAGCATTTTGATAAAAAATACATAATGTAATAATGTGCTTAACCACCATTATGTAATTATAAGTTTATTACATTAGACGTAATAAAGTCACTCTTCTCAATAACTATAGCTGTACTACTTTGGAGTGTTTGCTCTAGAGGCACTAATGAAATTACAGTTTTCTTTTTATGTATAATCATTTATAAACTCAGGGGTGCCCTGGGGGCTCACCTGGTAGAGCAGACGCACTACTTATTAAGGATGAATCAGACCCATGTCCTCCCCCTTTCCTGTCTATCTTCGGCTGTGCTATCAATCAAGCCAAAAAAGCCCAAAAAAGAATCCTAAAAAGTTAAATTCACATCACGACATCACATCATGCTTTGCCTGTTTATTATAGAATGTATTTATCAATTCTTAATTTGAGGAAAACTTGACACTGGCCCTCTGTGATAGCACCCGATGAGTTTGCTAAAGGATTTCTGAAGCACCTCTAAAACCTCTATTAAAGAAACATTTGTCAGTGAGTCAAGAAAGGACATTTACTAGATAACATCAGGTTTACACCATTAAAATATTCAATATTGACTTTCGAAATACCATCCTGTCACTGTGGGATATTAAGTATGAACAATCTTCGTTCTAACCTCGGTCTGCACCATGGCAGGCCGCTGGGTGCGGAGTGTCTTCACTGTCTGGAAGAGGTCGACCACTCCTTCGTACCTCATCCTCTCCAGCACGATGCTGAGCGTGATGAAGACTCCGGTCCTGCCCACACCGGCACTGCAGAAGACACAGACACACACAGACACACACAGACACACACACACAAAATAGTCTTTAGAACATTGTTACCAAATTTCATGTTTCTCTGAAAAAGAAAGCCCAACTGAAATGTGGTTTTATAAAGAAATGTACTGGGAGGGGAGTCTATGTAAACTATAAGCAGGTGACATGAATTATAATACCTATTTCTGTTACTTTTAACATTATAATGTACTATGTGTACAGTATATTTTATTTTATAGCATCCCAGGGTCAAACTGCATTTGTCAACCATGACTAAATACTAAACACACCTCATTATAACGCCATATAGTTCAACAGCACCACAAACTAGTCTCCTTAATGACAATAAAGTTGAAGAAGAGTTTTAACAGAAAATGAACATTATAACCTTGATGAAGACAGGACTTATCGCAGGCCTCAGGCGTTAGACTGCATCACTTTCAGCCAGGTGTACCTAATAAACTGGCAACTGAGTGAAATTCTTAGAAATGTTTTCAAAATTTGAAAGACCAATACGATCTTAAAAGTGTTTAAGGATCAAAGTGCAGACAATGACGGAAAAATGTGAACTTTGCCATCCATCTCTGTCATTATCTCAATTTCTTGTGCTTTGTGCGTGTTGAACACGAAAGAGAACTATACGACTCTGCTGCTACATAATCATTCAAGCATGTACGAAGCTCTGAAGTGGCAGCCACCCTTAATGCCTACAGATTTGTCTTAAATGACATGACTGATCTGTGCCACTGTCCCTCCTTACCTGCAGTGTACAGTGATTGGTCCATCCTGTCCAAACTGCTCCTTGGTTTTGTGCACTTGTCCAATAAAATCAATGAAGCCTTCTCCAGTTTTGGGCACTCCTTGTTCGGGCCAGTCAGTGAACTGGAATTGGCGGATTGTTCTGGACTGGCCGTCCTGAGGGGCAGCACAATACATGTAAGAGGCGCAAAAAAAACCTGACATGTAGGTGATATACAGTATATTGTGTGCATAATTCGGCGGAGCTTTCTTTGATGCTCTTTGTTATCTCGATGAGCAAATAACACTCTGCTTCAGTTGGACATCTCTCTCTGCAGCCTTCGCTCTAATATGCACTCAACAAAAAAAAGAAACACCACAGCACAGCTTCTCAGTCGATGTCCACGACTACAGTAACCCTGCTGGTATTCACTGCAGCCGTCTAATCATCTCATTTACATAAGGAATGCAATATGAATAAAGCCGACGACCTGGCAGGGGAGAAAACCAGCAGGGCTGTGGCACTCAAGACCCGGACTGATAGACACTTAACTGTAACATGGAGTCCCACATTTGACAGCACTGTGATGTCAAATGTGAATTAAATGTTTTTTGGGTAAATTAGGAATGTATTTCGGAATCTCTTTCAATGCACATACTATATATATATATATATATATATATATATACACGTGTGGAAGAAGGAGTGGATGTGGGATTAGAGTGCCGTGCTTTGGGCCTTCTGATGACAGTAAAGTATATTTATAGCCCATTGAAACCACTGCATCACAGGGAGTTGCAGTGCTGGCCCTCGGGGATTGAAGGCTATTCTTTTCATGTATTTCCACAGTGATCTCGGGAACACACGCGCGCGCACACACACACACACACGCGCAATCCATAAAGCAAGCATACTGTTACTAAATCCGGGTAAACATGTTTGATGGTGCATTCACTTGATGTTAGCCTGTCAGGAGAAATAACACGGGGTGTCTGATCATCTCTACCTTGAAATCCCAGTCGGTATGATTCTTAACACTTAGCGCGACTGTCAGCATTTGTACTAACCTAAAATTAAGACGGATATGGGTTGGATGGTTCTATTTGTGTAAAATGCCAATCAATCCCCACCCCCCACCACCACCAAGCCTCACACACGTAGACACACACACACACAAAAGGGTAAATCCACAGATATTCACATACAGAGTGTTTAACATACCCTGGCATCTGTGACTTTGAACTCTCTGAGGATGTACTGGGGCATGTTGTACTCAGCCATGGGATCCACCACAAAGTACTGGTACCGGGCTGAACGCTCTGCTGGCCAGTACTGATGGCACTTCTCCTACAAAAGAAAAGGAAGGCAACATTTTAGGCACTTATATTTCAAGAATCTTTTTAATTCATGAGAAAATAAACTTTAACATAATGACATTACTACGGTGTTCTGTAAGTTCTTTTGAGTCATGAGAAGCTTCTGCTTACAGAAAGAAATCGAGCAGAGATTAATCTGCGGTTTTGAAATATTGTCTACATCATTTGTTTGTGTTCTTAACTACTGCGATGATGTGCATGCGGGCTTTTGTTCCTAAACTGGGATTATGGATGAGAGGGTGATAAAGGCTATGAAATGCAATGAGTGCTGTTGGAATCACTCGCATAATCTCAAAAAACTACTCAGTCAAAGATATTATGGATCTAATCAAACTGGTACCAAGATGAGGGCACTGATTTTTTCACTTAAAGGATTAGTTTGAAGTTTTGGGAGATAGGCTTACTCGTGTTTGCCGAGAGTTAGATGAGATGATTGATACCACGCTCATATCTGTCCCTTAAGTATGAAGCTGGTGCCAGCAGATGGTTAGCTTAGCTTACCATACAGAGTGGAAACAGGGGGATAGAGCTAGCCTGGCTCTATCCAAAGGTAAAACATAAATCTCTTTGTTGTTTTTGGCATTTTTGCCTTAATTAAATGACATGGGACAAACGCCGCTAAGCTTCTCCTGGCTGTGGCTTTATATTTAACGGACAGATAAATATGGTATTGATTCATCCAACTCTGCAAGAAAGCGAACATATTTACTTCTACTTCATTTAGAATTTACTCATTTTCTTCAAGGTCACTGTTTGCTATGTTGGTACTCAATGCAGACTTTCTTGAATAGTATGGGTGTAATAACAAAATTAGAAGTGCATATCTATAAAAATGTCTGCCTAAAAAAAGTTTTTTTTTTTCGTAACCCATTTTTCACAAAGTTTGATGCAGTCATGTAGGAAGGGAATCATGAGTATGCTTGGACTGCAATCAACTATTGACAGCTCTGACACAGTAGCATGTTAGATGCACCCCAGATGTATTCCAGTCATGGTGATGATGAAGTTAACTTTCTCTTCAGGGTTGGAATGAATTAATATTTGAGCAGTGGGACGTGGTAGCTTAGCTGAATCGACCGAGCGTATAAACATTATTATCATTCCCTGAAATGGTCCAACGGCCTTACAGGAGCCGCACGCCTTCATGTACAGTAAGTGTTTTTTTATTACCCGTCCCATCTCTCGTAGCTTGGTGAGCATGACGACGATGGTGGAGTTGTGCTCCCACAGCATCCTCCAGAAGTCCTCGGTGGTCTCTGCCAGGGGGCCCTGTGTGGCCAGGTAGGCCTTCTGCTGTCTAAAGACATAACAACAAAGAGGAGGCAGAGATTAAACACCACATATAAAGTCATGAACTGTATGGTGCTTTTACAACTTGTACTATAAAACACATCACAAAGCAAAAACCAGAAATGAATTTAATGATAAAGGAGTGCTGTTGTTGTAAAGCCGCCCCAACATTTTATTACAGACAAGATATAAGACATGCAACAAAACTGGTGTCTTATAAAGTGCTCCCATACACACATTTATTCTAATAAAATTCAAAGGCTGGGGAAGAGCTTTCTGTGTTACTCCACTTTTGTTCTATGAAAGCACACATACCCTTTAGTGGAAATGTATATACAAGGCACCTCCAGTGGCATGACATGAAGGAAAGGAAATCAAAACCCCTTAAAGCCATGCTGGTTAAATGCATCCAACTGCTAATTGCATGTAAGAGTAAGTTAAGTCCTGTTTGTCAAAATGTTCTCTACCCTAATGCCAACACGACAAATTCCCACACATTCAATGAACAGAGCAAATAATCCTTGGCAACTAGCATCATCATTGAGCTATTTAAGCCTGTATAGATCCTCTACATCTTCCTCCTTCCTCTCTGTAAGGCACCACAGAATGAGCGAGAGAGCACTTGATATGCTCACAAAACCAGAGATGAGCTCATCCACTGAGCCAGGGCTGTGCTGGTGTCCTACGTGACTTTGCTTCAGCTTAGCACCTTGTCTGACAAACAGCAGGTGGCAGCAGCGCACTGATCCACAGAGTGAGAGGGAGCTGGGTAATCCAACACAAAACACGCTTTATCCTGCAAGAACACTCTCACATGTTTGCAGCACATGTGAGTTTGAATTCAGGTGTACGCATAAACGCGTGCAGTAGTTTCGCATGTATATTCAGACACGCTACTACACACACGCAAAAACACTCAGTCACACACTGAGCTACGGCTGAACAACTAATGAAGGTGCTGCAGGCAAGACACTAATGTGGAACTGGGAGATTAGAATATGCTCAGGGCCTCGCTCGCACAAATAAAGAAACAACAGATTGGTTGAGGGGAGAGGAGATGGCATACGAGGAAGAGAAGGCAACAGCGTGAGGAATCAAATTAAAAAGATGAAAACGGGGGAAAGGGAAATGCAAAGTAAAGAGAGCAGTTGACAAAGAAAAGGGAGAAGATGTAGAGAGGACAATGAGTGGAGAAGAAAAGAGTGAGCCCCGCTCTCTCCAGCTGGTCATCTGAGTGCAAAGAAAAACTGACTGCTGACGAGAAGAGGAGAGGAGAGGAGAGGAAAGGAAAGGAGAGGAGAGGAGAGGAGAGGAGAGGAGAGGAGAGGAGAGGAGAGGAGGGGAGAGGAGTAGAGGAGAGGAGAGGAGAAAAAAATGAGAATGTTAGAGCAGAGGAGGAAGAAGGGTAACGAAAAAAAAGCAAAGCCAACCAGGGGATGAATGCAAAATTTCAAATTGATAGGGTGGACCCCTCTAACCTCCCCATAATACAGCCCCTAGCCTAAACAAAAACAATTCTAACCATATCACACAATACTGACTTCTTTGCACACAGTGTCCTGATGAGCGCGCTGCCAAACAGCACAAAGCACTCTCTGCATCATCCCACATGACTGCAGTGCTTGAGGACATAGCGTTTCATTTCAACCTCATTACAATGCTAAAACTCCAGCTTGCATCGGAGCATATCCAAGCCTCATAGCTGGAATCAATGGTTCGCCTCTCATTAGCTTAGCATATTATTGGCTTTTCTTGAAGACGCTGGGGTGAAGGACACTGGAGGCCCCTGTTTAGTTTTTATTTATGCCCCGGCTTTAAAAGTGGCTTAATCACACAGTGCCGCCGGTGCACACAACAGGTCCCCACCCGGATATGTCTGTGTCTGCCACGATGTTTGGATGGAAAATTAAGATGGCGAGTGAGAGAAGAGGGTTGGAGGAGAGAGAGTGCTGAAAGAGGTGTGAAGGAGACAGATTAAGGAAGAGAATAGTGAAAGATAGAGATAGAAAGGTGTATAAAAAAAAAGCCAAGGCAACCCGAAAAGAGAGAAAATAAGAGAAAATGGAGGAGAAAAAAACGTAAGGGAGGGGTTTTGAAAACACACTTCATTACACTACTCTCTCGCTGCAATTATGCTATTTACACAGCAACAATAGAGGGTCTGCCTCTGCGGAGCACCGTCTCATTAACAGCAGGACTGGAGGAAGAGGAGGGAGTTAGGGGGGTGGGGGTGGGGAGGTGTTGTCTCCGTCATGGCCCGGTACTAAGCAGAACCCCATAATGACTGAATGGCATTTCAGGCTCGCTAAATCCATCCCCTCGCAGTATACTTCAACCACAGAAGAGTCAGCCTCTTTCTGTCTCTGTCTTTTTCTGTGCCTTTTCATCTTCCCCCCTCTAGGAAGCAATTTGGACTCACAGAGCACACAAGGACATGCAGTAGCTTCAATATGAAAGCACTAGTGGCTCAGCGGACGAGAGCCACATTGACAGAGTAATTCTTGCGACTGGATACTGCCCACTGCGGCCTCATCTTCAGTCCCCTGCAATACATTTTCATCCTGTCCACTGTGAATACCTACTGTGTTTCCCACACCTGTAACAATCTCTGATGCCAAAAAACAACTGCAGACACATCCAGTGCAGCCCAGAAGGTATGAAGACAGTGATGCAATTTTTGTTTGCGCTGGCTCTGTACTATCTGGACATTGGGTGAATTTGAAATAAAACAATGAGGTGAAAGTGTAGAGTCTCAGATTTAATTTAAGGATGTTTACATCCACATCAGAGGAACCATGTGGGAGTAGAGCCCTATTTTAGGAGACATAAAGTAATTGTAAAAAGTCCTGCTCAAACAATGTCGACCTTAAAGTCTGTGACTCATTAACATCAACAGAACAGAGTTTTTACTCCGAATGCTCAGCCAGGCCTTTATGGCACCTATCTTCACTTTTTTACCTTCAGTCTGGTTCAATCTGTTAAATTGGATTGACGGTTGACTTTCTCACTGTTGGGCCACGATTGTTGGTTGCTTTGTATGGATGCTAGGAATCACTGTCCTGCTCCCTTGTCCCAAAATTGGGGAACTTTGTATAAAAAAAGGGATACAAATCTCAATTTGTAACACAAAATGGATGTGAACACTCTCAAACACTCCTAAAGGATAAGGTGTTGATGTCAATGAATCCTATGAAAAAAGCAAAACCAACAATAAATGGACGTGTTGCCTGTATATCCAAAGCCTGACAGTTTATTCCTCTATGCCATAGACACCTTAAAAACACCTCAATGAGCTACACTGTTGAACTGGGTGACTCCCGTTTGAGTAATGTTTGCTAAAAACTCCAGCACCCAGCTGTTTTGGTAAATTACCGAGCCTTGAGAACTACACATGTGAACCGCTTTTTAAGATTTACATCTTCAGTAATAACAAATAGATTTGGGGACGAGAGCCAAAGGTCGTGAGGCCCGAGAAGTGACGTTGGAAGTATTGAGAGACGGGCTAATGCATTGTTGGCATGGTCTTTTTATGGGATTTGGTAATAAGATAAACATAGAACAATGCAGCCTTGTCCCTTAAAGCTCAAAGTCAGCACTTTAACCACACTCATTGTCATTGTATTCAGCTCAAATCTTGAAGTTGAAGTCTTTTGCTGACCTGTAGCCGTCGATGCAGCTGGCGTTGATGTAGTCAGATCCCTCAACGCCACGGATGGGCTGCAGGCAGACGCGGGTAGACTCAAAAGGCATGATGTTGACCAGGCGGTTCTTGAACTTGTTGCAGGGCAAGTTGGCGCTGATGAAGCGTGACGTGTGGGCTTTGGAGTTGGCCAGTCTCTGTTTAATGAAAGGTTGGAAGAAATCAGACAGGGATAGAGAAATAGAAGGAAAAAAATGAGTGACCTGTGACCTGCAGTAAACAAACAAGAAGTCTGAAAGGCTTCCCTGTCAAGTCTCTATTTAGACTTAGACTTAAGGTTTCCTGTCAAGATAAATAAGAAACCCTGCTTGTAGGTATAACTGCAGTGGACCTGTCTCCCATAGAGCCCCATAGTTTGGAGGACTGTGGGCGTGACAAGCTCATTGCTGGCCGTGGACAGAGCGCAGATGGACAGCACAGGAGTGTGTATGGACAGTCATGGTGGAATGTGTGTGCGCGTGTGTTGTGGCCAGACTGTGTGGGCATTGAGGCGGTGGCCCCCACATACGCCGCAATCATTCTCTCACTCTTTCTTTCTCACGTCGTTGGCAGGAGTGTAGATGCTATTATCACTTCAAACAGAATGGATCATGGTCATAAGTAGGCTAATGGCAGAGCGGTGCTGGGAGGAAAGTGTGTAATAACATCACAGTCGATGGCTATTGACAGAAGGTGTGCGTGTGCGTGTGACTGCGAGTCACCTTGAACAGCAGCTGTGTGTATGTGTGAGTGTCAGTCATTTTGTAATTCTCCACATGTAGGTGTATTGATGTGTTTGTGTGTTTATGTGTGTATGTTCTGGTCCATTTGTCCCTGAAACATGCGAGTTGGTATTTAATGATGCTACAGAGCTACTGTAGCTGCAGAGATGTCTCGCCACCAATGTCACCGAGACAAATTCCCGTGCATTGTATTTGGTGAATGAATTATTTCAAACATGCTTAAACCTTTTTGTGATCACACCGGCACAATAGCGACACCCTGGAGAGAAGGTTAGAATTCGCAACTGCCGTCTGATGCCCTTTTCATGACTTTAGCAATAAAAGCGTGAGTGCAGCCTGGTGCTTCAAGATCAGAGTGGATTGAGAATGTTTCTAATTTCTGTTAATTATTAACACAAACTGACTTCCTGTATAGTGTTACAATGTCACCCCTGCAAACTATCCAGAGCACTATAGATCAGGAAAATCTGTTCTGAAATGTCTTTTCTTAAGCTAAATGCTTCATTACATCCTGCAGGAGTCAATTACAGCACTGGTTAAAATTAAAAGTAAGTTTTTACTCTGAAAAAGTACTCAAATAAAGCCTTCACTTCATACTTAATAGTCTGAGATGTGTGCTTATCAGTCACCTTGAACTCCAACTCCATGGCAGTAACCGTCTCGCCGGGCGGGGGCTGTGTGAGTTTCTGGATGTGGGCGTACAGGTTGCGTGCCGGAACCTCAGTGTTGCCGCAGGTGGCGGCCTCCAGCAGTGCTTCGTGGATAAAGATGTACTGGTCCTCCGTCTGCACCATGTAGTTCCTCTGGGCACGCATGCATGTCACATGGCCGTAGATGTCTACAGACTTCTCGTGCTTCATGCGTTCCAGCATGGCGTCGATCACGATGAAGCAGCCAGTCCTGCCCACACCCGCACTGATGGCGAGAGACAGGGAGAGAGCAGCGGTAAATAACTTTATGTTTCACTAACAGATAATTGTCGGACATCTGTTTACACGGTATAACAAGATCCACTGATAGCACAAACACATTGGTAAGTGTTGAGCCGTAAACCCGAAGCACTTACAAAGTATTTAATTGCAACAGTACTGAGTTAATATATATCGTGCAAGAGTATTTATCATACAAGATACAAGTGAGCTCTGTTTTATAAGGGATCAGTTTTATTTCTCTAACCTTCAAGTGTGCACTATATGTGTGTATCAAAATGCAGCACATTATATGAGGTTATGCACGTGTATGAATGTTCATCTGAATGTGGTCGAAAAAGGTATGGAGATCAAAAAAGAAATCATTTTTTTCAGTCCTATTATGTTCACTCTGCTTGACAGCTGAAAACTGGTAATTTTGCTTTCCAGATTGGACGATTTAGAGCTGGAGGATAGTTCAATTGTTCCTGGAGATTGTGCACAATGTTTGTGATTGTAGACGCATCCCGAGAGCCTTTTCGGCTGGCTGGAACATACGCAACACAGACATTTTGAGCCAAGTTCATGGGGAAGAAAGAAGGTGTTCAACAGGATTTCAACCTCTCTGTTGCATGTGGTGTCCGTTACGGTGTATTGGCACTGATCCTTTCATTAGAACACAACCCTGTCTTAACCAATCCTTTTCATCCATGAAGAAAAGAAGCCATGCAAAAAACATAAATGTGATGGTGACACACATACTGAGCTTGCTCCAGTATACACCCACCTGCAGTGGACCACCATGGGCCCTGCATCTGGAGGATTGCAGGCCTTCACTCTCCGAAGGAAGGCCAGGATGGGGGTGGGGTACTCTGGCACCCCGTGGTCTGGCCAGGCCATGAACTGGAACTGTCTCAGCTCTCTCTTCTCACTGGAGCCATTCTGTAGGAGAGTCAGCATAGTCAGTATAATAAAAAGGCGTATTTATGCGCTTAGTGGGATACCCTGACTAAGTAAATGGTTACTGGCTGCTTTAAATTTAAACTCGTTTTGAACAGGTTAAGGTCACACTGCTTTGTTAATAGGGAGCTGAAATTCTATAGATGGAATTTAAAAAAGCACAAGTGATTTAATTAGAAATGTAGCTATTTCAAGCCAAAGTACATAATGTGTTCTTCTTCATGGCTGGGATCATCCTGCAAGTGTAGGTGTAGATAAAGTGTATGATTTTGGAATTGAACTCAGCAGTTTCTCAGAAACGGTTTCTTGGCATTGTCACCATTCCAGATAGAAGCAGCTCCAGCTGGAAACTTGCATTTAATTAGGAATTATAATAATGTTAGAAATTATAAGTAATGGAAAAAGAATGGTAAGAGGAGAAATAAAGGACACATCCGTCACATTATCATGGCACTAAAGTAAATGAATCAATGTGAAAAAATGAAATATTTTATGGCTTTTTAGAGAACAAGAGACCAATCTTGGATGTTAAAAACCAATTACAGCAGTGAAAAAATGATTCCACTGGTAATAGCTTTTATCTGTCTTCACAAAAATAAGAAATTACATTTTAAAATGTGACCCCAGTAATGATAAACTGAAATTACCTGCTGGGAACATGTACTTAATGAGCATGTCTCTTTATATGGTTAGGTTCAAATAAAAATAAAAAAGCCAGTACTGTACCTTGTAGAGGGCGAATGTACGGACGCTGTAAGTGGCCAACTCCACAGTGTCCAGCATGGTGACCTGGATCATTCCATAGGTCTCTGTTCCTCGTGACGGCCAGTACTGGTCACACTTCACCTGGCAGAGAGAGGGCACACTGTCAGGAGTGAACTGCCGCTAACATCCAGCACGAGCCTCGTGAGAGGCTTGTAGGATCACACTGATTAACAAGGAGGGAACATTAGAGAGGTCAGATCAAAGGCTTTGTCCACTGTCTAATTAAAAACTGAAGACTCTGAGTCAGCTCCTGTATCTGCTAAAAAATGAGCACAAGTGAATTGAGCATGTGCATCGATGTGTGACAAAAGCCCACTTTGTCTTTTACCGGCCTGTGATCATTTTCAATTAGCTAATTGTTGGGTGGTTCGCAGCTCTTTGTCATGTCTGCTTTTGCCGCATTTGTGATGATTGGGCTCTGGATTGTGAAGGGAGATTTGTCTAAAAGCCCGTTCTCAACTGTCGGGGAGGACAACAGGCCTGGCCGCCTGTCTCCATATGTGCACACAACTAACTTCACTGTGAATGAGGTGAAAGATCATACAAACACTGGCATTGAGTGGCTTTGCTTCACTCTGTGTATCTATGAAAATGACAAACCCTTTGCCACAATTTTTACTTTACTCCCTCTCTTTGGCATTAGACTGGAACACAAAAGGACTTGTTGACCTCTTCTTGACTCAAACATTTACATGAACCCTCCATCAGAGTGATGAAAGTCACTCACTACGGGCTGTCACTGGAGTTTGGCTCCGCTTTAAAATAGCAATAATAAGGCATCTGTTCTTAAAACGTTGGGCAAATATGTCCTTAACTACTTCTGAATAAGTCGGAGTCAGAAATAGGCCGTGCTGTTGCACAATCATGCTTCATTTGATTTTTCTAACACCTAATTTAATAGTTGTTCACAAGGTCTGCAAGTATCTAGAGGCGATGAGTCGCATCATTATCTAAACACTCGGCATAGCCCGCTGATTGGTCTTTCTTCTTGCTCCTGGGCTCAGTCGATTCTCTGTGGATGCTTTCAAGACTAAAATCTTGTTTGGAAAAACAGCCCTTAACAATTTCCTCCACCTACTATGTGTCTTAAATGGGAGGCTGAAGCCATTTCAATCAGTCACAGGCACTCTGAATAATAGCATGAGCTAAAAAAAAAATAAACATTTTAGAAGTGTGTGGGTAAAGTTTGTCAGTTAACAGAATCTCTACAAGTCTGCTCAACTCTCTTTTTACATATAGAAACTGAGCAAATGCAAACTGCCAGAATTGCAGGGACAAGGAGTTGCTGCTATTGATTTGAATAACATTAGAGGAAGAGATGTGGCGCGGGTAAGCTAATCATATTGATACTGCAGTACCGAGCTGACATTTGGAAGCACCTTGGCTGTCTCAGCGAGCTGGTACAAATGGACAAACAAAATGTGCTAAAATTCACCCCCTCACATTTCACCTCCCCTGGTGACAGCTCCTATTCAGAGGCAGCGGTAGACCTCGCAGGAGAAACTCAATTGAGTGATGGGGAACCGCTTGCAGTACAAACATATGGATTAGCAGTCACCACTGTAATGAATATCTCTGTGCTGTCTGAGGTTGGGTGGCATATTCTCCCTCGCAAACACACACAGATACAGACCCACCCACACACACACAGACACACACACACACACACAGACCGCAGCTTTCACTATCATCTGCTTCTGCTTTGAACCTTGCTTCTCACATGTCGTCGCCTGGCCTTTTGCAGAGGACACAGACCTCGTATCTAGACACATACACACACAACCTCACACACACACACACACACACACACACATACACACACGAGTGAGTAATACCTCCGGTTTCATTTCAAGTCCTGACCTTTTAGGGTTTTACTAACTGGTAATGATAGTGCAAGAGGAAGCTAAAATGTGCCTGCTGCCGGATCTCATCATCATATTTGTCAAGCTCCTGCTCTGTTTGGCATAAGTCACCATTCTGGCGGGGTGTTGGAAGGTTAATTCACTCACCATATGTGTATGTCCGTGTGCGTATGTGAGATAGAAAATGTATATTTATGCAAAGGATATAACAGAAATAATAAATAACAGAACACCCTGAAAACGTAGCAAACTATGTGTCTAATCATGAGTACTGTCAGCTGTTCGTTATGTATTGTCTTATCATGTCTATGCATTTTCAACTTGCAAACATTGTTTATTTGATGCACTTTGCAGTCTGATAGGATTTTTCAGGACAGTTGCACTTATTAAACAATTTACATTTTTGGGATTAATGCAGAAACTATTTAATCAATTTCATTCACAGTTAGATGCCACATATTGTATTATAAAAGTCAGTTTAAAAATTGTGACAGATATTAGTATCATAGACATAATGATGATTGGAATTTAAATACAAATTTCTGTATAGCGAAGGTTGTAATTGTGATTTATATAAAGCAGTGTTCAAAGAGTAATTAAACACAGAAAAAAGCAGTTTCGAGAAGTTAACACAGTTAATATATATGGAACATGCTTTCAATAGTATAAATGTCAGCAATGCAGATAAAAACTCGGGAAAACAGTTACAGTTAGTTAAACACCCTCTTCTGGTTTGGAATTTCCATCTCCAAACCATTTGATGATGTTATACTGAAGCTTTGAAGGTACCCTGATATAAGTGGGCAAAACATTTGTTCTATGTTTGGTGATAGGCAGGTTTGGTTCTCTACATCTGTGTCCATAGTGTTGGAAAGCCAATTGATTCTCAAATGTGAGTAGGAGGTGGGGACAGGCTAAAGGTCTATTGTCTTTCTCTTTAAGTTCCTTATGTTGGTGTGGTGGTGTTGTCCCTGTGCACGTATGGGCAGCTGTGAGAGTTCAAAGCCGAGGAGCATGTTCATCTGTCACAGAGCTCCGAAATTGCCACTCAGACGCACTTAATATATGGAAGGTTATTTGTGAGGATGTGTATATCTTGGCTGAGGTTGACTGAATGTGTATTAAAAATTATCTTATCAAGAATATCCGTGCTGCAGATATTCTCCAAGGTATAAATAAATGAGGTCTGTTCCAAAAAGACATGGTGTGCGTACAATTTGCCTAAATGATTGATTGTGTCGATAGCTCAAAATTAAAACAGATGATGGTACGTTTTGAAGGATGCTAAGTCATTTAAATCTTTACTTGACAAAATTATTGCTTTTTTTACACACTCACTGAATAATGAACTGAGCTTCAGGTAATGATTCTACCCAACCTCCAAAAAAAAAAAATCAATGACTAGGATTTTGGAAGTGAACTCTTTCCTTTACAATCCCTGTTACTTCCAGTTCTTAGTCTGGGGACTCTCTTTCATTAGTGCAGCGAGTGCACACACTAATAAAGCACCACATACTGGCAGGGCTCCACACTGATTTATTTCCTCCAAGGAATTCATGAGCATGATTTTGTGATGGTAATTAAATAAACCCATCCCAATTTTGAATCTCAAATTGCCCATGTACTCTCTTTTTTTGTTGCTTTTATTAGCTTGAATGTATTTTTAGGAGCACAAAGGTGCTGTTGAGTGACAATCCTCTTAACTCCAACTTCAGAGTTTTTACTATAGAGCCTCGGCTTTCAAACGCCAAATTCAGAAAGTGCAAACACAAATGAGACACTCGGTGTCTATAAACCTTCGCATGGTGTTGCAAAAATAAATATGTAGCAATCAAGTATCGATGTCTCTGAAACTTTTCTAAATAACAAATGAAAAAGAATTGGCAGGATTGTGAAAATCTAAATGTAACTATATACTCATAATTGAACATTTGATTTATTTTCTTATTTTAAGTAGAGGGTGTGTACATGTAATCATCATATGTAAAGTTGCCATGGTAACGTCACAATAAGTGGCAAACAAACCGCAGGAGGGAAAATAAGAAAGAGTAAAAAGCTGTTGAGCACTTTTATTTCGCAAACAGATTTAGAGAGAAGTTTTTAGAGATTGCTCAAGACTCAGGAGAAGAGAAGCAACACGAAGTGATACTGTCCACAGACAACCAAAATATCCTTTGAAGTGCTTGTGACTTTGATCAGGCTGACAAATCCTGCTTTAAAGGAAGACCGGGTGTCTATATGCCTTCAGGCTTTGTTGGGCGTAATGTTACTTCCCTGGTGTTGAGCTACATAAATATATATACATATATATGTTAGGGAAATCCATTTCTGGCCACATTTCAACTTTCAAACACTTGATACTGTCGGATACAGTTGACTTTAATGGCCTTAAGTTTTACAAGATAGTCATCTGTGCCCCTCCGCAGTATCGCAGCTATTCCTATTCATAGAGGCCACCGGTTGGTTGACTTGGTAACTGAGTAGTGGTAAAGGGTGTAGTATCACATAAAAAAAGTGATCTTTCATACCCTCTATTCTACCATAATCTGCAAATGCAGGTTCATGATATTTCACAAAAGGAAAATTTATTTCTTGCTTCTTTATTTCCTATTTTATCACTTATATATTATGAGGTAGTCATTATTTACGACATATTATTCACAGTAAAGCGCTTTATAGTGATTGAGTTCATATGTTGTTTATTGTTAATAAATTATGCAATGTGTGTAATTAAATCTTTTAGTATACACACGGTAAATGAATACATCATAAAGAATTAATTGTTATTGAATGAAGTCAGTGATTGTCAGTGTTTTTATAGTACAGTAAATGACACCGTCTCTCCTTACCCGTGACTTCTCCTCCAGTCTGGTCATCATGACGATGGTGTTGGATCTCTGCTCCCACACCATCCTCCAGAAATCACTCAGTGTCTCCGGCAGCGGCCCCTGCGTGGCAATGTAGGCATTCTGCTTCCTGTAGCCGTCGATGTAGTTGGCATTGATGTAGTCACTGCCTGGAACCGCTGTAACGAAGACAAGAAGGAAGTATCTAACTGAAATATTAAACAGTATGGTGTATTTGATCTAATAAGGTTGCTCGGAAACAGCGATCAAATTAAGATGTACTTTCCAATCTGCATGTTATGATCGACACTCTATATTTTAAGCAAAAAGGGGGCATGTGTTGTGCTGTTAAACTGGGGATTTGTAGAGCAGCAGCTGTAGGTACACAACATGGCCTCGGTATCTGATGGGTTGAGTTGTGACATGAGCTCTTACCATCAACAGAGGTGAGCACCACTCTGGAGTGGTCATAGGCAATGACGTTTGCATAGCGATTCTTTGGCTTGTTGACTTCCATGTTGGAGTTTTCCCAGGTAAACTGCTGGCCTGGATCAATGGACTGTGAGAGAGAACAGGAAAGAAAAGTGACAGAAAAATGTAGAGAGAGAGAGAGAGAGAGAGAGAGAGAGAGAGAGAGAGAGAATCAAAAAGAAAATAGAAGAACAAAAGGAGTGTTACATGGATAAAAATGGAGCAAGACAGGAGGAGGGTTAGGGAATAGGGTCAGTTACATTACATTTCATTTAGCTGACGCTTTTGTCCAAAGCAATTTACAATAAGTGCAAACAATCATGAGGATACAACTCCGGACAGCAAGAATCTTGCAAGTGCATTAGCTTCAAATAGGTGAAATAACTCTAACTCAATAGCTTCAAATAAGCCAAACCAATGTAAGTGCAACATACAAAGGTCAAATCATGATTATTATTTTTCTTCTTCTTTTTTTTTCTTTCATTGGCCAAGGTGATGTTGAAACAGATGGGTTTTCAGTCTGTGACGGAAGGTGTGAAGACTTTCTGCTGACCTGACATCAATGGGCAGCTTGTTCCACCATTTTGGAGCCAGGATAGCTAACAGGCGGGTTTTATTTGAGGGGGATCTGGGTCCCACTCGCAGAGAGGGAGTAGCGAGACGATTGGCTGATGCAGAGCGAAGTGAGCGAGCTGGGGTGTCTGGTTTGAAAGTGGCCTGGATGTAGGACGGGGCTGATCCATTCACTGCATGGTAGACCAGCACCTGAGTCTTGAAGCAGATGCGGGCAGCCACTGGTAACCAGTGCAGGGAGCCACTGGTAGGGAGCCACTGGAAGGGAGAGGAGGAGCATGTAGTGTGGGAGAACTTGGAGAGGTTAAAGACCAGCCGGGCTGCAGCATTCTGGATGAGCTGTAGAGGTCGGATGGCTCATGTAGGGAGTCCAGCAGGAGGGAGCTGCAGTAGTCAAGGCGTGAGATGACAAGAGCCTGGACCAGAACCAGAACCAGAAGAGTCAGTGGGGCACGTATCCTCCTGATGTTGTAAAGCGTGTGTCTGCAGGAGCGGGCTGTTGCAGCGATGCTGGCAGTGAAGGACAGGTGGTCGTCCAGTGTCACACCCAGATTCCTTGCTGTCCGGGTCGGGGAAACAACCGAGGTACTGATTTTGATGGTAAGGTCTTGGACGGGAGAGCACTTCCCCGGAAGGAAGAGCAGTTCGGTCTTGTCAATTACCCTACTGTCTGCTGTCACCCATTCAACCACAGTATCTATGGACAACTAAGCCTTTAAATGGAACATATACCAACATCATGTCTCTTGAAAAGCCACAGTAGGGTGCTACAGGTAAGTGGTTTTATACTGTGTAGGAGATTGTGCACAGTCAGGCTATCAGTTAACACAAGCTCCTTTTACACAGAAATCACGCATTTCTGCTGTAAAAAAGATCCGCCATTACACAGGCTTTGCTTTTTTACACTGAACTAAACAACGGCGGAATAAAACTGCCCCTGTGATTTTTGATAGCATTACGGAAGAAAAAGAGGCGTGATGTGTAACACAGCAACCGCTGTGTAGTGCATGATTAGTCCCGCCTTGCCGGATGTCCCTTTTACACAGACGTCGATTCGGTTACCACCTGCACAGAGTAACTCTGTCCCTCAATTCCGTCTCTGTACCTTTTACACAGAAGAGCAAAGCAGAATAACGGTGCAAAAGTCCCACCTTGAACAGGCTGTGTGAAAAAGGCTAAAGTGTCATGTTGCTGGCGCCACTGCAACTACAACAGGTTGATTATTTGCATGACATTATATGCATTGAATGCTAATGAGGCAGAAATATAAAGGCAACTGTTTTGGTGATTTAAGTAAACAAAAAACGTCCATGGATTGAGCTAAGAGAGCAAACATATTCCTCCAATTTCTAAACCCAAAATGTTGATTTTAGCTGGGAAATGAGTGAAGGTTTCGGCGAAGCTTGCAGGCAACCACTAACACTCATCCTCTCCCTTTGGGATGGTCCTATTGAATTACCTAATTCTGAGAAGTCACATGCATGGCTACTTGCAGTAACCGTTCATCTTCTTATCCTCTGTCTTTCTTTCTTTTCTCCTCTTCTATTTCTGTTGCCCTTTCCTTTCTTGTATTTTTGTTTCACCCGCTCCGTTTTATTGTCTCTCTGTTTCCAACACTTTCCTTCTTGCGTCATTTGTCTCTCGGGCTAAGACGACAGTAGACTGCATACATATTGATCTGGGGAGATATGTGACGGCCTCCCATCCCTTGGCTCGATAATGTCACAGAGTCTCTTGTTATTCTGAATCGATCCCCCTCAGCTCACACCGGAACCATGTCCACTAATTCCCCAAACCTTTCGCCTCGCAAATCTAGCAGGAGACAGAATGACACCTTCGAAATTCCTTCACTTACTTAACGTGGCTGTAGCACTAATTTAATTATTAGAGGTTATCTTGTGTCAAAACTTGATGTCTGAATCATAATAATAATAATAATAATTGGATAATTGATCAAATAAAGGGCACAAGGTGAGGCCTGCAGAGTGTGGAGATTAAGATCCTGGGCCATAAAGTGATGGGCAATATAGCATCTTTTCTCTTGTCCTGGTGTCCTAAGCCACACATGAGGAAGGTGTCTTGCTTATCTATAACCATCAACATAGCAAGTTCATTTGTAAATCACAGGTACAGGAAATTAGCTTTCAATTGCTCTCCTACGACAACAGTAACTTTCTAGCTCTCACTATGTTGTCTCTAGTAAAGTGACACCTACATGGGTAAAAATATAGCATAAAAGTTATATACAAGGTATGTTATACTGCCATGTACCCGCTATTTGTCTCTGAAGAAGATATAAAAAAATGTGGAGTGCTCATATGCAAGAAATCTTCCACTACAGCTCCAAATTGCTCAGCAGGAAGAGTCATATGGGTATAGGCCTATTGCTGCTGATGAGCTCAACATTGCCAATTTCTCTGTCCGTGCCCGCCAGTACGAAGAGAAAGATTTAATTTGCAGTCAAAACATGTCATATCCATTTGCGAGCTCAGTGAACACAGCAGGCACACTAGACTGATGACAACTAGCAAACAAGTTAGGTAGAGATGGTGGAAAGAGGTGAGAAGCAAACGCCCAAGGTATTCTCGCTGACACACTGGAAATGCTTTCAAATGAACATAATGATGCTATGACGACTGCAGCGTGATATTGCTTCCTGCGATAAAAAGACAGTCAGGGGGGAGCAGCAGCATGCCTGATTGTCAAACTCTGCTCATTACCAACTGTGCACATTGCTCCTTGCTATGTGGACTGGCGTTGGTGGTAAAGGAAGTGTCAGGCCGCCTAAAACATCAGGGAGAGGAAGTGGTGAAGCCTCTACAAAGTTCTGTGCCTTGGGGTAAGGCGCAACGGGAGCAGCAGGAGAACGTGACTGTGACAAAGCGCCGTGAGCTCTGCCACAGCGCCTTGGCTGGCACAGAGATGGTCGGCCATCTGCCGGGCCATGGAGGGGGTCTTCCCTGGCTTGGAATGACTGGTGCAGAGAGGGAATGGGGCCGGGCTGGTTGCCTGCAGTCATACAAGCCACTTCCCGGACTTGATTCGTTTACACTAACTCAACAGGCCGGGAGGGTGATGTGCTGGATAGGCACTGAGCAACACAAGAAAGCACTTAATTGAGTGCATATTTTCTACCAAGGCCTAATTATCTCCCCAGTTAATTTCATGCTGAATCACATAAATATGTTTCATATATTTATATCATATTATATAAACTGTATATTGATATACACTATATATATATATGTTTTGCTATACAATATAATGGCTCCTTCTTACAGATTTCATACAAGACTATACTTTTTTATATTTTTTAGTCTATCCTCAGTGATATAAGAGGGATATACAAAATATTAGAAACACCTCTAATAAACCGCAATACAGTTCAGCTGCACCGAAAAGGAATTAACGCCACTGCGACAAAAAGTTGGCACGCAAACCTTCTCAAAGGTAGCATTTGTATGGCTGTTATTTCACAATACATTAGTTTTAGCTGGGAGTACTACAATTAGAAAAACTCATGTATGAAATCTGAATTAATTCAAGATATGAAAACATCCAAACATTGGCTGTTAATGTAAGCACCATGGAAGGTTCTGAATGTTTTTTTAGAGTAGATGGTCGAGCAGTAGTGTATTAAATAGATGTCATTTTCACAGTAAACACTGGATCGGGCAGATAGCACAAAAGTTATAAAGGTTTGGGATTGTGGTGAGGCTCGAGGAAAGGTCACAAGGTCAGCAAAATATATTAGCTGTTTCTCTTGGGAGTGTGAAATTGCACAGCAAATTTCATTCTGTAGCACATATGCTGGTCACAAACAGACAGAGACAATCACACAACATTTTGAGTGAAGACAAAAAAAGTAAAAAAAAAAAAATCTACAATCATTTCAGCAGCCAGGCTGTTAGATCCATTAATGTGAGAAATATAGCTGATTAGACAAAACAGGTCGAACATTCAGAACAAATAAATAAAATAAAGCTCTTGTTTTTCTGTATTCAAGGATGCCTCTGGTCTTCATCTGGCCTTGCTTTGTCCCCAAACCAACTATGTGGCACTTTAAATGCAAATTCGCTCCCTTTTTTTTTTTGAGGAAGAACACCGACAAGAGATAATCCCTCACTGAGTTTCATTGGGGAGAACGCCTGCAAAATAACATTCTTCGGGGAAACATCAAGACGCACACAGATTGCTTAAGCAACTCGCCACCTGCTAGTTTTGTGAAAAAGCATCTTGCGGAATTCAATGTAAGTATTGGTTTCCTGGTGGGATTGGTAATAGAGTTGTAAAAATGACTGAAGAATGTCTGTGAAAGAAGTCTTCCATAATCCATTAGAATACATGCATATGGGATCAAAGAGGCATAAACACGAAAAATCCTCTCAGTCACAATAACAAAGAAACACATTTATATCCTTGAAAGAGAGGGAAACGCAGATACAGTATAAATGCATGGCTCTTACCTCATACTCCTGGGAAAAGCGGAGGCCGTCATTGGCCTTCAGTCGCTCTATGTGGTCAGCCAGGTCAATGACAGGAATGGGTGGGTGCTCCCTCATTCCTGGGAGAGGAAGAGGAGGAAGAGGAAGAGGGGAAAAGACAAAGAAAAGAGTGAGATCTAGCTGTTCCTGCATCGAATATGCGCATGGACTTACACAAACACTGGTTGGACCACAGGGTGAGTGAGGCTGCCAGTGGGACCATGAGGTGGCTGTGTAACAGTGAGGAGAGTGCACTTTGTTCAACAATGCATGAAGAGAGGGAGAGAAGAGAGGAGAGAGAGCTCACAAGTGGAAACAGGCTGGTGACATTTGGTGACATTTGGTGATGTCGTCATGCTAAGTGAGGAGGACAGAGGTGGGGCTGGCACGACGATGCACATGAGTGACTGGGTGAGCATGCTCCTGGAGGGAAGCAGGAGGCAGACATCGCTCTGACTCCACAACACTCAATTGGTGGCAGAGGTGGGATCAGAGCAAGAACCCACAAGTCTCTACAAATCAGTCACACTGTCACTTTGCAGAGAAGAAAAAAACTCACTGGTCACCAGCCAAAACTCATTTCTTTGAAAATCTCTTTTCCCTACAATAGACTATCTTTCAGTCCAGCCTGGAGCGCTTGGGGCTGGATTAATTTCAACCAACCTCCCTGTCACTCTCTAGATTTCTCATCGCCGGGTTATTGGATGATTTATTGCTAATCTACCGACACAAATTCCCCCTGTGACTCTGAACTTGGCGAGGCTCTGTGCTTAAACGGATTGCTGGGAACTTGCCTTATGTGTTAAAAGTTAACTGTATGCGACGCATGAAGAGGCTCTAAAGTTATACACGGAACATCATTAACCTTAACATATAGCCTTTAAATCAAACAATTATGACACTTAAAAAAAAAAAACATACATATTTGCACTAGTGCCTTTGGCTGAGCGCATCTGTAAGGTCATGGGTCATGCTTTCAGATGAGCGACTGCTGCAAGCTCATTATTGCTGTAATGCTAATGGCTGGTAACTATGGCCACTGCACAAGATGAGACCTGACCAATTACACTAATTTAATACCATCGCACCGAGGGACCTATGAGCGCATTAACATCAGTGTGTATGTGTTTGTGCGTGTTCACCCAGGTCTTTTTTTTTTTTTTTTACAGTCCTGTGTTGTTGGTTAAATGGTGAGTGAAGCCATAGATTACGGGGCTAATGCACAGCAAGAGTAACTGTCCACACTGCTCAACTATCCATGAAACCATCTAGTCCTCTGCTTCCGCACCAAAAAGGTGTTGTGGGAGGTTCACAGCTTAAGAGAGGACATCGCTGCATCCTTGGAGCGCCAGAGGCTACAAGCTTGTGGGCTTGTGATGTCTGTCAGGGTGCAACGGGGGAATGGGATCAGGAGCAAGTGAGAGAGGAGGAGAGACTGCATGTGTGGGAAATACACAGTAGGTGAGAGAGCAGACTAACTTGGAGTGTTGGGGCAGCGATGAGAGCTGGGACCTGTGGAGAGAGGAGAGTGAAGGAGGGAGGAAGAAGAACACTCAATCAATGGGGATGGCTCAGGATCTGACCAGGGCCAAACAGGATCTGCAAATAACCTTTCAAACTAGTTGGAGTAGGCAGCGGGTGGTGTTTGCTCTCTCAGGACAATTCAAGTAGTGTAGTAGTGTAGTTTTCATTCTATCGTTTCTGTATGTTGCACTTACATTCATTTGGCTTATTTGAAGCTATTGTACTGCACTTAAAATTAGTTCACTTATTGTAAGTCGCTTTGGACAAAAGCGTCAGCTAAATGAAATGTAATGTAATGTAGTCCAGGATGTTAAACAGAAGTGCATACAAAGCCCGATTTAAAACCCTGTGACAGCTCAGCGTGAACTGCACTACAGAGAACAGGACACTTTCAGTTTATGGGTGCATTTTCATTGTTTTGGTTACCATTTTGATGGAAATCGGTTATGACAACATTATAATCATCGAGGTAATTACAGAGATCTGGGAACATGAAATGAGAGTAGTCATAAGACAGGTTGTAAGCAAGTTTTGCCAGATGATCTAAACCACTTTATTTAGAGGTCAAATATAATTGATCGCACCCAAAATGCTGGTAATATCACCCCATTGCACATTAAAATACTCCTTTGTGACTACTTACTGTAAATTGCACTATTTCATAAATGGCAGTACATGTTTTATCTAAAGTGTCAAACACAAGTGGTCTCAGTTAGGTATTTGCAAATACTATCTGTACAAGGTCTGCTAAGGATAAACCAGGTCAGCTACTCTTAGAACTGCATGTCTGCTGCTGAAGTGCAAAAAAAATGGCGCCGTAGTCTGTTTAACAAACCAACAAGCTGGACATGAGCTGCAATTGGCTAGACCACTTAACAACAATCAGAATCAGAGCAGGAATGTTCGCCTTCTGTGGCTGAATCAAAGAGAGAAAGAGCTAGAGGACAGAGGAATGGACTGTTCAATATTCGCTCAGCTCAACCTTGGAATCCTAAACGTCATCACGAGCTAGGCGCAGCCTTGGTGATATTTGATAATCACCATTTATGAAGCAAAACAGCGAGGTGGAAAGGGAGAGAAAGAAGGAGAGAAATGTTGACGTACAAAGAGAGAGGGGGGGACAGAGAGTGAGAGAAAGAGAAAGAGATTACCCTACAGGGAAAGTGGAAGACAAAAGAGGAAAGAGGTGGAGTGGGAGGACGGAAGAACAGGGCTCTTTTAGAGCGGCAGCACTGCTTAATTCCTCTGCAGGGGTTCAAAGGGGCTCTGTGTGTGTATCTGTGTGTACGACGAATGGGATCTTTAATAACCCGTGAGAAGGGATACACACATACCCACATACACAGAAACGCGCACAAACGCGCGTGCAACAAGGTTGACATTTTCTCTCAGCTCCATTGTTCCCTCCGCCTGGCTCACCTTGACATCAGAGGCAGCAGGACTCATTACCAGCTAGGGGGAATGAAAGGAGCTCATGGAGGGAGGAGGAGCGAGGACCAGGGGAGGAAGGAGGAGATCAGGAAGAAAAAGGAAGAAGGCTGATGCTGAGGCGGGTGCCTTGACACAACCGCCCTCCCCCCCACTTCACCACTGTGCGTGGATGGAATGTGAATTCACTCGGCCTGACTCCATTACCGTCCAGCGCTGCATTTGATGGTGAGCAAGATCTGTTTATTTTCTCATATTGACAATTTTTTCTGTTTTTGACAACTGGTCAGATTTACAGCCTCAGGATAAATAACAAAAATAAGCAGGACACATGAATTTCATACGGCAACACCTGCTACAAAGCACTAATAAACAAAAGATCCATCAAAAGAACAGGAAGGCAGGCTCTCATTGCAGAGGTAGATTGCTTTTTGGAAAAGCTGTATAGAGTTTTGTTGAAAAAAGAAAAGTCATTCCAAAATGCAATATCTACCTTTTTGAGGGGAAAAAAAAAAGCTTGAAAATACATTATTAAGAAACCCTATTAAAGGTATGAATCACCTTTAGATATTTTCTTTCAGCGTAGAAGATAGGATCATCTGATACATTTCAGGGAGGATTTTCATTTTGGAAAGAAGCCCTTTCAAATCCTCAGTCACAAAGGCAGAATACACTTTTTACTATTTTTTTTAGAAACATTAACTGAACCTACACACCTGATTAAAATGCACACACGTGGTACTGTATAGACATTAACACAATATGCAACAAACTTGCCCAATACAACAAACTTTCCTTACGTTTACCAATAAGAGCAAGTGGAGGTTAATTATGTGTTAATATCATATCGGAGCATATCATGAATTTGAGATTCCGCCTTGTAAATAGCATTCATGTCAACAGTCCAAGTCATAAATATGATGGATATGGTGTTATATTGTCATTGCACAACCAACTCTGTTATCATACAACCATCGAATTGTGAACATAGGATTCTTTCCATCTCTACCACCCATCCCATATGACATGAACGCAGAAGTTCATTTCAGGGCAGTTGTTGAGGGAAAGCAGTGTAAAGTTGAACCATATGTGGCTACATGGATGATTGTTAGACCGTCGTTTATTACCTGGGGTCTGGTAGTTGAGTCTTCTCATCTCCACGGGGTCAGAGGAGTTGGCCAGAAGGGAGTCTTTCACCCCTCCTGAGTGCTCATCTTTGGGTAGGGGTGACGCCCGCTTCCTGAGGTGGCAGGAACAGAGAGTAACGTGTTAAACACATCATACCGACACCACCTACATGCATCAATTCCTCAAGCTAACTGCAAGTGGAAATGGCAGGATGATTAAGAATGACGTCAATGTTTCCCTTAGAAAAAAAGGACTGTAGGAAACACACACATTTTCACTGTGTTGCACACTTGATGAGGTTAATGGTATAGTTAATGGTTCTCGAAACTAGTTCTGAAGACCAGCAATTCAAGAGACACTAGGTACCAGGGCATCAACCCCATTAGTTTTCCAACTGGAGTTTAATGTGTTTGAAGAAATGCATCATTTTTCAGGAGTGGCCTAGGTTGGGTTTGTTTGCTGCTGGATAGGTGACAGCTGCTATGTGGGTATGTGTACATAAGTGTGTGTGTTTGACTGTAGAAAATATTTAAATGTGTGATTTCTGCTGCTGTGTGTGTGTGCGCTAACAACACATTGTGTTTACTGGCTTTCCAGATTGAGAGGAAAACAGGCGGATGCTGTAATTATCTCATCAGCTGGGTGGCACAACACTGGGTAATTAGACCAGTTCTGCAGCACCTGCGCTGCCAGGCCCGGCCTAGCTGAGACTAGCATAGCACAGAACAGCACAGCTCGGACTGGCTCAGCTCAGTCGACCGTGGCGTTGTCCATCAGGCGGAGAGAGGAACAGAACACACAGCCTGCCTGTATTCTAATGTTCAGACAGCCAGCATCTGTTGACATACACACACAAACAGGCACACAGATGTATGATTTCCCACCTCTGTCACTTTCACAACTACACACACTCGCACAGATACAGCTGCAGACTCACAAGCCTTCTGACTGCAAAAGGAAATGGGCGGAAGGAAGCATCAGGGCGCCCTGTGGAAATTTCACATCTCATTGCACTCCATTTGCAAGTGGCAAGCGTGGGTTTTAGGCAGGAGCAGGGCCTTCTGTTAAAGCCAGGCGTGGTGAGAATACATAAAACTGGTGGTGCACACACAGTCTTAACCCAGTCCACCTCAGCCGCTGGGGCTTGGGCCTCAACGCCACCTGTTATCTTATGCTGCAGGGGCTTAAACTAATGCTAGCAGCGTGACGGGGCCGTATCCGGTTTTCCCAGAGATCACTGCTGGAGCTGGGCTGGGCTGGGGGAGGGGGTGGAAAAGTTGGGCATCTGCGATCTGTTCTCCACACCCCTCATCTCTCCCTCTGACCCAATCAAATGGCAATCTACATCACACTTTAGTGCTGGGCTAAAGTAAACATGGCAGCAATCTGAATAGCGTTATTCATCTCAGGCTGAAAGTGAGGGTTAAGACGTGTGAGAATGTAAGTAAACACACTCATACACACACCCAAAGTGTGAGTGCATGAGTGTGTGTGCAGTACAGGGTGTGCTTAATGAGGGTAGAACAGGGCCCTTTGTTGAGACTCCTGCCACGAGGAAGCAGGGAGAGGGGGAGGGAGGCTAAAAGTGGAGGAATGGGTCTCGGTGGAAAATGTCAGCTTAAATGATGGGAACATTTCTTTTTCAGCAGTTTCCCCGTCTGGCATTTAGTTCACAATGGCCATTCAGCAGCAGGTGATGCCTTGGCATATTCAGATGGGGCCAATCCTGAAGGGGCGCGCTGTCACTGGCTGGATAATGAAACACAGCACGGAGACAAACCATGGCAGACAGCAAGATCTGAGGAAGAACACTGGCACTCGATGTGGAACATGCACTTGTACACGGACGTGACCTGGGGGTTCCTTTGACCCCAGTTATCGAGTGCTGCAGAGTCAGCTGCTTCTCATGTCTTATAAAATGGAACAAATCAGATTAAAGGTGTTTCCTTTTATTTCTATTTGAGTGGATTTTTTTGTGTAATGCCGGAGCTGAGAGGGAGCTGACCCTGCAAGAGATGATGAATACCACCAATTACACAACACAAATGAAAGGGACTTGGGTGGTGGGAGATGAAGTTGTGACTGATGTAACACTGACAGTACCCACCTTTCCTGTTTGCTGCTTTCACAGAGGGCAAAAAGAGGGGGGGGGGGCATTAATATATAATCGTTATCCATATGAACCCCTAACTTCTTTACTCAAAGTGTTCTAACTCTGTACTATTTTCATAAATCCAGTTCTTCCAAAAATATAAACCACATCTTGAAAGCACAGCGCAAAAAGTTATCTTAACACGCGCTTAAGACTTTGTAGAATAACCTCATCATTGTTCACTGCTCGTATTGGTCTTGGCAAATATGCAGGGAGCAATAACAACCCAAACTAGAGTGTGATTATTCCTGCACATTAACTGCCAGTCCACAGTGAAAAGGGCACACAGCCACCTCCCCACAGTCCCTCCTGTCGATCTGTCTCTACATGGAGAAAGAGCTTCCAGACAGAGGGTGTGCTACTTAGCAGTGTGCTGTCTCGAGGCCTATTATTAACCAGTCCCTTTGTAAGTCTGGCAGAGTTGGTAGCCATGTAGCTGTCTGCTAGGCTGTGGATGGCAGGTTGGAGAACAGGCATGATGTGAAATGGAGAATTTGTAATGAAGCTATCGGTAGAAGATAGGGAGTTGGGACTTGATCAGTCAATCAATAAACTCCTTTCTAGATGGTCATTTTTGTAGTGTCCAAACCACATTATTGTTATTATTGTCTCTGTAAACACACAAATACTTGTTTAATATTAACAAGCCTAAAGACAGGCTAAGGGCTGCAGCTAATGACTATTCTATAGAGCTGCAACAATTAGTTGATTAACCGTTTAGACAGTTAAGAGAAATGTCACAAATGTTTTATTTCCACGTTCTCAATGGTGAAAGTTTGCTGCTTTTCTTGGTCTTTCATTAGAGCAAAATGAGTGTTTCTTGCTTTTTGAAGACATTTGATTAAATCACCTTGAGCTCAAGGATATTGTGACGGCCATTTCTCACAGTTTTGTAATGTTTTGTATAACAAAACATTATTTGGGAAAATAATTGGCAGAATAACGACATTAACGAAACTAAAATAATTATAGGTTGCAGCCCTAATATTTATTTTATTGACTAATCTAATTATGTGTATGAATAACTGATAAATCATTATGTATATAAAATAATGAGATAATGAAAAATGGCCATCACTGTTTCCAAGAGCCCAATGCTGACCCACAGCCTATAACCCAAAGATATTCAATTTACAAAGATATAAAAAATATAAAATCCCCACAGTTTGGTAGTAGAAGCCAGCCAGGGGGCTGTATGTTTTTACTTAATAAATAAAAATAACCAACTAATCGTTTCAGCACTAGTTGTATAACTATCCACCTATCTGCACCTCCGGAGCAGCTTGTTGGCCTACGTGTATCCACGGTGTGCTGCACAGCCGCAGCTTTTAAGAGATATTGACTGAGCTTTTATTTAAGCCCTCTGTTCCAGTCTTCTGTTTCTTATTTGAAATGACCAATGGTGTTGGCAAAAAAACACATTTCTCACTCATAACTAAGGGTTTTTGACAGCCAAGCTGTGCTTTTCATTAGGAAGACAATGTCAGCTGCCATCGCAACTGACACTCTACATAGTACCGTCAAAAAACGACTAACTTGGCCAAAATCTTTTAGGGAGAAACGAGGATTTTCGGAAAGACAAATCAATCGGCCTTTGGTTCCTTTCTCGTCACACTGTATGTTATGGTAAGGAAATTGAATGTTACAGTTTGGTGTGTGAGCAGCCTGGTGCAAGTGGCTGAAGGGAGCATGTCTCATTACCATTCCTGATGCAACCAAAAGAAACCTATAATCACAAGTGTTAATGCAGTTCAACCACACACAAACACAGAGCAGAATGACTGAGAGCAGCCTCTTACTTCTTAAAGAGCAGGATGGCGATGACGATGATGATGATGAGGACCACAGCCAGCACTGGGCCCATAACCCACAGCATTTCGGGTTGCTCCATCCCCTGAGCCATACTTTTTGCGACCTGGATTAGGTCTGAGTAGGGACTGGCTGAAAATGTCATCTGTCAGGGAAAATGAAAGAGGGAAAGTGTAGGTGCATGAGAACCAAATCACTTCAGAGCTAGCAAGGTTTTCACTTTTTATCTAAATGTAAGGGTTTTTATTTGTAGATTAACCACTGTAAATCTGGATAATGTAAGAAGTATATCTACATTTTTTGTTGTTTTTTTATAAAGTATACTGGCTAGGCGAAGAACTGCAGACACTTATTACTACATTAAAACCTCCAACACAGAGACTCAAAGAAATATATATATTTTTTGATGACGTTACGATGACAAAAGGAACAACATTAAAAACAATTAATAGAATGTTAGCTACGTCTACCTTGACAAGGAAAAGAAATCAAAATATCTGACTGCAGATTTCGTGCTTCTGGCCCCCTGAGAACCAAGTTATTTCATGCTAATAATAGGCCATGGTTGGAGGATGCAGCGGAACAAGCCATAAAGCGATCTAACTCAAAAGAAACTCTCCCAAAAACAATAAGCACCTCGGCTAATGAAGTTACGTTTCTATTTAAACATTGCATGTTAATGATGATGACAGAGCAAGAGTGAGACAGGAGAGTGAGCGAGGTAGAGACAGAGAGCCAGGGATGAGTGTCCATGTCCCTTGGCCGCTGAGATAAATGGGGGCACAGGAGAGGACTCATCTCTTCTTCATTAGTGTTCACACCGTGACGGAAGAGGAGGAGGAGGAGGTGAGGGTGCGTTTCCACCTTGGTCGTAAATGAGACATCTCCATGCTACTTCGTCTTTAAATGACGGAGGGGAGGATGGAAGGGAGGAATAGAGGTGTGTGTCAGAGTGCGAGTGTCAGTCTGAGGAGTGGGTGCACGAGGCGACGCGGTGTGGTGTTTAAAAAAGTGTCTGAAAGAGAAGGGAGTCCAACTGCAAGAGAGCAAGGTGACAGATGAGAAAGAGAAAGAGAGAGGTGCAAGGCATCTGTCATTAGAGCTCAGCATGCCTCCTATTGAACGATGATGGGAGACGCAGGTCTTGGAGGGGGGTGTACGGAGGGGCATGGGTGACAGATCGCAGCCCTCGAAGGGAATTGGGCTCCCAGCATGCAGCGGGAGTGGCGGGGCGGCAGGCAGCAGTAATCCGGATCATTAGCCGCACAGCAGCCTGCTCTTCGGCACACAGGCAGATATTAATTGGAAAGATAAGCTGAGATGAGCTCAAAGAGTTCTGCATTCTGTCATATAGTCCTGATATCTCTCATACTCTTGGGCAACTGCCGGAAAAAAGTACAGCATGGGTGTGTGAGTGTTACAGCATGTCTTAGTCGTGTATGTGCAAACCAGCATGCTCTGACATTAGGCACACGATAATTCACGTAGGAAAGTAAAAAAAGATTCACTTTTTTATTTTTGTCTTTGTCTTCCCACACACAGATACAGTACACACACCAAGCACATGAGACCGGTTCTCTCCCGTTCTGTGTGCCTTTGGGAGGAACTTATCATCTAAGAACAAAGAGAAACACCACAGCAGTGGCACGCAGCTGACGTGACGACACAACAAGGCTTCCTGTTCCTTCGGCAGGGCCCAAAAAAAGCTGTAGGATGTGGCCCTGCAGGGATTCCTGGGAAAAAAACTTTTCGTTTTTTTTTCGTGGTCTAACAAATGACTGCAGCTGTGCTTTCAGAGAAGGAAAAGGGATGAAGAGAGGAGAGGAGAGGGACGAACAAAAAGAGAGGGCTTTTTGTCTGTTGGTCACGGCAAAGTACTGAGATCATCCATTTGAACGGCCCTAATATCTGATAAAAGCTCAGTCACGCAGCTCCTAATGCGTCGCAGAGTGGTATCACAATGAAGCGATGGTGCAGTGAAGGAATGTGTGAGCCTGAGAGTGGGTGAGTCAGAGACAGTGAGAGACATAAGAGTATATGTATATGCGTATCTCTTATCACTCTGATTCAGTGTTTGTATGTGTACAGTGTGGACATGGGTGGGTTTGTGTATGTGAGAAGAAGGGTCAGGTTAATAAAACACCAATGTACAGTATATAACATTAACGGTAGCAGGCTTTGCATATTTAACCTCCACTGAGCGATACTTTGGTCGTTTGAAATGATTCAACTCTAGCTAATTAACCTTGATTACTTAAGAAATTTGCATTACAGCCAAAGCAACATTTTTTGCCTTTTGTCTGTTCAGGCTGGCGTCTGTACTGAAGATAGGTAGAGACAGAAAGGCTCGTCTCGCATGCTGCTCAGATCTGAACTGTAATCAAGCTGCCACTCAAGACTGAAGTGGCTTCTCAGTCAACAAACAGTGATTACAGATCTCAATTGATCTTTTTAGTAATGTGTTACTTAAATTGCTTTAAAATGCTGAGAGCCAAACCTAAATGGTTTCATAAAGGAATCAAATTCAGAAAATGGAGAAGATAGTGGATTCAGATTTGACGAAAATCCTAATAAACCCCACGGCAAGAAACACATGTATATGACTGTGACTGTGTTTGTTAACACTTCGAATGAGTATTATTACTGTACTGTAGAGACTGTATATATAACTGTAAGCACTACGAGTGAATGAATGTATCAACTAATGTATAAATGTGTCGGTAAATGTGTGCATCCGTCAGTGAGAGACAGAGAAAGTGTTTTGTTGTGTGCAAAGACGTAAGCGTAAGAGCTTGTGTGTCAGCATACATATGTTTTTCTGAGCCTTTTCTCAAGAACCTTTTGAGCCTCCACAAGTGCGTGTGTTTGTCTCGGTAGGAGCCGCTGAGCGTGTGCGTGTGTAATTGTAAGTGTTTGTCTGAGACAGCGTAAGACAACAAGAGAGAGTGGGTGATGAGAGATGGCAGAGAGTGAGGAGACAGAGAAAGAGAGACTGAGGCAGAGGTGTTATGGTAGTAGCAGTAAATCGAGTCTGCTATCTGGCCCGTGGGCTACACAGCTTCGCCAGTTAGCCGCTGCTCCGCCATCCCCTGAGCGCAGAATCTGCTAAGCGCAGCACAGGCACATTTGTTTCAACTCGCGGTTGACTCCGCAAGCTCCATGTCTTTCCAAAAGTGGCTTAAATGAGCAGCAGGGGTGAACGCCAGCAAACAAACATGCAAAGACGGCCATTATGTATCTGCCGCGCTCTCTGCCTCCCCACGGAGGCTGAGGAGCCCACACTCTCCTAGTTGTTGCATTACACAGGGAAAGACGGCGAGACAGAGGAGAGAAAGGAATGGAGGTACAAAAAGTGAGAGGGAAACATGATGGCGTGTGTGAGTATAGACTCCTGGGGGTCTACCCTACCCTGTACGATGACCCTTCTCCTTTGTACTGTAGTTCTCCCTTCATCCTTTTTCCCCTCCACTCCATTTTTCCCTCAAATTTCACTCAGAACCAGAAATTGCACCTTTTTCCCTCTCTAACTGTCTGAATACCAAGCATCCAGATATCTAGAGGGATCGCTAGAGGGAGACCCCTCTAGCAGCGGAAGTGACCTAGCATAGTTGAACAGAGAATCCCATCACATGCCTGTATTCCTCCTACCCCTGGTGAAAAGTTGGGCTCGAATATGCCTATACTCTCTGCTAGAAAAAACCCCCCATCTTGTTTTCACAATTCTTTCTTGATATTGTTTGTCAAAGCCGTTTACATTTCGAAAGTAGACAGTCTTCCATGTTAAGGGTGTTTTGAGCCCAGAGCACCAACAGAATTAGTGCTACAAAGCCAATTCTTGTTGGGAGTGAGTGGAATATAAATGCCTGGATAACATTGCAAACAGAAAACTGTGGTAAACACTCTGTTTTGGTTTCTATCTATGCCATAAGCACACCTCTTCCTTATCGCAAAGAAAAGCAGACATTAGCCCAATCTCCTCCTCTTCCCCCAGTTCATTTTCTCTCATTCGAGCTTCACAGGCTGGACAAGCCAGAAATGCTGCTTTCCTCCTTTCCTCTCTCCAACACCACCCCTCCTCTCATTCTCACATCACACAATATTGCATGCTACCTCCCTCCCTCACTCTCTTCTTGCATTAAATGATACTGTTTATACACACCCAGCATCTATCATCCCATTTCACACTTCCCCCGGCTTGTTTATCTGCCTTGGGTGCTGGGGAGACATGAAGGCACACTCTCTTCTTCCTTCTCTCTCTCATCCCCCTTTGCCTGCCTCCCTTCTCTTCTTCCCTCTAACCAGTGCTGGCTGCTCGTGACCATTGATATACGAGGGCTTATTAAGCCCTGGCGGTCCTGTTTCATCTATGCTGAGGGAGTTTGGGTGGTGGTGAGGAAGTGTAGTAAAGACACAAGTCATTTACTCCAGTACTTGTTGTCTTATTCTCCTGGGACTGGTGAAGATCCTGCTCGAGGCAGCTTCTGCCAACTGCTCGATCTCGCTGCACGCTTTACCTTCTGTACCCGTTTTTGTTTGGTAATAAACGTTTGCAAGTGCCGCGTTGGGGGTGACAAAAACAAACACTGCTGTGGTATCAGAGTTTCCCAAAGAGTGCGGTTTGGGGATTTGCGCGGCGATCAATGACAGCCTGCCTGTAGTCACTACATCAGAATTCAGTATGTTTTCATGCACACAAGAAACCAGGTTACTGGATGAAATGAGAAAATCAAGGATTTCCCATGCACTGCAGTAATCTTGTTACTGTTAATCCTGTATTTACTATATGCAGCAGGTCAGTTATTGGATTTTTTTCCTATGCCCTACTATATTTTTGAACCAAGGATGGCATAGTGTAAGTGAAATCTGTAACACAATATAATGCTGAAGCCTGAAGAGAGGGTTTTTTTACTTAAAAGAAACTGCCAGTTTTTCTTTTCTATGTGCACATGTGGATGTCAATTTATTCAGACTTCCTATTACAGTCTCAGTGTTGAGTCTGACTTTGGATATAATTCATTTGGGTACAACTGCACTGCAACAATCTTTTCCTTAATTCCTGACAGAGAGACACCTTCTCTGACTCAAGTCTTTGTCATGCACATGTGCACATGTAAAAACCCTGCCACAAAGCCGTTGGAATTCATACACGGTCAATAAAAACTTTCTCCAGCAGTGTAGCCCTGCTAACCGACTTTCTGTAAACCTTTACCCCAGTTCAGGAAATCAGGTGTTTGATTTGCATGAAGCTTAAGAAATAAGATTACTGCAGAAAGGCGTCGATAAACAGGTTACACGAGTGAAGGTAAACACACTGATTGACTCACACTTTGAGTGAAGCCTGATTAATCCAAGCGATTTAGTTTAAGGGGAGGGTGCAACACAGTTTAAGGAGGGGGAGTACACAGAAAAAGACAAATCTTGTGCGCCACTGATCCAACCTGGTGTGTCTGGCAGGTGCAGTGAGAGTGTTGTGCAGCTATGGAGTTTAAGCGTCTCCTTTGAAGTCGAGTGTATCATGGCTGCCCCCTATAGCCTGCTTCACACCTCCCTCCTCTTCTCAGAGCGAAGGAGTGGGGGATTATTGGGGGGTTGGGGGCTTTGGGGACATTTAAAGCAGCATTTCAAGGGAATCAGGCCTGCTTTACAGACTCCCTAGGCCATGTGACCAGGCCCTCGTCTCCCTCTTAACTCCAGCCACACTAATCAATCTCCTCTGCTCTCTTCACGGCCGAGAAAGATGGGAAGAGGGAGAGAGACACAGACAAGCAGAGAGTGTGCGGAAGAAAAAGAGCTGAGAGGGGAGAGAGACGAGAGAAGAAAAAGAAATAGGTGAAAAGTCTAGGATTTGGTTTCGGACATGGAGCGCTCGCTCTCTCTCCCTCTGTGGTTACCGAGGGCCCAGCTACTGAATATGCATGTCCCGGGTAGTGGATGAGCCCAGAGCAATCGCAGACTCTCCTTCTTCCTGCAGTAAAGTTTACTCCAGAACATCCCATGGAGAGCTGGGCCTCCGAGTTAGTGCTGTTTGACGAGTGCATTGGGCTCCCACTTAAAAAGCCAAGAGTCTTGTATAAGCATTGTAAAGAGATCGGCCCCTGGCCCTACTGGCTGTCGAAATGGCAAAGCTGGATCTCTGATGTCATTGCCGACTGATAAGAGTGTTATCGGGACAAGCTGCAATGACTTTTCGAGGCGTAGTAAAGGGTAAGTGGTCATAAAACAAAAACAATTTGGATTGCCGCCGTCATTTTGGCGCTTGGGAGGGCAGCGTGGTTAGAGTCTGAGGATAAGTTATAAACTTAAGTTGTTTGTCCGACAAAAAGAAAAGGTGACACATGTACAAATATACAGAACAGGCTCAGGTAAACTCAGTCTTAATCTATCACATCGAGGAGCGGCCTTTACTGCTACTCTGAGTAATGCTGTTAAAATGATTGTCTGTCCTTAATCAGTAAACAGAGATTTTAATTAATGTGTGCGTGTGCGTTTCTTACATAATTTGCTGTGCTGTCTGTCCCTTCGTATCGGAGCACAGCCAGGACAAAGCAGAGGTACTCCTGCGGGCTGGTCAGGGGCTTGTTGTAGAAGCCGTTGTACCTCTTCTCATCACCCACGATGAAGGTGGTCGGCAGTGAGGCCAATTTAGCAGCAATGTAAGGCTTGGAGGAATCCAGGTGACGCCGGCGCCTCAGGACAGGGCCTTCACTTGACTTGAGCAGCTGCAGGAAACATACAGAGCAAAGGTGAAGATCGTATTTGGAAACAAAGAGTCAAAGTGAGTAGGACCATGAACTCTGATCTCCTTTTGTGGAATTCTTTTTAATAATAAATGTGTCACTAAAGTAAAGTAAATTAAAATGACTTCATTTACTGCATCATACTGTAACATGGAGGTCAACTATCAATGGGAATTTGGGCCCAAAAAGTATTTGTGGATTGTGTGTGAAAGTGTGTGTGTGGAAAAACAAATCCTAACTAATTTATGTGCATTTATAAACTCAACCATCAATTCCTCTCAATATCAAAAAAAAGAAAAAACCTTTTGCATTCAGGTCTGCTTCTCACTATGCCTCCCAATAAGAAGATAATGAATCCACACAGCTAAAATGCCCTTTGCTCGGAGATATAACTTAGCAAACAATGCAGCCAAGTTACGAAGTGAGCAATTAGCATGACTGCCAGCCTGCTTAATAAATGAGCAGGGGCATACAGCACTGCGGCATTGTTTTTTCAGCAGCATTTTGTTTTCTGTCAGTGATGTCTCATGTGCTGCTCCAGATGTAGCTTTATTAAATCATTATGTCGGAGGGAGGAGACAATGGCCTGCTCAATGTTTAATGACTCAGGGAGTCTCTTGGTCTCTTCTGCTATTTCTTCAGGGAGCTTGAACAATAGCGATCCAAACCAACGAGCCACACAGTTTACTTAAAAATTATGCTATTAATATTTAGGCATGTCCTTTAGCTTTCATTCTCCTATGGACAAGGAAGACCTTAATTCAATAGAATAATAAAGCAGACATAAATCTTTATCCTCATTTGAATACCTTACGTAAAATGTTGTTTGCAGTTGCTAAACCCTGCATATAAAGACTATAAAGAAACATATGGAGGTAGAGCAGTCATTTGTAATTACTGTTTAGAAAAGTGCTACTTGCTTAACATTTACATCAACTTACAGGAGTCATGAAGATTGTTTCTCATGTGTGTCTCTCTGTGAACTTGGATTGAGCAGATGGGTACTGTTTGCAGACCTGGCGTCCAATCAGGACATTCCCCACCCGTCCGAGTGAGTCATTGTCTCAAATCTCTCTGCCTTGCCACCCCCCTCCCTGAGCCCAGTAGGGTAGAGCTAATTAGCTACAACCAGTGACTTTCTACCCAGTTGGAACGGGAGATGCTATTGGTGACCCCTGACCTGGCACATTAGCCAATCAGCCACCGGCTGGCACTCACCTCGTCCAGGTCCATCTCGTCTGGATTCTTCCACCGCCGCGTTGACTGGGACACCGGCACCACCACGATGTAGTACCACCTGCCAAGAATAATAAAGCCTGTGTGAAGACAGACTGGCTGAAGCACATACACGCTGAGTATCAAAGTGGGCCAAGCACATTAATAACACAGTCCAAACATTTAGTAAGACATACTGTACTTTCACTGTGTGGCTTGCTGGGCTGAATTCAAAACTTGATTGGTACACAAGTGGGTCTAACCAAGGTCGAACACCAGCAGATTGTCACTGCATTCTCCAATTAATGGCTAATCACTAAGAACATCTGCCATGTAGAGTGGAACAAACACTATGCCAGTGAGAGGAGCCTTTAGCTAATAGAGATCCCCATAGGATCCCTTAGGTTAATAGGAACAGCTATGTGACTACTCGTGTGTGTGTTATTTTACTGCTATCATTATAAAGACCAAAAATAGAAGGAGAAGAAAGACATCAGAAAGACATTTAGGGTCAAACTAAGGAGTTAGTTAATGAATAAAGGAATGTGCTTGTAAGTACACAATGTACAGACATTTGTGTCTGCGTTTATTTATGTGCTGGCTCTCTCTTGCTGTCTCTTTCAGATTCTCCCGTAGTCTTCTTCTCAGCTCAAAGTTTTTCCCCCACTGCGGCATTCAACCACTTGTAAAATCAGTTGCTGCTGACAGTGAAAGCAGCTGCTTCTCTCCCCTTCTCTCCAGGCCTCGACTCTGTGATTCAACAGTCAGTCAAGTCTGGGAGTAGGAAAAGACATGTATAACAAGACCTCTCAACCCCCCTCTCTCATCTACACACACAGACCTCCACTCTTCCATTCCCAATCACGTGTGCTCTTTGCCTGTCCATCTGAGCTGGAGCTCGGCCAGCTCCGACAGCCCTGTAATCTTGTTACCAATCAACCCCTGTGCACTCCCCTGCTCAAATGTGTCTGTAAGTGTGTGTTTGAAGTAAAGGCCTTACTAGTCGGGGTCAGGCACAATTGTGCTCTCAACAATTTGAGTCAAAAGATAATACAGCTCGACCTGATGTTAAAAGTCTCGATTATCATCAGCCGCTGTCATAAAGTTGGCTGCGATTAAAAGTTGATGTTTTAAGTTTCAAAACAGGTTGAGTATCGATTAAATAGTGTTCCACTTGTGCTGATGTTGCTATTAGCTAAAGATGTTGTTCAGAGTTGCAGTTGAATTAGCTCCAAAAAAATTATGTTTTTTGACAACATGGACTAATTGTCCATTTAGAAGCCCAGCACCACAAATGAGCCCAAAATGTACAAATTTCGTAGTTAATTTTTTGTCCTGTCATTTATTTTTGAAAGGTGATTTATTTTGTGTGGCTTTTTTGGCTTTAATGGACAGAACAGCCGCAGAGAGAAAGGGGGAGAGACAGGGAATGAGATGCTGCAAAGGGCTGCGAGTCAGGTGAGCTACCGGGGCACCCTTGTCTTATATGTTGTTTGTTTTATGTTTATACAGTTGAACTTTCCTTAAAATGAAATTGTAAATGTACTTTTTATCAACAGTCAATAATTATATGATTCAGTGATTTGACTGCTGGATGATTGCTGTTCAGCACATTTGCACAAATGTATATAAAAGTGCTGCCTAATTTTCTGAGATATAATACTTTCGATAATAACTGGCCATAATACATAGGCCCTTCTTAATATTTTAACCAGGTAGCCTGAAAGGACACCTTTTCTCATCCCTGATGGAAATATGGCCACTGCAGCCTGCGCCCAAGAATCAAACACAAATGAAGCTACATTATCCCTTATGCTTATTAAAGAAAGTTGAGTCTACTAGCTAACAATCATGTATTGGCGGATTTATGCCGGAGTCACAACTGGCCTTTCTCTTCTGTTTGTGTCTCAGTACTGACCTCACACGTGTGTTGGTCTGGACTTTAGGCAGGTTAATGGTCATCTTGCCACCCTGAGCCTGATGTGTGTTGGGCTTAGTCTTGATCAGGTCAGGGGCAGTGCGGATGGACACCTGCTGCTGCAGACCCCCAGCAATGTTGCCCCTGCTTGTCAGCACAAAAGAGTAGTCTGTGTCTGGCTGCAGCTGCGCGATCAGCTTCCTCTTCAGGTTTCCCTGCACTTCCACGCTTTGCTGGTTGTACAAGATCTGTGAGCACAGAAGAGAAAACTTGTGAGTTATACACAAAATGTATATCCTCCAGACAAATGCAATACTGTCTCCTCTAACTCCCTCCGACACACACACACGCACACATGGACAAAAGCAGTCTGGTCCTAAGGAAGGCGCCCATCTCATCTGACACCTCTATCATGTGCTTCAGTGTCACACTTGCCCATTTGTGCATATCCAATAGTTTTTTACACTTCAAATTGTCTTTGCTCCATTACCATGGGGTGGGAATTGATATAATATAATTGTGACACATTATTACACCTCATAAATGAGCATGAATCTGGATTTTCAGATTTTTCAGTGCAAATGGGGAAAGCCACTGCCTCACACTATGAAGGTTTTAACAGCCGATGGTGTGGCGCTGCAATACAATTATGTTACAAATAAATATTCAGTGCAGCAGTAAAAAAAAAAAGAAAAAAGATCATGTTACCACTGTTTAATTGTGTTTTGCCGGTTAAAATGTTGAGATTTTACAATGATATAATATAAAGTATTATAATTTATGAAACCATTGAAAAGTGAGCATTAAGGTAAAGTCTATGTCGATGCAAATTGTGTTCACGGAGACATTTTTTCTATCTGTTCTTGTGTAAATGGGTGGGTATTGTTTTTTCAGGATTGCTGAAATCTTGCCACTCACCTTGAAAGGCATTTGGGATTTGTAGTTTGGTGGCAAATCCCAGGTGAGGAGTACCGATGTTTTCATGACAGCTTTGACACCAAAGTTTAGGGTCGGAAAATCTAGGGTTGGAAAATTGCTTGATTAATATCTCAAGAAAGACATCTTGTACGACCACAAAATGTAATCTCTGTGCATAGTACCATTTCACACTACTGTACAGCAAGTCACCCCTTTAGAAAATAATGTGAACATATTCCACGATGATACCTTGTAACCAAACTTGCCACAGGGGTGTAAAAAGAACATCAACAATCTCATTCACGCTTGGATATAGATCACATAAAAATAGCCTTCATCTCCCTAAGCCTGTTCCATTTGTTACACCGTGTTCATAACGACACATACACAACAGGCAGAGAGTTCTGTGATTACCAAGAAATGTATGTGGCAGTGGGAGTGGCAACATGTATCTTAAAATAGGCATTGCGCACAACTGGTTATAAATAAGAAATCTTACATTTTGAGATTGGAAAATGCATGAGGAGGTACATGCTGGGTACACTTCAGATTTGTGTCTAATGGGAGGGAGGATGAGGATGCATGGTAATGTGACTGTGGCGTGTAATGAGATTAGCACTCCATAAATCAATAAACACAGTGCTGTACTGTACTGAGTGGTAGACGAGAGAGACGCGACACTAATAAAGACAAAAACAGAGCCAGTGTTCAAAATATAAGCATGTGATATGATGCTTATATACGCGTTCATGTATATGTTGTGGGGAAGGTTGTGTGTGTAGATGTACACGTGTGTGTTATGATTATGAGTGCGTGTATTCAACCCTGATTCTATGTTTTCAAATCAAACACCTCTGGCTTGTTTATGTACAAATGTCAGCCATGTGTCCTACCATTGGAGATGGTCCTGCTCTGAATGCTGGGGCTTAGCGGTCCACCGCCCTTATTGGTGAATGCCTGCACCCGGATGTCGTAGGTGGTGTCAGGATTAAGGCCCTGGATAGTCATGTGCGTGTCGGCCGTGCGGTTGGTGCTGTTCTGCTGACTGTTGATGTCCCTGTACACAACCACGTAGTATACGATCTTCCCATTCCTGTCTGCTACCAGCGGGGGCTCCCAGGTTAACTGTGTGCTGGACTGGGTCAGTCCCGTGACTTGAAGGTTGAACGGGAAGCCCGAGGGCACGTCTTCAGTGGTGCTGATCTCCTTAACGTAGGCCTCGCCGATGCCTGCACGGTTACGGGCGCTTAGGCGGAAGACGTACGTGGCGCCTTTGTGCAGCCCAGTGACGGTGTAGTGGTCGTCAATCTTTCTCAGCTCGCGTGAGGTGTAGGTTTCCTCATCAGTGCGCTTGTACTGCAGCTGGTAGCCCATCAGCTCACCCACCATTTCCTTAGGCGGCTGCCACTGCATCAGCGCTGTGTTGCCCATGGTGGTGCTGATCATCATACTGGGCTTGCCTGGCACTGAAAAAAAGATTGAAGCACAAAGAAAAGAATGTGTTTTTTGCTAGTAATTTCTCTAAATATGCAGGAAGCATTTCAAACAACCCTCTCATTAAATTTAAAATAGTTCAACACTTTGGGAAATATGCTTATTTGCTTTCTGGCGAAGAGTTAAATGAGAAAATGTAGTCCATTCTCATATCTGTCTGTTAAATATAAGACTAGAGCGATCAGATGGTTAACTAACACTATACTAGCACTAACACTGGAAACAGCTAGTCTGGCTCTATCAAAGGTAACAAAACCCAGCAGCCACCAGCCTCTAACGCTCAATAGTTTACCTGATATGAGGATGTGAAGATTACATGTCTCTCTCATAGATGTAGTGTCTCACTAAAACTAACATGACATTCCAGTCATGCAGACTTTTAATCATACTACAAGAGTACAGAGGTTATCTGTTTTAAGCCTTTAAGATAATACCACAGTATTCACTGTAAACAGATAGCACATATCCTATGTTTTACATGATAACCCTGATAAAACCAACTCTTACCTGCTCCAGTTGTGGTGATGACTTTAGCTTTGCTACGAGCTCCGTCTCCCTTGGTGGTGTACGCTGCTACAGTGACAGAGTAGGTGGTTTCAGAGTGCAGTCCAGCAATGATGGCCTCCTGCAAAATGGAAAAATCACAAGGTCAGAGTTTAAAATGAATCAGTGAGTCTGAGCGGGCCCGCCTCAATGGCAAAAAAAAAAAAAACCCTTTCACACAAGCTCCCATCCCCTCACAAAACACACAGCACCAAAAGAAAGCATTATGATCATAAACCCCCTTCTCCATCAACTTGTAGGTTCTTAATCAATCGGCCTATAACAGGAAACAAAACATTTGAAGCATTTAACAGAGAAAGGTTTTGAAGGCACGCAAACAGGACCAGGAACTTTTCTTAGTCAAGAAAAGTTCCTGGGCCCAACCGTAAGGCACACTCTGAACCCATTAACCAACAAACCAAACAAATGAACCAGAACATCACCAGTGTATCAGTGTTCATGCCTGCTGCATGGATAAGCATGATTAAACCCAGAAGAGCTTATGATCATCACTACACTGCAGTCTATAAAAGCCCACAAATACTATGCTTCTGACTGTGGGACAGTGTAAAAACTCTAAATAAATTTAAAAGATAAAAGAAAAACATCAGACAGATGTTACACATTTCCATTTTTTTTTTATATAATTAAGTTAGTTTCTTGGTATTTATTGTTCTCTGGAGTCCCATGCAAGTTGGGTTGAACAGTCTCAAAAACACAGACACACTGAGGTGGTTGAACAAATCAGTAACTTAACAGTTAGACACAGACAGCAGAAAAACAACTGAGGTAGTAACACACTGTTATTGGTAACCTGCTGCAGTGCTGGCACTCACTTCACCAGACTGCATCAGTCTGAATAAAAACACACCCACACGCGCTGGAATTAAACTCTCCGAGCTTGAATAAAGCCCATGTGTAAACAAACATGAACACACAAACGTGAATGCACATACTCACCGATGTATAAATACTGTATATAAACATACACTAAAGAATGCATGCAGGTACAGACAAACCATAAATGTTCACACGCACAATGATACACACAGACATGAGCACACACTCGATACCAAGAACAAATTAATGCCTACGGCTTGAACATTCATGGTGGAGTTGTCTGTTTCTGACTGGGGCCAATGAGAGGACGAATGCGCCAATGCCTACAAGCCTTCCTGCAGGAACTGCTCGCAAACTTCTCATACTCCTGGAATATTAAACGGCTTTGCGCTAATACTGTTTCTCTAGCTAATGAAGTTTTAATTTCCTAACCAACATCTAATAGTCTAAATAAGCCAGCTTTGTTTGACAATGCTTTTACGGCCCCTCTCTTTAAGGGACATTTGGTGCTCCCATACTAGCCTTTGAGAGAGACGGGGGAGAAAATGCTAAATTACTGTATCATAAAACCATTTTAACTTTATGGAGGAAGTCTCATTACTTTAATCATACAAAATGGCTTTAACAGTCCCAGCAGTGGCAGTCGCAGAGATCTTTCCTCCCCTCCCCCCCCTGCTCTGGCAAGGTCAAATTGGGTCTAGTAACACTTTTGAAACTCAGCAGAAATAGAAAAAGCAAGGCTTCAAAGTTTCCTTCAGAGCAAATGCTTAGAGCAGCACCAAAGGGCATTACAGAGATTATAAAGTCGACTAGTTATAGAAATGGATTCTTCTCTACAAGCCTCTCTACACCACTATCCTCACTAGGGTAGAAAATGTCAGGGGAAAATGAGCGGCATTGTTGAGACAAATATATACGCTTCAGACTCTTTTTTTTTTTGGCTTAATTGCTGAACGCTAAAAAACTACTCCCTGTGAACATGCCATGGGTCAACAAGGAATGCTAATGTGTGTGCTGTTGACATCTGTCTGTGGCTCACACTACATTAGTTACCTGGCAAACAGACAAAACATGGCTGCGAAAGAAATAATAACGACGTGTGAACAGATGTCTTTCTTTGACAGCGTCTAGCTCTGTGTCTGTCAGGTGTTAATCAACACATTAAGAGGAGAGGGAGAGGTGCAAGCCTGACTCATGCCATGTGGGTGTAGCTGGAGGAATCTGGTCATGTGTGCTGTGCAAACAGATTTCTCTTTAACTGGCTGTTATAAAATAAATAAAATTATCTGCAAACATCCCGCTGGCTCTTTTGTAAAGAAAGAAAACATCTAGTGTTGATATATAAACAGGAGACCAAAAAAACGCGATTGATTAACCTGTTTTTCTTGCTTTTCTGTGAGAGAAATTGCCAAAATTACTATTTTTTAAAACCAATAAATGTTTTTTAAATAACTTCTTTGCCCTTGTTTGAATGCTGACACCAGTATTTTTTATGCTGGCAGGTTTCTATTGAATTTCTTACTGGGAACAGTAAGTGGCTCTGTATTTATGCTAGTGCAATATGACGTCTAGGAGGTAATAAGCCATAACATGGGGCTACGTGACAGCCATGGAACAGTGAGCTGCCATTCAGGCAAATGAAAAGAACATGAAAGGCTGGTAGCAATCTTGGAGATGTGTAGAACTGATAAAACACACAGCTCCTCCCCTGAGATAGACATGTCATCTGGAACAGTAGGGGAGATAGCAGGTTAGACGAGCCTGATTAATGTCAGCATCACACTGGGATAGTGACACACAGCCTTTGACTGCACTGTACGCTCAATGAAGGGGGGAAAGCGCCGCATGCTCGCTGCAGTAAGTGGCTCAGATCCGAGTGAATGCCCAGCTGGTACTTACGAGTTTGTCTTACGGTAAAATGTTGAAATATTATATTTCTACGCAATCATGAGTGGAAATAACCCTCATGCTTTGTGGTTGTAGTAGCTCTTGGCGAACATCTCAAATCACAAACACACGCACGCACACACAAATATAAATATAAAAACCAGGAATCATCAGGTCACGCATCTCTTGCTGTGGTTATGAGGATTCACACCGAGTGGATTGCAAACATGGTTTATAAAGAAATAAACACACACAGACACACAATAATCCAAACACACAAGCACACACAGAGGCCCCAAATTGCAGAGGGGAGAAGAACCTGCCCTGCATGACAACCCAGCAGCACACATGAGGGTTACTCACATGCTCGGTGGACTCCTCAATATTCCACTGATGGGAGAGAAGACACAGGACACAGGATGGGGAGAGAAATGAGTCAGAGACAACACAACAGGAAAAAAAGCACTTGTCTTTTTTTCGCTCAAAGATAGATGAATGTAGGTGTAAACAGAGTCATGCAGTAGAAAAAACACAAGAGGGAGAGGGTGTGATGGAAATGAAGGAGTAAATAAGTAATTAAGTAAAGGCAAGTTGAGTGGCAAAAAAAACTAATTGTGGAGCCAAGTTGAGCAATAGTTGTGAAATGTATTATTGTTTATGATGCACTGCCTTGTTTCTCATTTGCCTATGAATCCAATAAAAACCTCTCGCTTCCTTAATCACAGAACACCTCTATTCAGTATGATAACTATCTCACTGTGGACATAAAGCATAAAATATGCAGAATCTCTGAAGCATTTCCTCTTTTCAGAAATGGAGGGAGGACTTTTTATTCATTATATTTCAATATGTTTTTAAAATGTTCTCCTTGCTCTCTGTGCTTGGCCAAGTGATTCCCTGGGGAAGTGAAAGCCCATTTTGTGCCGCGGGGCTCCGTCGGTGCCGAGTGTGAAATCCTATTACTAGTGCTGCTATGCTAGCTCTGTGACATCAAACCCCATCAATGCAGAACGCAACTGCTGGTGTTTACCAGAAACTCGCTCCACAGTTCAGCTACTGCAGAGGAGTTCACTGATGGGTGGCCTGGCTGACAAGGGGCACGAGAGATGACGCTGGTGACACTGACATGGGACCAAATGGAGAACACAGAAGGGAGGGGGGCTGAGGAAGAAAGGTGGGTGTGTAACTACAACAAGAGCTGCTGGTGGAGTGGGCAGCACTGGGAAATAGGGATAAAGAAATTCTTAGTCGACTAACACTCAAATGATTTTGTCGACTCATCGATTAAAACTGAGCTCCTCCACAAAAAATCATGCAAAAGCACAACTTTAAATCTTGTGTTCAAGTTTCTTGGAAATAAGTTATTCAGCATGAAAAAAGCAAAACTCACAACATTGAAAGATTCAACAGCAACGTATCCTTTCAGTCTGTTAAGTCAACTTAAGACAACAGGACCGTACATTATCTAAACGTGTAGGATGAGACTTATAAGCTGTATGTGTACAATTAAGTATTACAATTGAGTAAAGTTGTGTGCTAAGTTGCTAATATTTTCATCAAATTGTTCAGCCCCTTGAGGCAGAGACGCATCTCAAAACTTTGGCCAATACAAACAAATCCATATGTTGTACATACCATCTAGGTATCATTAGAGGTAATTAAGAAAATATTTCTTTTTGTACTTTAGGTGAACTAGTCCTTTAGGAAGAACACCTTGAAGTTTATACAGTAGACAGATGCCTTCAAGACAAAATTCCTTCAGCAGTGGTGCAGGCCTTCCTGCTTGCCCATCATCATTCCCTTCTTGCCTCTCCAGACGTTCACAAACAAAGGGAGTGAGCCTCACACACCGCTGATTCATTGTGCACTGGCGAGACGTGTTCATCATCCTCCATTAACTGTTGGCATATGAAAAGACAAAAGACCCAACTTCTCCGCCCTCCTCCACGTGGATGTGTCTTTCTCAACAACCAGCTAACTGAAGCATAAGTAAGGCGTTTGTATGGTCCCAGTTGCGACTGGTCGACACGCTTGCATCAAAAACTGCTGCCTCATGCTCCCTTAACGTAGCGGGGCACTAAAGAGTACCATTTAAGAACAGCTGCTACTTAACTCCATGAATAACAGTTTGCGACTTGCCTAATTGCTTAATTTGTTTACCGTCGACTCCACTCAGTATGTCAACAGAGCAGAGAACACATTAAGGTTCGCAAGAGTTCCTATCTCATCTTGGGCTTAATCCCTTTCTATCGCAACTGCTTTTGCTTTCTGACTAAATCCATGGGAGAATTATAAATTATCCCCCATTTATATTTCGAATGCCAACGCAAGCTGAAAACACATCATTGCTGATAAGCGTCGTTTGTGGAAACGGAGCGGTATAATTTGCAGGCGGGTGAATGCAAATGTGATGACATGGGCTGAGATGTGTGGCTATAAAAATGGGAACGAGTGATGTGGAAGAGAAGGAGCTGTCATGATTGATGGAGTGAAACGGGCTGAGGTGCTTCTTTTCTCTTTTTTTCCCTCCGATTCACATTCAACTTCAATCTGAGGCAGTGAAGGCCGGAGACGCAGTGAGGCATTGCCTCGCTTGCTCGCTCCCACACACAAACGCACACACACTACAAAAACGCATGAGTGGTCAAACAAAATGAACCTGGAAAAGTAGTGCTGAATAAAGGCTAACTTGTGCAGGAAGGCAAACTTGTGCAGAAAATGTATAGAAACACAGACAGTGGCGAATGGCTTCAATCTCAATCACGGCGTTCTCGGGAAACTTTTACAGATGGATATATGGAACACATGAGCCTAGAGGTTGCTGTGAGTGCGTAGTGATGGAGCAGGCTATGTGGTGTGGAGTTGCCCACTCAGGTTCAGGCTACTTTTCTAATAGAAGCATGGTTGGAAGGAGGTTGATAACATCACACTGTTAACATGGCCTCTGGTTTAAATTTAGCAGGGAAATGAGGGCGCTGTGTGGGCTCCTGCTTGAAAAGAAAAGAGGCGCTTAAACCGCCCACGCGCAAGCAATCTCCCCTAGCTCTCCTCCTAGCATTTCAGCTAACCCTGAGAGAGGGTGAAGAGGAGAGAAGGAGCCAGAAACAGAGACAAAGACAAGGGTCGAGGTGATAGCGATTTTGACAGAATCTGCAATCCAATCCGTCTGCTTAGATTTGTGATTGAAGCCTAAGGTGAGGTTGTGCTATGTAGTGAGAGCCCTGGAAAATCTGGATTTGTCTTTTCCTCCTGGCAGACTTAATTTGCATTCAACGCAGGTGAAAATGGATATGGAACTGATTTCACTACACGTTAGGCAAATTCTTGAGAGAATCACTATGGGATGTGCCAAATTATTTTCCCCCCGTTATTCATCATCAATTACAGGTGTGCATTTGTGTGATTTGCATGAGTCTAGGATGAGTCATGAACTCTTCTCAGCCAGCTGGAACGCCTACCGCAGGGTTGATCTAACAGCGAGCGTGTCTGCTCATGTTATCTGCTCTGTTTTTCCATTTGCTGTTGGGGTACGGGAAAGGAAAGTTGTGCGTGAAAAAAAGAAGGGATTGTTGTGAAAACCAGTTGGGCGAACGCAGACAAGGGAGCGTCGGCTGACTGTGTGGTCTTTAGTGACGTCTGGGCAGGTCCTTGCAGGTTGGCTACTCGGCGCTGTCTCGTGAAAAACAATCTGTTGAGATGACTCAATCAAGGGTAACCAACCTGCACGCAAGCCTCTGGTAATTATTCAACCGGCCTCTCAGGCAGGAAGGGTGCACCAGGAGGACACGGGAGAAAGGGAGGGGAGTTGGAGATAAGGAGAAAGGAAAAACATAGGAGGAGGATGGAAAAAGTCAGGTTTCTGCCAGGGAGGGAACGGTGAGTTTGAGAGGTATCCTGGACACCAAACTGGAACATGAGAGCTATCCTGAGCGCCAAATTGCTTATTGTTTATTGTTTGAACCTGGCACAAATGAGACATGGCGGGGAGTATTGTTTGCACAACAAGTAGGGTCATGTTCAGTTTAGTTCAGATTTCATAACGCAAAACAAAGTCACGCTAAACATGTCCAAAACACTTCCAGGAAGACAAGCAGCCATCATGTTTTTGTCTTCTTTCAGAACAAACAACGCTGTCCTGGCTGTCAAGCACTCTACTACACAGTCAGATAACAATGAACTGTCAGCAGCAGCTGCCAGAAAATACTGCTGGAACACAAAAGTGTTGGATGTTGGGAGTTGGGTGGAGCATTTGGACATGGACAGGTGATATCAGCCAGAGCCTCTGAGCTATTCTGAGCTCTATTTGGCCAAAATGACATTAATGTTAATTTTATACTGTAAAGTCCCATGTGAGATATGCCACTTGGGTGGTCATTATGTCATTAGTCATTATGTATTTATCACTGAATGCCCGGTTACACAACTGGGATTCACAAGCATCTACTTAACGTCACTTGGGATGTAGCACATCTGACGCATCATTTCAAGGTGACTTTGAAAGTGCTTCCTCTTCTGTAATGATAAGACTTAAGACAGCGGGGTGTTTGCCAAAGCAAATGAGGGTTAATAGCTCCACTCAAGGGCACAGCAGTGTACACTGCCTGGGAACTGAACCAGCAACGTGTTGGTCTCCCTAAATGCTGCCGCAAAGCATTTATCAGCAAACGCTGCTCAGAGACACATGCAAGGCTTTTCAGATTTTTTGTGGTGTTCCTGCGGCCAGGGAGCGCTTACTTGTTCAAATTAGATGTTTTTGTGTGAGGCTATCGGGGGTGCGAGTGAATGCGTGTTCGTGCAAATGTTACTCCCGGCAAACAATCAGAAGGAGGCTCTTAAGCTGGTCTCTCCTCTCCCAAAGAGAGGGAAAAAGTGAGAGTGGGGTTTTTGGTTTTAAAATATTCATGAATCTCTGAATCCCTCTTAAGGATTACAATCTCTCATCCATCTCATGGTGTCACATAGCTTTGGGCGATTCAGAGCAGCCTGCATTAATGTGTAAAGGGCGGCGTTGGGAAAATAACTCTAATTTATAAACACGGTAACAAGGCAGTGCATATGTATTACTGCTAAAGCCCGCAAAAGAGAGGTGCATTGATTCCACTAAGCCCCATCCTGATGTAACACATATAAAATATTTAATAGCTATTACTGTAGAATTAGAATGGATCTTGTTACGACAGCTAATCCAAAGCTGTGGGAGCAGGGTACCAATTTAGAGTCAAATGTCACATGTGTAGAACGATGAAAAAAGAGAGAGAGGGTGGGGATATGGCAGTCGACAGAAAGAAAAGTCCATGTGTGTCACCCGGTATGGGGGAAATGAAGTGTGAACTCAGAGAATGGAAGGGAATACGGGAGCGGTGGAGAATGAAAATAATGGGAAATGAACATAAGACAGATATCGACAGTAAAATAGAGAGAAATACTGGACAAGAGTAAGACATCATCCAGTACCTGTGCCTCTGGCAAAGCAACGTCCATGATGTTAGGCTGGCCTCGCGGTTCACCGTTTTCAAGCCGAGAGAAGATGACTTGGTAGCCTCGAATTTGGCCGTGCTGCTTCCCCTGGAGGGGCGGCTTCCAGGTTACCCTGATTGCTGTAGAGTTTATGGCCTCAACCTCCAGCTTCCTGGGGGGTGCTCCAGGCACTGGAAAGAGAGAGAGACAGAGAGAGAGACAGTGAGAGAGACATTGAGATAGACAGAGATAGACACAG
>CALSCE010009779.1:12723122-12752472 GCA_943593645.1 Bovichtus variegatus
ATAGATAGATAGATAGATAGATAGATAGATAGATAGATAGATAGATAGATAGATAGATAGATAGATAGATAGATAGATAGATAGATAGATAGATAGATAGATAGATAGATAGATAGATAGATAGATAGATAGATAGATAGATAGATAGATAGATAGATAGATAGATAGATAGATAGATAGATAGATAGATAGATAGATAGATAGATAGATAGATAGAGAAAGATGGTATGTAGAGGAGAAAACTAGGTCATATAATAGTTATAACTTCATGCTGTTATTCTAACCTTGTTCTCTGAGTCAGACTCCCAGTACTGCAGCTCATACTTAGTGATGGGGTCCTGTACGGGCCACAGCCATATTAGCATGATGCGGGTGTCCAGCTCGGCTTCAGCCTCGAAGCTGGATGGCTGGGCAGGGACTGAGTAGAGAGGGGCGAGAAGACAGAGGTTGAAGAATTAAAGGAACAAAAAAAGCACAATACTAAAGCTAAATGCTCTCCACAGTGTCAGCAACAATGACCACTTCCCAAAAACTGACTGTATGAGAAGGCATTTGCTTGGCAGATACAAACCAATACAAATACAAATAGCCCACATGCTGTAGATACATACAATACACACAAACATTGGCCAATTTAAATACTTCAACTACACATGCCTAACCTATGCTGTTACCTTGTCTAACACTATATGCAAGTTTAATTAGTGGCGGTTACACAACTGACACAGGCTAAATGAAATCTTTTACATGAGCACATGAACATACACACATTAATGAACACACAGAACCGCACACAGTGGTTGGCTGCTCACCTCCCTGCTGGGTTTTGACTTGCAGGATGTCAGAAGGTGGCCCATCACCTACAGAGGTGAATCCCAGTACCCTGAGGCTGTAGGTGATGTCAGGAGTCAGGCCTGAGATGGTAGTCAGACTGCTGTCATCCGTGTTGTGTTTCTGCCAGGCGCTGAGCGGAGCCGTCAGGTCCGAGCTGTAGTAGACCCGGTAGCCCCTGATTTGCCCGTTGGGTTCCTCAGGCGGTTCCCACTGTACCAGCATTGTGCTGGCACTCAGCATGCGCGCTTGGACGTGCAGAGGTGGCGAGGAGGGGGCCTGCTCACCGGTGCGCGTCTCCACAGGGTCGCTGGGCGGCCCGCGGCCAATGTTGTTGACAGCCATGACACGAAACTCATACTCAGAGTAGGGGCTAAGTCCACCAATGCTGTAACGGGTAGTTGCCACACCTTCCACTTCCTGGAAGCCATTGTCTGAGGACTTGGCTTTGTACTGGATCATGTAGTAGGAGACGGGTTCTGGGTTTCCAGAATCCCAGGTGAGAGTCACACTGGTGGCTGTGGTCTCAGTCACAATGAGGGAAGTAGGGGGCTTTGGCAAGGCTGAGGAAAGAGAAGGGGGGAATTAGCTTTGATATCAAGACTGGACTTTTTGGATTTGCGGGTAATTTCAGAGAAATTGGATGTCTGACACATTTGGTACCATGATTTTCAAAATTGAGGCACCATACAGCTAAAAATCAGCTCTTGTGGAAAAAAGGCATGACTGGTCATGTAATTCTACATTTTGTAATGGACTGATGGCACTGAAATGATTGTTTCATAAGCTAATTCTTATAGTGCTGTCAGCAGCCATTATCCCCAAATGAATAGAAAAACAGCGATGATTATGTACAAGAAGTTTCAGAGGCCTTTTCAAAGTGGTTTATTCTGTTTTATAAAATGCAATTATCAGATCTGAAGGTGACTCAAATCAACAGCAACACATCCTCACAGCAACAACCTCCCACATAGATATATAAGTCTAAACAACAGTCCTCACCTTTGACAGTGACCTGAGCGGTGGCTTCTATCATGCCCAGAGAGGAAATGGCCACGCAGGTGTAGTTGGCCGACTCACGGATGTTGGTGACCTCCAGAACGTTGCGTCCCAATGGCATTTCTTCCTCCTTGGTCAGCTCCTGCTCGCCCGTCGTCCACTTGACGTAGGGCATCGGCGAGCCCACTGCCACACATGTCAGGTTGACGCTGCCGCCTGGCATCACCTCTTGGTTGGTGGGTGGAATAGAGAATCTGGGTGGGACTCTTCGCACTAAGGGGATGAAGAGAGGCAGGAGAAAATAGTGAATAGCTAGGATATGTCAGGTGAATATGATGGTTTTATGTGATTTCATGAATGGTCTCACTCCACCACAAGGCTAAAAGCTAACTCAGAAAAGCTACGCAAACGGAGGGCTGATCGCTTTTGTCCTAATGTGCAGGCGAGCACAATGGGAATAATGGGACTGTCACAAAATGGCTCTGGAAATTCACAAGAAAACTTTGAGGGGGTGTTTTATCCTCTTGCCTACAAAAGGGGATATAATCAAAAAATAGCCCAGTTTTGCTGGAGACTATGTCTGGCCCTCTTTTGTCAGAGTGTCAAATGGTAGCGAGAGTTGCATCATTGAGGGACCCTGTGGAGATGGCATTGTTTGATTTCTCCTCCTGCTCCCTCTCTCTGGCTCCTTCTGCTCAGCAGTCTTTCTCCCTCTCGCTCTCTCCCTCTCTTTGTGCAGTTGTGATATGCAGATAGGCTGACATTAAAAAGGGTTCCCATGGAGACAAGAAGGGCCCGTTGACGTCGCCAGGGACTAGGCAAACACCGATGCAGAGGCTCCATGAAATACTGAAAAGCTGGCCCAGAATAAACAGGCATCCAGCATTTACATATGACTTGTTTTCTGTCTAAATAAAGGTACACAAGAAATGGCTGCCATATTTACACTCTTTAGATCTTTTTTGGGTAACTTTTGGCAACCTTAAGTTATCTGCTTGAAATGGCAAATAAAATCTAACTTGATAGTACTTTGTGACCATCCATCATTGTGAGACCTGTTAAATGTATGAGATGCTGTATAGTAGGTGCTGAATGTAAGAAAGGAGGAGCTCTGACTTCTTTAACCTTGATTATGGCGAAAGTGAAGCCAACCCTAACATTTAGCTCCCTAGTGAGGACCCATTATTGCTATCCCATGACTGCAGGTTATATGTATTCAAAACACTACAGTATACACTATTCCTGCAGAATGTATATTGCTTGTTTCCCCTAATGCACTACAACATCTCTGTGTCTCGCTGGAAAAAAAGGTCCTTGACTGTAATTGCTCTTTTGCACCGGTCTCCATGAAAATGGATTTTCAAATGTGAGTCTCCCTCCACCTTCCCTTTCCCCCCCACCCTTCACCGCTCCCTCCCCGATCTAATTTGAACCAGAACGTTGTTATAGCCATGCTTGTTATTCCCCTCATTATGTGGTGAAATGAAAAACACAAAAGCACCTTTTGAGATTCCAGTCAGGAGAAGACTGGTTCTCTGGACCGTACCATAATAAGGGGGACCTGGTTCACATTCATCTGAATTTTACCAAAATAATTGAGGTGCCATATATAGAAGACCTGCTGCAGTTTTTTTTTTTTTTTTTTTTTTTAAATCAATACAATCATGTGGGATTAAACTACTTGGCTCGATATCTCATAAATATATTAATATCCCAAGTCTGAGCCACAAAACACATTGACTCATGCACTTTTTGGATTTGGGCTTTTGTTTGTTTCACACAATTACCCAGATAAATCAAAACTTTGTAGTTTGTTTTATAAGAACTAACCTTTTCAGAGGGTGTGTGGCATACAAAAAAAATCAATTTAACACTGGGAACAGTTAAGAGGTCAGCAAAGGTTTAAGACGTAAGAAGTAAGAAGTAATGATGACCGTTTACTATTCATATTAATGTAAAGTTTACAAAATGACTCAACTTTAGTGAGTTTCCACAACATAAAGAAAGGTTTCATGCGGGAAAAAAGTGACACATATTAACAGTTCAGGAAGATTAACATCAGCCATGACATCTGCTTTCTGAGGTTCACAGGCGTATGGATGATTTTTAAATGAAAACAGTGGACAGGCCAAGTAGTGTTGCCAGCCTGGGAACGGGACAGGGACGACATTCTCAAGCAAAGCATGCACGGGAGCTGAGGAAAGATATGGGATGGGATCACACGACTGAGTACTCTGGGAGAGGAAGATAAAAAGAGGAACTTGGTCTAATGTTCTCATATAAATGACTGAACATCTGATTTCCAGTATGACAAATGCACAACAGACTTTGCTTTGAATAATTCCAGAGAGAAAAGCGTTAGTATTCCACTTATGTTGGTGACCACATGTGTCTTCTCACACAACTGTAACATTCTCCAAGTGCAGCTATTTTTCAAAACATATGCTTATGAAGAAGAGAAACCTGAGAGGAGCGGCCCTAATGTAAGACCATTAAGCTCAAAGTATCTGTTATTCGTTCATGATTCCATAGACTAAACAGTGCTAAGAGCAGTCAGTCAATGGGGCCTGTGTATATTGAACACTTAATGTTGTGAATAATTCATGGCGTGCGGTTAAGTTTGGAGAGGTGCTGTGGAACAAAATGACTAGAGGGCAGGTAATTGTTATCGATTCCCCCGAAGCCTCTCTCCTGTTGAGAGCGGCTTGGAGAGACAGGCTCCGGGACTCTATCAAAACCACAAAATAAGCCCTGTCTCCACTCTGCATGCCTGCTTGCTGGATACCTATAAATTTAACTGCCTTGACAAAGTGCCCAAGGATAGCAGAACCTGTCCAGTCAATCAATATTTGAGCAAACTGGCACAGAGTCAGCGGGCTCCCAGGCTTCCTGGCAGCAGCACTGGGCGACGATGCAGCCATGAAGGCTGATCATCCCCCCTGTCAGCACACTGCCAGCTCATTCTTAAATATTCTATAGATCAGCTCTTTGAACAGCAGTGTTTTGCAGATGGTACAAGTGAAGAGACAATTTCCAAAACATTAACTTTCTCTTGGACAATGTCAATGTCATTATCCATGAACTCTAAAACAGAGGTTCAATCTGTAACTGTGGATCAAAGACAACATCTCTTGGTATTAACTACTTCCTTAATAATTGTCTTAAATGATACGCTTTTATACAGTCAATTTAGTAAAACTAGGTATAATCTTTTTTCTTTTTTTAACTCTTACAACACAACATAATAAATGTGTTTTATCCCACGAAGACAGGGGGGATGCCTGTCTTCTCATTAGGCTAACATTTGCCTATCACATCCGTCAGTCTCTGGGTAGAGGATGCCCATGGCGGTAAAACAGACATAATCCCCTGAGAACGGCTTTGTCAGTTCTGATACCCATGTCTCTCAGTGGGAGAGCAGGGGTGTTGCTGTCTAAATACCTGACAAATCCGGTTGCCACCTGAATACCGGAGTAATCCATCACACACCTCTGATGGGCCTACAGAGGCGGATGGAAAGTCTGAAGGTGAAAGGAGCCATAGTTTTGGGTGGATGTGGTTGACATTGACAATATGGGTGCAGTTGGGAAGAATGCATGGCAGCATAACACAACAGAGATCTAATAATGACTTAAGCAAACTTTACAGGGACTCCTTGTTTGTCTTGGCAAGACTAATCGAAACACGGTTTGGGGGAGTGGCGTTGGAAGGCATGCAAGAACTATTCAGGGATTCATGCAAAACACAACACATTTACACTACCATGGACTAGGGAGAGCTATTATTAATATTTTTGTTTTTCAGGGAAGGGATATCAGTGTCTTCATCAGAGGGGCTGTAAAGGATGGTTGACCTCACCTAAAATCTGCATCAAATTGAAAGGGAGGGGATTAAAAGTGAAATTGACAAACCTTCACGCTGATCTGTTTGTGGATGAAGTGATTTGATGGAGGTGAGCGATGGAATGAAAGATACAAAGTGGAGAGGAAGACAACACAGTGAAACAGGAAAGTGTTTGCGTTGACACAGTGGAGGTTAGTGACATGGCATAGACAGGCAATGTAATGCATACACACAGTACCAGGGAGGGAAGCTCGCTTTTACAAATGATTTACTTTGATTCTTTTTCATTTTTTAATTGCCATCTTTACCAAATCGCTATTGCAATTAACAAATTGAAAAAGAATATTTGTTAATTTCTGAAATTTTATTTCTTACAAAACTTTGAAGTTAAATCTGTTTTTTTTTTGTTTTTTTATCATTAAGGGGCATTCCTCATACTTAGAGAACTGTGTCCACTCTTTTTCTCCATAAAATTGTCCTGAATTGATCATTTTTGTAAGCTTCGCTCCCTGACACCCAGACACACACACACGTAGAACAGTATGAAGATATTTTGGCAAGAGAAAAGCCCGACTGCAGCACTTTATCCTCTGTGACATATTGACATGTCACATGGATATATGAAGGAGAGCCAGCAGACAGAAGCTGACATCCCTCCTCCGTTGTGGGATAAGCACTTGACAAATGAGCGCTCATGCAAAGGACGCTTGTGATTCTGCCCACGTTAATGGAGTCTACCTTTAGAGGAGGGTCACCAAAATCGCCCCACAGCAAACAAGGTGCGCTCGCACCTGCACACCTACAAACACGCACGCACTCTTAATGGATGAGAAGTGGAAGGACGTAAATAAATGCACAGACAGGAAGGGGAAAACAATCCATGAGCAGCCCCCCCCCCCCCTTCCTCCTCCTCCTTTGGTCTCACCCTCTCCCCTCCCACACAGAAATATGAGGACATCATTCTCTTGCGGCTCTAAAATGTCAAGACAAGGGTGGTGACGGTGGAGCTGGCAATATGTTTGTGTACCTGCAAACAGGAATTGGATCAGGTAGCTACAGTGAGTGGAACAAAAACAGAAACACATTCGCACACACAAAACACCAACCCGTTCCCCAAGCCATTTAAAGCAAGTCTGACAGGTGTGTGTGTTTGTGTGTGTGTGTGTTTATGTGTGTGGGCGGATGATAGAAGGGGGTTGATAGAGAATAATACCACAATTTGTTCTCCCATGGTAATCTTTTTAAGTCACTTTCAAGTAGTGGTAACGGTATTGACATTTCCAGGCTTCACTGACTGTTCTAACCAGGACAGTGGGAATTCTTAGAAGACGCCAGGTTTGAATCAAGTGATAGATTCTTATAATTTACTCAAAAGTACAAAATGAAATATTAAAACACTGTTAATCTTACCACTGTATGTGTACATCACAATGCATTAAGAATGGTAACACTGTTGTATTTATTTATTAATAGCCCAAGTATGATTTTTATTTTGTGTTTGAAATTTGGAATCAACCACATTTTAACAGCCTGTGGCAACATATCACCACTGTAAAAATGTAGCAATTGTCAAATGACATGTTTGCTTCCCAAGCTTGTTATGTTTACAAGTTTGAAGGCAGATGTTGTCAGTCCCTAAATCTCCCCTCTGGTGTTTCAGAATAAAAACCAAAACATATAACAACAGAAAAGGAAGAGAGGCATGTCAAAGGCCACTTGTCTTGAGTCCCTCATGTTTTAAACCCAATCAAGCAGCCCTGTGATAGCACAGCCCCAGGTCTCGTTTCCTCATTCTTGCAGCAGTAACAAAGACGGAGTGAAAACATAGCTGGAGCCTTTGTTCTCCCTTCCAGACAAGTACAATTTTAAAAGGTTACGGTCGGTTTGATTTCTATCTCTCCACTGGTGTGGTGAGGCTGGTGGGAAAAGTTGGTGTCGGGGCCAATGGGTTGACAGCTACCTGGGTGGTGTTACAGACTAGCTGGGCCTGGGGCCCCTGCTGGCGCCACGCCACACAAATACTGTAATTACCTCTGTGGGGGAAAAAAAGCTGCGTTTGCACCTGTGACAGACATGCCCTGATTAATAGGCGAGATCCCTCCCTCGCCATGGTTGTTTGGCTGACTACCTCCCCCTGTCAAGATTTAAGATCCAAACCTTCTGGAGCCCACCGTGTTTAATCTGTAAATGTGATGCTGCTGTACTCATTGAGGATGATTTTACTATTCATCTGATCCAGGAGGGGCTATTGTCTGTTGGAAAAACATTTTTGGGATACTTAGTAGGGCACAATAGTATTCTCATCATAATTCAACATTTCCTAAGCATTGGTTTGTATTTCTCTGTCTGAGGCGTAAGGGAAACATTTATTTTATCTTGATGGATGGAAGGAGAGAATGGTATCACTTATCCATATAATAGCCTGTCTGATAAACTAATGTACACGCTTTTAGCAAAATTATGAAGTAATAGCCGAGTGTTTCTTTTTCTTACCCAGACACTCTCCCTCCCGTACCCACCCACACTAACAAGTGGAGCAGCTATTCTGTTTCATGTACATCAGACATGGTGTTATCCGCAGGGGCTGACCTAGACTACTCTCTCTCCTATACCAGCTTTTTCCAGGATGGGTACAATGCTGCCCTTGCCCTGCATTAGTCTGCTCACGAAGACACCACAGCAAAAACAAACCCTGAAACTCCAGGCGACCTCTATGCCTTTAGGAGCTCTGGGTTGTGCGGGAAGAATAATGGAGCCTTTCGATACAGCCAAAATAAAAAAGAAAGGAGGCCTGGCATAGGTTTCAACGCCAGCGGAGGAAACGGTTCAATGCAGCTGTTTTCACAGGACACACCTGGTCGAATTTGCAGACAAACAGAGGGTTGAGGTTACTCATTAGTATGGGAGGCATGGCATGAATAATGGTTAGAGAATTGGTTGTAGGACAGAAAAAGAGAGAAATAGTGGTATGAATGTGGTCATCAAATGTGGAAATTACAGAACAATCAAAGGCCCTGTGCTTTACACAGGTGTTTTCACTTATCCCGGCTAATTAGAGCTCTGCCCAGGTTGAAGTTGGGCAGAGCCATGGCGAGAATTACTCTCCGTGCCAATAAGAATTACAAAGATGTCATTTGTCCCACCCTGACAGGTGCAACAAGGCTGTTAGGAGAGTGAGAGAGACGTCAATCAAACACAGCCGGCACACTCCTGCACACTCCTGAGAAGGGTTCTTATCATCCACAATAACTGAAATCACCTGGGTGGCTCTACCATTGGAGGCACAGTGTCTCTAAAGGCAGAATGAAATACATAGATGCACTGTCACTGGTAAGTGAACATTTAGAATGAAACAGACACAACATTTTGAACTGACTTTACCTCGTACGTAGAGATTGGCAGGAGCGGAGTAACGGGTCCCAGCGCTGTTCATGGCAACACATTCATATTTCCCTTGGTCGGACTCCTCGCTGTTCTCAATTTGCAGGGCTCCTGTGTAGAGGATTAACAAATTTAGATGTCTTGACAGTTGTGGAATAGGAGATGTAATTTGGCATGAAACCAGAGCAGATATCTGTAAGGTGACTCGCTGCAGAGCCCGTAGTCAACTAGTCTAACCCAGTTTGCGCATGATTTAGTGTGCTGACGATATGGATGCAGTTTTGTCAAGAAATAGTTTACGACAACATTAACATTTAGCTGATTTGGCAAGTTTAATGAAACTGCTAAGAGAATATTTGCCTAGTCGTGTTAAGGATAAAAAAAGACCATGACTGAGGGTCAATTAATCATCGGAATAACATGTCACAACCATCAAAGTCTCGTTAGGCCTTCTGCTTATGGAAATAATTGAAAAACATGTTTGTGTGAGAGGGTTTTCTATCGCAGCCAGGACGAAGCTAAGTTATACTTTAGAATAACCACAACAAAAGCAGCAGAAAGGATAAGATCTGACGGTTATATCTACAGAACTAATTAGCCTGCTGCCTAATATCAACAACTGTGCAATTTGTGTTTTACACAGTTTTACCAAAGGACATTGTTTACACTTATTGGCCTGGAAAAGGAATGTTACTCTGTTTAAGCATTGTTAGTTTGAGCTGACAGTAAATAATGTTTTCTGATATCCTAGTTGTTGAAATAAAATAAAAAAAGGCCATCATATTTAACTAAAATTAATAAAAGGTAAATAACTGATGACTGAACGGTTCATCTAAGTTATTATTTACTTCATGGCTGAGGATTTTGCTGAAAAGCAACTGCCAGTGCAGGTATCTTTTCTTCAATCTTTGTTGAGTAGGCATTTACCAGTGAGGTCATAATTGTGTTCTTTCATTACCAACTATTTCACCATGTCTCACCGCAGCCCTCAAGGGAAACGCTCCTCTGCCAGATGGCTTAGATTAGTATTCACAATCCCAAAAAGCTGTAGTCATCAGACAGAAGGCTAACATGTCGTTTCTAACAAAGCATGAAAGCCCAGGAGACCTGTCTTTGTATGGTCATTTTGACACACTATGTCCATGACCATCATATAATCATTGCTACTGAATTGCAAATGGCTGACAGATTGGACGAGTTGCCATTTGACAAATTAAAAAAGAGACCTAAAACAGCGAAACTTACCTGCATCCCACTATTTAAAAAAGACATGTTTGAAAACAAAACTATTTCTCTCAGCAGTACATATGTATGTCACAAGCGCGTGATAACATTTATCAAGTCTCCAAAACAGCATGGTACTAGCAGCCACCTTCCATGCAGTTTCAAAATGACAAAAATACTCAGTATACGATGATGTCAGGATACATTTTTTTCACATCATGCAGTATGAGATGAATACAACAAACAGGTTCACCACCAACCAAAGGGGACTCGAATCAAGACGAGACCAAAAAAGAGAAGTGAAACAGGGCGGGGCAGTAACATGTGATAACATCACCTCAGATCTCATGACAACGAATCTCTCCAAGGTGTTTGCTCTGCACGCTGAGCTCATCGCTGTCTGATTCAGCAATGACAAGCACCTGCATACTAATGCTGGTGTCACCAATCTGTCAATCTGCCCGTTCTCCCATGGGAGAAAACAGTGTAAGTACCTCAGAAATGTACAAGGTTACTGCTATGGCAGTTGTCAGAGCTGCAACACTAAACCCCTTCAATTACTTCCACCTTCTCAAAACAATGGCGGTCCATCTACAAGCTCATTTTAGTGCAGAAATTACACAAGGAGCACAGAGGCTGCCATAAAGCTGCCTTAACTCCGAAAGAGTTAAACATAGGAATATGGGCTTTATTAGCCAGCCAAGGACGCATGGACAGTGAGACAGACAGCTGGTAGCTTCAAATGTATTCAACTTGCCCCAGACGTCCAATATTTACTTCATTGTTGTTGTTGTTGTTGTTGAATCGTGCTTTCATTCAGGGGAAAAGCACATGATTACCATAAAAAGGTGTTGAAGCTTCCACCTTAACAATCTCGACCAGGCATCCTGTTTCAATGCTGGGGGGCAAAGCTGCATATACTGTATGCAAATGCAGCCATTTCAGTTTACATTGAGGCTGCATAGGGGAGGCAGGTAGATCCTCTTGTGGCCACAGTGGCCTTTAGTTTAAAATGCAACTCCTCGCCTCATTCGCTAAATAAGCCAGAGGAGAGGCTGAAGCTGAAAAATGTTTACTTTGTGAATGTGTGTGGATTGTTCATAAACGTGGTTCATTTCTAACAGTGTAGGAGGAGCCTTGAAAAAGCTAATTTGCAAGCTAACACCTTGGACTTGCTACTGCATTTCCATGCTCCTGACATGAGGGTTGGTGATCATTTGTTTGTTAGGGAGCAGACAGCAGACAGGACATGTTGGGAAGAGACGAAGGGGGAAGTGGAAAAGGGTGGGTTGGCGCTGATAAGTGAAACAGCGTTGATGAACCTGGTGAAGTGGCATTTGGGGGGAATGCAAGGGTCTGATGTGGATGTGAGGGAATGGTGTGGACGTGATATTTTCCAACACACTTTATCATCCTTACCTCTAATTGGTGTACCACCTAGGTGGGAGTAATTTCGATGCAAACAGGGTTGAGAGATTAGTTAGAAATCCACTTATATCAGTGGGAGAGAAAAACATGGCTTCTGACAGGCCACAGATAAAAAAAGGAAGAAAAAAAACTGATACAAAGTAGAAGCCACTTAAATGCAATGTGACAAAGTTCAGTGTACTTAATCAATGCTATGAAGCATGTTTACAGTTTGGACTGTACATGTTGTCTGTAAATGACCAAGAAAAACCACAGCTTTTGAGAAGGATCCGGTCAGTCAGGCAAACATTTTGTGATATAATGCTGCTACATTGGTCACTGGCAGACAACAGCTACAGCCACATTTGTGCTTGCTTCACAGTAGAATTAAAATAGTATGCAATTCAAGCAGATTTTTTTATGAAGCTTTTTAATTTAAGAAGGCCTTACTCTTTGTACAGACTGCATTTGTGCAGAATGCAGTTAGTAAAATGGGCAGAAGAAATGAATGAAAGTCATACACAGTAAATAGAATGATGCACAGCAAAACGTATTCAGGTCAGAGGTATTAAATTGAAAAGAGGTTAGTATCTCAACAGAGTGAATGATTTGGATGGTGTGAAAAGGTAGACCACGTGTGCCTGTGCGCTCACTAGAAATTGAGCGAGTATAATACAATAAGAGGAACTGGGTCTGCCTTTTCTGTTAAACTGTGGAAAATGAATGCACTTTTTTCTGCAAATTGCAAAATTGGCCACATTTCAGGTCATATACAGAAGTCTAAATCGTGATACAGCACCAGATGTCAAGAAAAGGGTGCTGGATAAAAAAATAGTTAGTCTGAGGGCAGTACATATCAGCATATTTTCAGACACTCTCACTATTTGCGAGATAGAAAACTAATTAAAAGTTTGTTGCTAGAAGTAAAAAAAAATTAAAAAATAAAAGATCATGGTTTTAGGCACAGTTTTATCATTGTTATAACAAAAACACTATCAAACTATTAAGTAGTTGTGTAATTATCTCATTTGTGAGAAATCTGTATCTAATTTGGGTTGTGCTTTTGCTAGGGCAGCATTTTAATGATGCAAGAACATGGACAGTCCAAGTGAACATGCTCCAGTGACCTGTATTAGGCTTCCACTTGGCAGCTCTAGTGCCAGGCTTTTTCTGGAGTAGCTCTCGTCGATAATCTTTGAGGCCTCAGACCTGTAACCTGGCCTGACACTCTCTAAGTGAGGTAGATTTAGTAAGGAGTCACAAGACTGAGTCTGGTCAAAAGCCACTAATCTTTCCACCTTGCACCTTTTCAGTCTGATCCAGGTCAGGCAGGAACAGTTTATTTATCAAGTGGACTGATACTGTGAACAACGAGCACTTCATACAATTTTTAGTGTTGCAAGGTTGAATCCCAGCTAATGCATCGTCGGCTGGCCTCATTGTCACCCAGCTGCATGTTTAAAGGGGGATTAAGGATTATTTAATATGGTGAATGAAATCTCTTTCTGTTTTTTGGATGGTTACAAGCTCATGCATCACTGTCAAAGATTGCAGGAATAGAGAAATAACTTTATTCCAACTTCTGTGTAACTTTATAAGTGGCTGCAGCTGTGAGGAATAACATTATTGTAAGAACTCAGCTAAATAACCAAGGTGACAAACTTTGAATGACATTTCCATGTCCTCCGTGATGAAAGAGAATACATGAAGTCATACATGACAACAAAGGCCTTTTTTGTTTTCATATCATCCTCAGATCTAGCATGTCTCATGTCTGTTGGTATTTGATGGTATCTTGTATCATGCAACTTGCCTTTGCAATATTTACATTATCAGTATGTAACACTTTAAAGAAATTAAATCAGATTAAATTGTACCTGAACGAAGCTGTTTAATGCGCCCGTTGCTGCTGCTGATGTCCACAGGAAGCATGTCCTTGAACCAGGATATCTCTGGGTCCGGGTTTCCGCTGGCGGCACACAGCATGGTGGCAGTTCTGGTCCTTTCAACCACCTTCAGCTGGGGACCCATATCAATGGTGGGGAAGCCATGGGGGACCTGGGTCTCTGAAAATGTGCAAAGGCAGATTTTTTATATATCCAGAGCCACACAGAGCAAAACAATTTGGGGGGAAAAAACAAGAAGAGAAAAAAAGTGTTTACACTTTTGAGCCGGTAAGGACAGAAAAGAAAAAGAGTAAATACATTTCAGGTGCTAAAGACCAAACAATAAACAGAAAGCACGCACACAAAGAAAAAATTATCCAGGAGCAGAATATACTACAGGGGAATTGGAGATCTGGTGTGATTTAGATTTCAAATTTGGTTGAAAAAAATATTGCAGGTTTTGACAGAGGAAGGATTGCAATCTGTCTCTTGGCACCCATGCATAAATGAACCGCTTTAGGCTTAGCAAGCTAAACAAACCTATTTGAATAATCCAACTCATCATAATGAATGTAACGGCATAACCATGACAAAACATTAAGTATAATGCTTAAAAGAACATTTGGTGAAAGGTTATTCTCAAATATATATTGACATCATACCATAAGATTAGCAAAATATGAACAATATATGTATAGTCCTGGGCTATTCGCATATTGGATTCCAAAAGCCATCAGGACGAGGTACATCCCAGCATACGTCTTTCTATTATGGAAAATTTACAGCCTCGTCAGAAAACCCTCCCACCTGTCTTCATAATAAACCCTAATTTAACCTCTGGACAGCGTTAATAACGAGGAAACTCGATGGCTCTTGAGAAGTCTTATTATCAGCCTGCTCTTAAACTTGTAATCTCTTTCATCTTTTTCCTCATGTGCAGATGTGTCCCTGGGGCCAAAGCACTAAAACGAAATCCTTAGAACAGTGCTAATGATCGGAACTCCTTACTTTCTCATTTCACCGTGAGAAGATACCTAACTGCAGGTTAACAATAAAAAAAATGATAGTTGGTCTACAGGGATGAACACAATTAATACAAGACAGAGATTTGGCTTCTTTTTTTTTTAGGAAAGTTGAGGAAATGTGTCCAGAACAGGATTACAATGCTACAAGAGTAAAACTGGATGGTCCACTGAAATGATCTAATGATTACAATGCATTCAAGAGAATTTGGGTCATGATATGCGAGGAGAACAAAACAAACAAGACGTCTCGGCGCACTGTATTTAATCTCAAACTACCGCCCTGGACTGGTCAACCATGTAAGACTGATTACAGCAGTGTGCATGGAGGAGAGGGAGAGAGACAGCATTCTTTGCAAAGTTCCTTAATTAATTAAGACATGGAAGCCGTTGTTCACTGTACACTCATCAGACACAAAACAAATATCTTTGTTACAGCGTTCATTGTGGGCTGTGTTGCAAGTGACACAAGGTTGTCTCACATCAGTCATCAGCTATGAGAAGGACACTACACAGTAGCCTCATGTATGTAGGAATACCTAAACTATAAGCTTGTGGCGGCAAGAAGTGATTCCCCAAGACCCAATAAATGCACCTTTAAAAATCTACTTCTGATTAATTTGTTGCTGACTACATTTGCTCCACTCAAAGTATGATTGGTGCACTTTTTCTATTTTCTTAATCTTAAGCAGACATTTATAATGTGGACCAGTGTTTTGATTGTCTCTAAGAAGGCTGCCTAACTTAAGATGGAGCCTAAGAGATGCATTGAAAAGGATGTTTCCTCTTCACTTTGCTTGTGTGAGTCAAAAATCCATATGTAAACTTATATGGCGTGAGCATGAATAGGTGCATGGGTGTACTTTGTTCTGATCCCCAGCAGAGCACTTGTTCCTGCTTTCACCCTTGTGTTTGGCCTGTAGCCCGGATCGTCTCATATTCAGATGTAGTTGACAGATCTCTGCATGGCCTCTTATCTTTGTGGTGAGGCTTACTTCCTGTCTAACGATATAGGATTTGTTTTCAGACATCCCAAATGAAATCAGGATACCTCTACAGAACAGACAACTACAGCACAATGAAATAATACTGTACAATTTGTCATTGTATGAATAATTGTAACAGAAGCGCCCTGTGTTCTTCTGTGGTTTGCTCTCACCTTCAAAGAGAGAGAGAAGGTATAAGAGAGAGAGAGAGAGAGAGAGAGAGAGGTAGACTTGTAAATACACGCCCTACATGATGTTGAAGCTGCATTCATTTTCTGAATGTGGATTTATTTAGAAGAAACTGAAAATGAAAATGGACAGTGCGATGGCTAGAGATGAGCAAAAATAATAGTTCTCTGCTATTCTTTTTTTTTAAGGTGCAATGGTATGTCCATTAATTATACCAAACCCAGAGAGCTGAACTCCAGTCTCCAGTCTACTTACAGTTCACTGAGAACATGTTCATATGTTCATAATGGCCACAGATCACCTGAGAGGAAGTCCCTTTGTGCCTACTGACATGGACCCCATTTTCTTATGCACACATTCACTGGGGTGTGCGGCACAGTGGTTAAGGGTTCAGGTAGAAACTGTAGTCCACAGCAAAATCCTTTAATAGATTTTTTTTTTGTTTAGTAAAATTGTTAATTGTATTGCTCGGGATAATCTTTATAAGTGCATTTTAATTGTTTAACAATCTTCTCTGTGCATAACCTGTGCCAGTCTGTCAGTCAAATTATGAAATGGATGAAGAACAAGGACAAAAACCTTGTGAATATACACGTATATACACATGTAAATCGATGGATTAAGAGATGTTGTGTCCCAATGTATTAACATCTCTAGAGATGTCAGTGCTGTAGCTCCCAGCAGCTGGCTGATCTTTCACCAAGCATGGAGAGGGAAAAAAGTCTGTATATTGAAGTCCTCTGCTGATTCCCAATGTTCATGTGTTCATATTGTACATGTAACACATGGTTGGGCCCCCCAAATCACTCCATCTCTCAGCCAGAAAATGGTGTAGCTTCCCTCTAGGTCTAGTATAACGTAACTATATGGTGTAAACCAATTGATTCAATGAGGCATGACATGGATCCTGTCAATCACACCTAGCCAGTTACCCCAGGGATTGTACTGAGGAGGATTGAGAAGTCTGTCATCCCATATTTTGAGGTGAATTTCATAAGATTTGTTCTATTTCATCCAAATTTCACACAGAAAGAAGTATCTTGCATTACTGAAGGGGAAAGCTATTTATGCTGTAGTGCTTTGTGGAACTATGCCTTTGACTGAAGACACTGATGTCAGCATGGGATATTTTCCCCAAAACCCTCTTGTAATTCTGCCTATAGAATATTTATGATTAAGATTATTGGCAAAGGTTCCTGGGCTGTGAAAAATGCAAACCATTGGTAAAAACAGTGTGAAAGACCCAAAGCAGTCATTACACGAATCAGTGGCTCTTTCATATCAGGCAGCACAAACAGAGAATAGTTTAAAAGGCAAACTACTGCTGCTGCAAAGCTTATACATTAATATATCCCTTACTTTTTAATGTTTTATGTTTGCATTGCAGGTGAAGAGTTATTACAACTGGCAGAAAAAAACATTTCACACTACGTCTCCTAAGTGGAGGGACCCGTGTCTTCACTTGGAGTGTGAATTTTAAAACGTGTTGAGTGAGAGTGGCCGGGCTGCATGTACAGTAAATGTTATAAATATGTAGGAGGCAGAACATTGCTTAGCTTCAATGTTATTTCCATAGTGTGTACTGTTACAGGCACATGATATGTCCAAGGTTAGTTTCTCCTGGGATACCAGAAAGAATACAGAAAGGCAGTTCGATTTCTTAAGCAAACAAAATGGATTTTAATGGTATAGAAAATGAAAAAACACAATCCCTGGTCAATTTGAACTCTTAGCACAAAGGAAAGTAAAAACCTCCAATGGCCTGTTTAAACCCTGTTTAAAGCGAAGATAAAACACGTCTGTAAAAAAAAAAAAAACTTTGGTTTTTAGGTTTTGCCCCTAAATAGAAGGGATGAAGCTTCAATTGTTTTGCTGCATTTCCAGCGATGTGTCCCAATATGCCATTGTGCTCGGGGACAGACCACACACTGAAGCTGATGGAGTCTTGGATATTGTAGGCCCCTCACGCCCTGCTTCAGGAGGCGTGCACAATGCCTGTTATTTGACAGAGCACATTATTCTATGTACCATACAATGTGAAATTTCATGTTTTTAAATGCCATGAAAGACTTAATTAAGCTAATTAATGTCTTTTAGGTTAAACAGTTCATTATTTTTTATTTGGTTAGAATGTTAACATAATGCTCAGTATGAAAAGGTAGAATTTCTTTAATAGTTGCAAATCCATGCAGCCCACATCTTAAATAGAGTTTCTTAAGTTGTCTATTCCTTTGGCTTTAGGTAAAAGAAAAAAAATAATGTTTTAAAGAATAATTGGAAGTTATCCACACAATTTTCAAAGATCTCGTCTATAGGTAAGATTTGAGCTTCGTCTCTCTTTCCCTTCTACTGCAACTCCTGCGGCTGGCCCCGTCTGCCAACGTGTCATCCCGGGGAGACAAAGACATGTCTTTGTTCAGTCCTCTTTAATTTGAAGGGAAAAGAAAAGGAATGGGAAAATTTGGAGAGAATCCAATAAAATATGGCAGGCAATGCAGGTTGATGTTTGTCAAGATAGAGGGCATTTTTAATAAAAAGGCCCTCTTGTGCTAGAGTGTAATTCATCAAAAAAAAAATCCACTTCTCTTTCTAGTCCGGGCAGGAAAATACGAGTAAGACGAAAATCCTGCGATAATGTCACGCAGGCGATCCGTTACTAAGATGAACAATGCTGCAATAAAAAAAACAAAAAAACTAAATACCAATGTCATGTCTGACACTGGTAATTTATTCTGCATGTACGCAGACTTAAAAGTCTGAAATGATGCATGTCGCATGCAAACCATTGTACTGCTACTGATATAATATAATCTAGTAGATGTCTCATACTGCTGGAAAGATATGCAAATGACTAAGTCCAGAGGCAGAAAGGCGTCAGACGTAAAGCTAGAAACACATGAACTGGTTCCTCCACGATGTGAAAAATAAGGACCATTGTTCCCTCAACAGCCGTTTATCACGCACAGAGTCATACTGCAATACGAGTAGCAGCAGATGAACTTGTTTAAGTGGTTATAGCAGTACGGTAGAAAACAGAGGGCAGGAGGGGACGGCCTTATGTGGTTTTGTGGTGGTTCTACTCAATTAGGATAGCAGTGGGGGCCATGACTATACACAAAAGGCATAAGGAAACATTGGTAACATCATTTGTAAAGAGAAAATTACAAATATGGTAATTAGTTCAATAAAAAAAAACATGATACAATAATCATAAACTATTTTGTCAAGGAGGTGTGCCTCTGCTGTAACAGCCATAGGCGAGTGAGGTTAGATGAGCGAAGAGGGAGAAAAAAAAGCAAAATAAGGAGGGGAAGGAGGAAGAAGAATAGGGGGCAAGGGAGGGGGGCATGCCAACCTCCTGCCAGCTCCAATTACCAGTGTGAGTGGAGCGTGGCAGCTAGGGCGATGGGTCTAATCAGAGCCCTGCTGAAAGAGACCCGTCCCTGTCCTGCTGTCCCACTGGGAGGCTGCTGGAACTCAATCTCACACTAATGTCAGCCAGCGTTTTTCTCTCAACCCAAACACACTCATTTCAATGGGGGAAAACACTCCAGACACCCCAGTTCCTTCATAACAGGGGAGCCCTGACACAGTGGCACAAGATACAACACAGTTCTGTATTAAAAAAAAAAAGCCTGCCTAATTTACATTTCAGTATGTCCTACCTTATAAAACTAGTCCTTCCTTCTTAAACTCTCAAGTGCAAAAAGTGGTGAATGGCAAGTGGTGCTGTGAATGTTTTAAGTGACAGTTACAGCATAGAAGGGTCCCTTCAGAGAGAACATGCAGTCATGAAACATATGTTGAGGAATCTTTTATGCAGAAACATTGCTGCAACATGAACAGGCGTTGTGTGCACGCTTGCAAGCTGCCCACACCGTCTTGCTTCATTCTGTATCAATAGTTAATGTAATTCAGCATCAACATGTGCCATCCAAAATTAAGATGTTAGGGTGAGCCCTTCTTAAGTTCCTCAGCTTATACATCTGAGCTGATCTCATTTCAAGCGAGAAATAAAAGACCTTATGATCTCCACGTGTGCCTTTGCCAAGTGATGGATGACAACAATTAAAGGTGATGTCTCCTTTGATAGGGTGAACCAAAGGACCACAGTGACAGCAACACAGCCACTTGCCTCATGAAATATTACTGCTCTAAAATCTACCCTTTAAACATACATCAGTGCACTGTCTTTATAGGTTAAAAAAACACGCCAGGTTTATGCACTTCTCCAGAATATGTGGACCATTTGGATATGTGCCTGTGTGTGGGGAAGTGTAGCATTTAACTCTTTACTGAGGGCTAAATGTTTAAAAGTCTTTTTTTTTTTTTTTTTTTTTTAGAAAACTACAAAGATTACAGTCTCAGTGTTTCCTATGTTAACCTGAAAAAGCCTTTTAATTATTCACCTTTCAGCCAGCCAAACCTGTGAGGGGAAACTAAATATAGTGCAAAAAGTGTCGTCTACCTCTCAACTGGTCTTGAGTCAATCTGGCAGTGAAAAGCAGACGAGCCGTCTGCAGAAACAGAGTGCACGGCCTGCGGCTGTTTCTAGCCAAGAACATCGTCGAGACAGACATTTGCATCTGCCTGAGATGCGTGTGAAACAGAAGGCCAAAGCTAACATGAGTTAAATGAAAGAGCGCTATGAATAGTTGGATCGCTGATGGTGTGTAAAACATTCAGAAAGTTCACTGGGAAAATGTTTAACTGCAAAGGGTTTATTAGGAGCTGCACAGTGGTGCAGTGTCGCCTCACAGCAAGGTTCTGGGTTCAAACCTGCCGACCGGCTTTCTGTGTGGAGTTTGCATGTTCTCTCCGTGCCTAAGTGGGTTTCCCCGGGGGTTTTTTTTTACCTTCAAAGACATGCAGGTTAGGTTAACAGGCTGTAAATTCCCTGTAGGTGTGTCTGTCTCTATGTGTCAGCCCTGTGATTGACTGGCGACCTGTCCAGGTTGCGCCCCGCCTCTCACCCCGATTTCAGCTGGGATTAACTCCAGTCCCCTGTGACCCTAAGCGGGTATAGCTAATGGATGTATGGATTTATGAGGAACACAAAAGTGATGGTAGCATTACTCTTTGTTGGACAGTGGTAACAATAAAAATGTAGGGATACCAGTAACTGTAACAATACATAGTTACAGCTATTGCTTATTAAAATTTCTTGTGGTTCAGACAACTTTCACCTTGTAGTGTTTGATAGGTATAGTAGCACTTGCTGGTGTTACTTTCTGAAATCCTGTGACATTCAGGCAGCGATTAATAAGCCTCAAAGAAAGGCGCGACAGTCCTGACTGGTATTCATGTAACTGCCTCAGCGCTTTGACTTGCAAAACATCGGAGGGCAAGGAGTTTTCTCACATGTTCTGCCATGAAGGGCATGTGAGCAGGACCCTCCTGATCTTCAGAGAAATACTAGTTGGCAGAGTTCCCGCTGCAAAGGTCTCCTCCGCAGGGATGGCACGGCACACCCCTACATCAAAGACCCCGCACGGATGCCATTGATGTAATACTGTTGTAATGACATGAAAATGGTCGACACCTCCATGGAAATGGAGGCAAATGTACAATGTGCATTGAAATGTCCATTGAAATACGTCTTAACGTCTTGTCAAGCCTGTTGTCTCTGGCACGTTATCTCTTAGACCAGGTGTTATGGTAGTTGCTATGGAGATGGCAGGGCATTGAACAAACAGTGTAAGGATAGACGAACTGCACGCACAGACACACCTGCAGGCAACGGACCATGACAAAAACACAGTCATAACAAAAGCACCGTTAATGCTGTTGTTAGTTCACTCAGGGCTTCATACTAGTGGTCATATAACAGAGCTGTTATTCTGTGTTTATCCAAGTGTACTTGGAGTAAAAAGGCTGTAATGCATGCCATGACCTTTGAAATAATACACTTTTTTGTCTGGCAGAGCAGAACATTTGGCCTTACTTTCCAGCCTACGGGCAGATAATCAATAACACTCATCCAATTCACCCCCAATTCCTTCCGCCCCTCCCTCTCTTTTTATCATCTCCCTCTCTCCACTTTCCTATTCATCTCTACTTCTCCCTGTTTCTCCTATCTGATATCATACTTCCACTGTCGTCAGTATGATCTACGGCCCTGCCAGATGCCTTACGCCAGTTATTTATGCTGCGGCACACCAGTTAGTACATAACCGTGGCCTCCGACCATTACTGCAACCCAAGGGTGGTCTTCTGAATTCACATGGTTATGCTGACCGAGTCACCTTGTGGGACAAGCCCTGCTGCACAGAATCACATCCTCCATTAACTACGCTATACGAGTAGCACAGCTGTAGGCTTTCATTTTGAGATTACAGCTCTACTCCTTGCCTTGTGGTCCTACCAACAGGAGTTTGATTGAAGACCCTTGAGATTATAGTATTACGGAGTACACGGTTTGTGGTTTACTACTCATTTTAATGTAACTGCCTCTAAGATGGAAAAACCTAAGGGCTCATGGTAAATATCTTTGGTAATATGATGTGGCTAATAAGACAGGATATTCCTCCAGGCATCTCGGGAAAAAGAACAAGGACCAAGGACAGGACCCAAAACCAGGAAGCGTGACGGTTAATGAAATCGGTCTACAAAAGGAAGCAGAGCGGCGGTTTGCAAATAAATGAATTAATTGATCTTCTCCACAACTCAAATTAATCATCGGCAAAGCTTTATTGTGACATGTTTAGAGTAATTACAGCAGATAGGGATGGCTTTTATGAGTTCTGAGAAAGGCAGTGGATGTAGTGGAATGTGGCAGGTTCTCTTAATTAAATCCTCACTGACTAGGCTCCTGTGACAGCCTTCTCTCAGTCAGAGATAATGAATAACACACAGCACAGAGTGTGTGAGTCAATGTCGACAGCCTCAACTTTGTAGTGGTTTGCAGAAGTGATGGGTGTTCGTAAATATCACACTGCGGTATGACCTATTAACTGCTCACCTCGAAAGAAGAATATGCAATAATTTCATCAGTGCTGCTGTTTAACAGTAGCAAAGAGGCAAGAGAAACATGACAATGATGGAAAGGTCGAAACATGACATTCGGTCACAAATTGCTCGTTGGCTGGTATTATTCTGTGGTTACAGTGAATTACCTTGCAGCCATGACTGTTTTTACGAGTGATCTACATATTATCACAGTTAAACACTATCTGATTCTACTACCTATATCTAAGGCTAATATCCTACTAACCATTTTATTAAGTTGTTTTCTATAGTTTCCGTAGGTACATTCCTGGTTCTAACCTCACCACAATTTTATCATGAAAGGACAAACACCTCCTACAGTCACAGTCAATAATTGGGTGAAGTTTTGCTCGTACCTTACAAATGAGAAAGGAACAAGTAAGTGTTTGGAACCTCTTTGGTGAACAAGCTCTGACACTGTTCAGCAGGGCAGACATGAATCCAAACATGCTTGCCCAGTTAACCTCTCCTTGCAAAACAGGTTAAAAATATTGACGCTGGTGTAATGCATTCAAAATGAACAGCGCCTTTGATAGCTGTAAGCAGACCGATCAACTACAACCTTGAAAAACACAGCTTAGCAGCTTAGAGAAAATGGAACTATGCCTCTTAAACATGAGAAATATGTCAAGCTTAAGGCCAAGCTATAGGGCTGATAGTGAGTCAAGCCGTTCTCCCCGGCCTTCTATGGCACAGTGGGTAAGCCAAGAGGGCTTGGTGTGTAAATGTGTGAGGAAAAGGGGTCAGGGTGAAAGGACTCCCATTAGCCAGCTCATTGAGTGTAGATATTAGAACCCCCCCTGACGGGCAGCAGGCCCATCCATCCATAGCCAGTCAGGGCCTGGGGAGCCGTTGACTCACTGGCCTGCAGAGCTTTAAGGTGGACCTTCCGCTTTACCTGCTGGGGTACAGGCCCAGGGGTTTCATTATTAACAAATAGAGGAAAGTCAGGGAGGGTGTTATGTGCACACTGTGTTGTTTTTACTTGCTTATTCTTATAAAGAAATAGAAACGTGCACAACATGGTGCACAAATGTACTATAATAGAAAAAGGCTGTGTTACCGTGGTATTTTTTGAGGTGGTGTGTTGTACTAAATAAATGAGGCCGGGCAAAACATTAGAAACACTATTAATAATGAAGGTGCTTCAACACAACAACAACAACAACAACAACTGTGGCCTAAAAACGTCCTTAGTTGTCATCAATTTGCAGGGCTTTAATATTACAATTGTTTATTGTCTTCCGTTGAGCATGATTTCTATTTTTCTGGTGTGTTGCACGGGATGGAGTGATGTTTAATCATTGGTTTTGCATGACTCAGAGACAGACAGAGATGGTTGTGCTTTGTCATGGAGAGGAAATTAAAAGCAATAGATCTCCTATTAACAACTGTAGAATTAGAAAAATGCATAACGGTAACAAGTGTGGGGGGCAGGTTGAATCATGGCTGAGCAGAAGACCCTTTTAAATAAAGTAAGAAAAACAGCATGAAGCAATGAACAAATTGATTTGATACAAATTATACTGTAACTGTCTGCAGGGCTCGGAGAGCTCAGGTGTAAGTAAGCGTTGGACCCTTAAAATATCAATTTGATTCAGGGGCACATTTTTTGAGTGACAGTTTTCATCCCACTCTGTGTTCCTATTCAGTGAGACTGCTTATATTTCTGGAAACATAATATTGGATCCTCACATTTAGATGCTCGACTATCTCTCACTGCTGGCCTTTTGCCTGGTTAAGAGTGAAACATTCCAATAAAAACACGTAGGGACTAACAAAAAATGTATGAATCCCGGGCGAAGCTGCAAAGATGACCTGTTACCTCACTTAACACTCTAATGAAGGAATCAGTGTGTTACCCTCTATACAATACTCGCATGGTGAAACACTATTGATAATCACATCGGTCATGCTCTCACAAATAAGTCTTTAGTCAAATCTGTAATTGAATAAGGAAAGCCTGTTGTGGCTGTTTGTGGCAGATTTTTAATAGCAGATGTCAATTCACAGGCATCCCTGCCTGTTCCGGACGATGCACAGACATCAAGGGATGTGCATGTCTTGTCACATCTCCAATATCTTCTGAAGCCCAGAGACAATATCCAGATTAGGAGTTCAATATGTCCTGACAATCAACAGTGGCCATAACTTCTAGTTTAAAACAGTGACAGGCTACAGCTCTGCTTTCAATAAATGTATGACAGCAGAAGCAACGATGTCTCACTAGCTCTGCAGAAGGAGTGTGGACAGGAACAGCCATGCAGTACTAGGTGAAGTGTCCAAAGATAACTTTAACTATGATTACTTCGCTTATGTTTATCAAGAGGAGTGGTTTTGATGCCCTCTCCAAAAGAATGGAGTTGACACCACCATCAAGGCATCAGATGAAACGAATAGGAAGAAGAATAGAAGTTAATCTACTTTCAATTCGCAATTGTCTTTTTTCCGACTTGCTGTACTTGCAAATGTGAAAACGTGTTCTTTGGGAGAAAGTGAAAAGCTCTGACGTGTTAAAACACTCTTTGAAAACTACTGGCCCACTTAAAATAGCATAAAAACATCCCAGCATTAGCCTTTCCTAAACACCTTTCAGGATGTTGAGTTTTCGCTAAAGTGGTTGAAGTTATGGGATAAATTAGAGAAATTTAAATCCGCTCTTGAGTCATTAGGACAGGCTGCAGATGTTATATGAGGTTTTAATACCAAATTACATGCTTTCAAAAATTTAGAAAGTGGTGGGAAGCAGCCAAAGCTGTAATGATCAAGTGACTTTTCAAGAACCAGTCTAATTCACCACCAGTGCTAAGAAAAACATAAATACAAAAATATATAGACTGTTCAATTTTGCAGTAATCCCTACACAATTAAAGGTCTCACTCACATGGTTCTCTAATATCTCAACTAAATATTGTTATTTAAATGTTATTTTTACTCATTACTCTGTCTCTCTCTCCCCCTCCCTCGCTTTCCCTCTCCCCTTAGGCCATTGACTTGATCAGCACTGACGGCGCAGACATACCAGACATTGCAGTCTTCACAAAAACAACTTGCCAAAAGCATAGAGCAATTGATGGACAAGTACAGATGATAAAATGTTGCCTCAAAGCAAGAATGACTCTATCCAGATGTCTATATATATATATATATATATATATATATATATAGCAAGAACATTTTTGTCCGGTGTCAAACAAATCAATTAACTGGGGTAAGTCTGACGAGTGAAACTGAAAATTTGAAGTTTTCTATCGATCACAGCAGATTTATCTTAAATATTTTTTACTTAAACAGATAACTTTTAAATACTAATAATAATAACAATAATAATAATGTTTTAGAAATTCCACTTCCAGGTCAATTTTAATTTAATTTTAACAAAGTATTGATAACGCACAGAAAGATTAGAGCCAGGGTCAAATATACAACAAGCTTGCAGGGATTCTTAGCGAGTTAGTGTCCTTCTCAAGGACACTCCAGCAAGGTGGCTGCTGCTGATTAAAGCCACCCCAAATCTCAACAAACCGCTCATATGCATTCCTGTGCATAGAGAGTAAAGAGTAACTTCACAACCAGAATTCTTTAAAATAAAACATAGTTTTAATATTATTAATATGACTGATTTGCCAAGGTTGAAAACAAGTTTATGTTTGTCTTTTTAATTCCCTGTGAGTTTTTTTGTGGTAAATGACGACTACAGCATAGCTGCTACAGCACTGACCAAACCTAAAAAGCTGTCTGTCCCCCTCACAAAACCCTAGTCCTTGGAAGAGGGGATGTGAGGATGCAGATTGGGTGACCAGGAGGGTGATTCCACCCTGCCATATTGTGCGAGTCCTTGGGAGAAGCAAGCATAGACAGATGCAGTTTGTATCTGTCAGGCTGGATATGATCTACGACGCTGGGCCTCCAGCCAGCAGATGGTGGGAGAAATTAAATATGTGACACAGACCGACACAATGGTGCTCAGAAATACAGTGGGGGGGGTACACCTGTAGTTCGGTGTGAGTGTGTGAGCGAGAGAGAGAGAGAGAGAGAGAGAGAGAGAGAGAGAGAGAGAGAGAGAGAGAGAGAGAGGGTGCGTCTCCCTGAATGGTCTTGTGTGCGTGCAAATGCGTGCTTCTGTATTCCTACTGCATGTTGTGACAAATAACAGCCCTACCCCTAAGACGGAAGCCGAACCTGTTCTACTTAAAGTCAATGCAAACTTTCACACCCTGCATCGTTTCCATAAACAAGCTACAGTGTGTAATGGTAAACATGAACTGACCACTTTCTTTCTTCAACAACATGGGGCAGCAGCTATGAAAATTGCAGCATGAACATTACAGAAACCCACCAGCATTCAAAAAGAGAATCAGAGAGAGTGAAAAAGTTATGTGGGGGAATAACAGTTACACAACGGACCTTATTTTGGTCATTGTGGGTGATTTGAATAACGCGAAGGAGAGGATTAAGTTGTCAGAGGAGCAGGGCTGGGTATTAAATCATTCCGATATAGCTTCTGTATGTATTTATCTGGCCAGGGACGGGGCGCAATGTGATTTCTTTGCTGTTTATCCAGTCAGGTTTGTTGTTCGCACTTGCCTGGCTCCTGAGATATTTATTACTGGCATTGTGTCGCAGTCATGTTTTGCCTCTGCACCAGGGACTATAATGCATGCCAAGCAAATAAAGGCCTTTTCTAACCTGGTGAGGCTGTAATTTGTTTACTGCCACCAAACACAGGGCCACTAAATACAGTCAAGACAGTAAAGACACTGTTCTGAATTCCATTTTTGAAATCTTTTGAACTGTGTGAAGAAACTGATGCGTTTTTAACACTGTTGTATATTTATGGCCTCTTTTTCAATCTTAAAACTAGAGAGGCATACGATGGACTTATAGGGCAGAGCTCTATTAATATTAGAAGGAGCTGTATCACTCTGTTGTTTGATGGTTGACATGTTTTCACAAAGCACGGGTGTATTTTCTCTCCACTGGAGAAGCTTTGAATCCTTGCATATTTCTTATTTGACCTTTGCATAAAAAAAAAAAAAAAAAAACTTTTAAAACATTTCCTCGACATTACATGTTCAGAAACGACTTGCCAGGGAACTTCAAAAAAGGAGTGCAGCTGGTCTGAAGAAGCACCTTTCTAATGCACGCTCTGACAGCGGAAGATTCCCGTAATGATGGGGCTTTTGATCTGGTACCATTAGATAACATTCCTTTTTTCTACAGACAGGTCCGCTGTCTCCCAAAGGACAAGAAAATGTTCTCCAGCACAGCAGAAAAGTCACAGAATATACCTGAGTTTCTATTCTTACTCAAGGAATATTCTGCAGATATCAGCTTGACATTTTTATGTTGGTTTTAACTTTGGAGGAATTTTGCTGAAACTATTGAAAGTGGCTAAGCAGATAGGAGTTAATGTTTTCACTTTCCTGGGCCTTATTAGGATATTTGATTAATACAAATGATGACAACCACTTTGGCTGGAGTTAAGAGTTCAGCTTGTTTTGGAAATACAGAACTAATACAGAGCAAACAGTGTTGTGAGCCGTTTCTTTCTCACGCCATAAACGGAAGTAAGAGCAGCATTGATGTTTGTACAGTGTTATTTCTCCGTGACACGTGGCCTGCAATTGGATGTTTGCGTTGAATCACCTTACCAAGTATCTTGCTGATTTGTTTTCACATGTAAAATATGCATTATGATTTATAGGTTACAAGTCATGGTCGCTGTGGGCCTTTCCCAGGACTTGTCAATGTTACAATGTCCTGGTTGCTGATAGAAGCCTATTAAAACCAAGTACCTTTAAGGATTGTGCTCAAGGCAGTTACATCAGAATTTGGCTCTGGTTTTGGAGGAAACCTGTCAGCTTCCAGTTGTGAAAACAGTCACTCTATTCATTGCACCACAGAGCCTCATCAGTTTTATCATCGCCATTAGTGTCATGACATGGTTTCGACACCACCATAGTCATTTCTTGGTCTGAGTCATTGCATTTTACATTTTACATTTTACATGCTCATCAAATGTTAACAGCAATGGAAATATGAAATATGGCCTTGACATAGAGAAGTGGCAGCACACTGCATTTAAGACTGATGTTGTGAGCTGAGATGTCTTTTCTGGCCGGCAGTAGTTTATTTCATACATCACCGAGACAAGGACCATTTACCTGAACATTTACTGAGGCAGTTCAATTCAAGGGGGGCGCTCAAGGTCAAAACATCAGCATCGTTACCCAAGTAATGAGTCATTGTTCCCTCTGGTCATCTCTTTATTCTACCCTGCAACGTCAAAGCCACACTGTCCACTATATATAACAGGGAGCGAGAGAGACTCAGAGATAGAACAGAGAAAGGAGTAGATACAAAAAAAAGGTTATAGAGACACGAAGGCAGAAATGACGGAAGAGAGGGAAAGGGGAATGAAAGACTGACCGCAACAATATTCCTCAATCACGCCGCCTCCTCTTTTACTCAGCATCATTATTTATCCATACAGGTCAGACCTGCACACAGCTGACTGACTCTCTCTCTCTCTTACACACGCAAGCACACACACACACACACACACACACACACACACACACACACACACACA